>SRMA01025905.1:186709-442016 GCA_007224835.1 Danionella cerebrum | reverse complement strand
ATGCAGATCGATCATCATCTTATCGTCAGGCTCAAGAAACAGATCGCCAATAAACTATTAGCTGTGCCCATTTCACATCTTAAAATGTATTTTAGCGTGAAAAATCGGGTTTGTGGCGTGAGAGATCACTCAAATGCGAGAGTCAAAAGCAGTTTCGCTCGTGAGTATGGATGCGGAAGCACCGCTGCGGCTACCGTAGCCAAGGCATTGTGGGAAATGTATTTTTTTTTCTCGTTTTCGTTACGACCGCGCTATGGCAGAGATGGGCGATGACGTCAGCGCGCAGCGCTGGGTGTACAAATATGGCCGCGACTTCGGCCTAGCTCCGGAGCTCTTACGCCTCTCATACGGCCGTGACCGGACTTCGCGGCGCTCTGCATTCGGTCTATAAGACGCACCAACTTTTCCCCCTCAGTTTTGGGGAAGAAAAAGTGCGTCTTATGAGCCGAAAAATACGGTATATATATATTTATTTATTTATTTATTTTATTTTATTTTTCTGGGTCATTTTTGGCACAATCTTGCCTGATTCTGATAATATACAGAAGAAAAAGCTGAGAACTATCCAAACAAACATAGGTTTCAGAAATGTACAAAAAAAATACCATTTTTTTGTTTTGGAATGGATGATGAAGGCATGATGATGTTTGGTTTTAGAGAAAAAATTTATTCGAGGAAAGCATTTCTATTATCTAATTTTTGCATAAGTGCATGTGATGTCATGTAGTCTACATTTACAGAATTATAATATATGTACACAACACAGCACATATTGAGAGTTTTGCTTTAATAAACATTGGTACATATAAAAATGCATTTTATTAAAATCCACCTGCATCTGTCTTCTGCTACCAGACTCAATTAATTAAGTTTTCAGGCTGCAATCTTTCCTGGTCTCTCTTGATCTTGTGTGGAAAAATTCAACTATATGTGAATTTGTGCCTTAATTTGGTAGCACAATATATGTAACTGTTTAATTGTGCTCCAACTGTTAACAATGATCACCAGACACTGTAATTTACAAAGTTGAGAAGCATCTTCTCTTTGAAGTACAGAAGTGAACAGAAATTAGCAGGGGTTTATTCTAAAGATGTCCTGATCAGATCACGTGATCGGAAACAGGGCCAGATCACATGGTTTCAAACTCGATCAGAATCGGTTGTCATCTCCCAATCAGGACTTGGAATATTTATGTGTACTGAGCAACAATTGGCTCTTCTGACGCTACAAAATGCACCGCCCCGGCTTCCTCACTGCTGTCAGGTCCCTATCGCAATCAACCTTCAGATCGGGACTTGTAATCACAGATACTCAAATGATCTGAACTCGGACTCAAAGACAAAAAACCTAAGACACGCCCATTATTATGCAAATCCCCTCCTAGCTACATCATCAATTCACATACATTTTGTTTTACATCTAATATACACATTGGTTGTCTTCAGGTGAAACCTTGGGTTTTATAATTATTATATTATAATATGGGAAATTTACTATAATGAGAGGAAGAAGGGGTAAAAGAGGGGTAAAATATGGTATTTCCCTGGCCAAAACTAGAGCCTTGACAGTTATGGAGATGTAAAAGATTTAAACATCTTCCTTGTATGTGGGTTAACAGAATGGAACACATGCAAACTGAATAGGAGCCAACCCACCTCCAGACCCAAGATCTAAGTCTCCTGATGTGTTAATATTCTTATCTGAGAAGTTAAAGGACTGCGTCGGGTAGTTGTCCAGCAGAGATCCAGAGGTCAGGCATCGCTCGCAGCAAAGCCGAAGCATCTAATGGGTAATTGCTTCAGTGACCTCTGCTAGCCCTCCATCAGTAATGGCAATTTTCTAACAGGCCGTATATATTTCCTTTTTCGCCCGAGTTTAAGCAGCGGAGTGGAAGGTTCAGATTTGACAAACAAAACAAGAGGCAAATCATTTCAAGCTGAAACCTGTAGGCAGTGAACTTCTTGATGTTTGGATGGTAAAGAAATATCGAATGTGATGCCAGTAAATAAATTGCATTTGCTTGTTTTGACAGGGCTTTGCAATAATCTTTTTCTGAGCATGAGAACCTGTCTCTGCTCACAATAACAATGACAGACAGATATTTGGTTTCAGACTGACATTAGAGTCCAGTTGGAAGAGCTATATTCACCTTTGATTTACTGCTTGTATGCTTTGACTTCTATTTGCTGCTAAGTATATGCTCTCCAAAAATTGTTCAATTTAACACATTTCACCACATGATTATCTCAACAAATTATCTTATGCACAAACTGTGAATTGAATTGTTGATCAAACTTTATCTGGAGTGTATGATATACACGATTGAAACGGCAAAGATTGAACTGATAGCAAAAATAGCAACAAATTATGAAAAAAAAATGTATCATGATGTCAAAAATATATTGCTTTCAAATCAAAGCGGCAGTAAAATATCAACATTTTGAGCAATATTTTGAGTTCTGAAAACAGACCAATCGAGAAAGTATGATACCATCCACCCACTAGAGGGCAGTGTTAATGTTTGCATTAAGCTATCTTTTTTACTCTAAGTGATGGGGAGGGCTAATTTTATAAGCTTTCTCATAAACAATGCGAGTAAAGGATACACTTCTCCTAGTAAATATTACATAAAACAAGAAGTGTAAAGAAGTTTCAGAAGTAACTACAATCACAATCTATTGTTAACAGAACCAGCACTGCATAAGTGTCCTACGCACTTGCCACTACAAAACGATGCTGGACTGTTGCCTTTTTAAAGGGATAACAAACAGACAAACCAAAATCTGCTGGTAAATTATTTGTGAAAACAGTCATGTTCCTTTTAAAGAACAGAACTCAGCATAGTTAGGTTTCTTGAGCCAGAAAGTGACCAGCGTCTGGTGGACAGTGGACCTACTAGGTCTTCACCGGTGAAGAGTTGGAGGTGAGTAAGAGATGGAGAAACTTATTAAAGACACAGCAGAGAGAACGCAGGAGATCCAAGGTGGCAAGAATTGATCATGGAGATTCAGGGGCATGAACTGTAGAACTGACATATGAGGGAATATAAAGGGAAGTGCTGATGAAGATAAAAAACCAATAGGTGGAAAGGAAACAAGCAGATGAGACACAGGTGTGGAGATAAATAGGTAAGTGATTGGAGAGACAGAAAGAGGGAGATAGACAATAATATAAATTTTCTCTAAAATAGACGATCTTTTGAGAATCCTATACAACCTTAGCTCACCAGTAGAATAACAGTGAAACCATTTACACAACAATCAGTCATTTTGATCCTGGGAAATGGTTTTATGAATTTACTACCACTCCGACGACTGTGAAACTTCACCACTTCCGTTGGCAAACTGCAACCATTTGACCATGCAGGCTGCAAAAGGGTCAATTCTAATATGCTAATAAATAAAATGTATCACCATAAACGGACCTCAGTGATCAAAAGACAGGCATCTATGCAGAAATGTAATTGTGTTGATGTGCACAGCTCAGCTGCTTCCTGTCAAAGTCTGAGTGATGTTTGGGGCTCTGGCATTCAGGCATGTTCAGTGCAGTCTCTGCTTTATCAGATGAGATGCTCGGCCTCATCAGATATCAGACCCCTTGTCACTCATACGTAGTCTCACTGCGTCTCATATAAGGAGAAAATAGCAAAACAAGACAGAGAATCAAAGGGTCAACAAATGGATAAAAGAAGCAAAAATAGACCTTGAATAAGATGGCCAGGGAGCTGACATTTACGAGAGCTGATAGCAATCGCCTGCCACACACTGGCATCTGCCAAACACAACTCTTCCTCGGCACCTAATTAAGTCCTGAATGGAAATTGGCTTTGGCTATACAGCAATCGAGGGAACAGCATGTTATGAGGTCGATTGATTTTCTATTCCTCTGGGATTTTTGCTTTCTTCTAAGTTTTTTTCTATTCTTCTTTAGGCGCCTCATAAAAAGCTCATTGGCTGACAGTTAAAGAAAGCTTATTGTTTCAATATAAATGCAAAGAGATGGCCACGTCTGCATTGTGGCTCATTGAGAAAGACCCATTTAACGTCAATATAAAAGTATAATAGACTAGTGTCGTTGCTATGGTTACTCATTAAAGATAGAAACTAAAACTAAACTAACTATTTTAGGGGCTTGTTATTGTATTAGTAATAATTGTTTATTTATACTTTGTAAATATTCAACCCCCAAACAATTCATGCGTGACTCCTGGTGGAAACTTAGAATACAAACAAAATGGCCGCTGCACCCAATGTGATGGCACCTCCTCCCACTGTATTAATTTCTTTTGCAACAGATCTTTTCCCTCATAGGCCGGTACTTCTGAACCATAAAATCAATGAATTGTGTACTGGTAAATATTCAACAAAACAGAAAGACAACTTAAAGAAGTTTCAGAAGTGACTAGAAACGCCTTCATTAAAAATCCCAAAAAAGACTTCAGCTCCTCAACGATATCTCCCCGTAACTCCTTAACATGAATTGTGACAATTTTGTATTGCATGATATTGTGCCATGATATATTGTTACACCCAATAATGGAGTAACCACATTATTGATAACATGATAAGCGTCACTGACACACTGTTTAATTGTGACACGCAGAATATGCCTTTCATTAACTAGCTGAATACATACTTTTGAGAACAGCCCAGGTTTTTGATGGCAAAAGAATGAAACAGAGGAAGAATCTCAGAAAGTTGGGGAATTATTCACAAAAATTAAAAACAATTAATTAAAAACCATACTGAGAATGAATATATTGAGAGAGAGAGAGAGAGAGAGAGAGAGAGAGAAGCAGCTCTTTGTCTAGACTGTCTCTTGGAAGAGCTTCAGGTTCACAGTCTGCTCATAGTCAGTCTGATCCCAGAGCAGTGCAAAATCAGTGGTGCTCCGATGTGGTGGACACAGCTCATTTCCTGATCCAGTCATGCATGAGAGAGAGAGAGAGAGAGAGAGAGAGAGAGAGAGAGAGAGAGAGAGAGAGAGAGAGTATGAGAGAGAGAGAGAGAGAGAGAGAGTGAGAGAGAAAGAGAGAGAGAGAGAGAGAGAGAGAGAGAGAGATATACAGGGGAGGGGTGCTAGTGCTCTCATCCTCCCTCTCTGTGGCTCTGAAGGAGAAATCTGCCCAGGAACAGTTCCCAGAGCCCCAGAGGTGGACAGGGATCTTCAGAATGAATGTGAGCCAGACGTTTGGCTCAACCTCACAAAGGACTTCTATGGTGGATGGCAGATTGACTTCTTTTATGTAGTGCTTGTTTTTTTTTTACCTACAATGGTGAGGCATGTTGTGGACCTGTGGAGGTGTATTCCAGCAGTCGTAAAATAACAATAATTGAGAAAAATTTCAAGCAATGAAATCTTTTTTTACGAAGCAACCCTGGAGTCCTTGGTAAAGAGTCATTTGTTTGAGAACACCTTTTTTCCTTGTTTGAGGAAACAACTGTGCTTTTGTAAGGGGAAAAAATAGTTTTTTACATCATTTTTATTAGGACATGCTACATTTAAAAAAAAAAATAATAATAAAAAGGAAATATTTTAGTGGAAATTTTTTCTCCGCTTTTTTTTGGACAAAACTATAATTTCAATTTCAAAACAAATTTTTTTTAATTATAGGAAATAAATTTACAATAAAAAGAAATATAATCTCAAAAGATGCAACAAAAATAACTTGCTTTTCCATAAACGTCTCTGTATATTTCATAGTTGTGAGTGCATTAATTGTACTTGTTTATATTTTTATTTCTGTTCCGAAAAAAAGGCAACCTACAAGTTTTACCGGTACACCACAACATAACCAGTTCTGCTAACTTACATTATTTTCTCACATCTTTTGCAGGTTAACAGGGGCAGTGTTGCGGGGGGAGCAGTGTAAGTAGGGAGCTCAGACATCCCTCTCCCTAGACACTGTTTGATCTACAGTTCACCTGACCTGACTCCCATGAAAGCTCCTACCTTTCTTTGTTCTGTAGCCTATTTTGTAATAATAAACCTTTGTAAATAGTTCCTTTCCCTGTGTTCCCTTTTTTTCTTCAAGTATTTTACCAAGACAGACACCTCCTCCAATTCATTGTATGATTTCCAGTTGAGAGACATAATCTCTCCAGAGTGTCCTAGGTCTTTTCCCCAGCCACCTCAGCTGGCTTCTCTCGATGTGGAGGAGCAGCAGCTCTACTACAAGCTCCTCCAGAGTAACTGAGCTCCCCACTCTATCTCTAAAAGAGCCTCCATCCACCCTGCGGAGGAAGCTCATTTGATTTACATATTTGGATTTACAGCATATGCAGCAAAAGCAGAAACTACCTTCTTTAGAAGTTTTGGTCAACATGTAATTGCTTTGATTCATTCCCAGACACCCTGAGATGTTTCATCACAAAGGGGTTTGTTTGAGAAAAATCTTAAATTGTGCCCGACACAGTATCATCTTGAAGTCCTGCTTTACGGGGACACAGCAGACCTCACAAGCGCTAGAAGCGGAAGGTGAGGTGTGGAGCATTAATCACAGATGAGAAGTGTTATCCCACCATGCATGCTCTCTAACCCCCTCTCTTTCCACAACTGCAAAAGTGCATCCAGTGCATGGGTTCTTTCCAAGAGCAGACTCTCCTTTAAAGGACCTCTAAAGTTGCAGTTGGAGCTGCTTATTTATTTAGGGTGGACAGAAAAAAAACACGTACCATGTCTAAATTAAATAAGATGTAAATATAATGCTCTGTTAGGTTCAGAATAAAGTTCCATAGATATCATTAGCATTGCACAAGAGCAAAGTTGGCAAGTATGCATTTTTAGGCAAGCCTTCCAAGAGTGCCAGGAACAATGCCAGGGATTTGGGCACAGAGCCCCCTGAGAGTATTTGTGTTATGATTACTGGTAGTTCATCATCCCCTAAGAGTTCTTCATTTTAATTACTCACAGAAAAATGTTTCTAAAAATGTCTTTATTATTGTTCTTTACTAAACGCGAAGGCTCTGATTGAATTTTAATGATTTATTTCCTGCTGGTGATGTCACTGATGATGCATGTCCATACCTCTCAACACAGTACTAGGTTGTGTACCTGTACCTTCCTACCTGTTTATAGAATTAATTTGAATATGGTCAATATTAATATATAAGTGATGTTATATAATGAAATATGTTTTAAAATGACAAAACCATTGTTTGAATTTAAAAATGGCTAGTTTTGTCCAAGTACATATTCTTCCCACTTCTGAATTTTTTCTCATCTCTAATCCACTCCCCCCTTTCCTTTTAACACCCTCCTGTCCTGATGTTATTAATGCAAACTGGTCCATTGAATAAATAAATAAATAAATAAATAAATAAATAAATAAATTCACTGCTTTTCCTGGCTCCTTTTTCGATTTTTAGATCCCACATTATATCAATTTCCCAAATATTTTTTCTCACAAATGTATCATTTTCACACAAATTTGCTCCTATGCACACAATTGTTATGGATTGCTTGTTGTGAACAAGTCGTGAAAGAATGAGCTCAAGTGTTGTGAATCGAAATGATTGTGTCTCAAGCTCCTCTCGAAACTAGTTTAGCAAAAAGCTTGCCTCTTAGGCCCCTTAGTTCCAGTAATTCCAAATATTTTTTGTACTCCATGCTTTCAAATTTGTGGCAACAGTTTGAGGAACACAACTGCATGCCTTTACGCAAACCATGGATGAGCAAGTTTTGTGAGGGTATTTTTACAATATTCCTTATGAAAAATGTTTAAATAAATAGGTTTTTAAATTTTTCAATAACAAATGCTTTCTGGTTTAAGTACACAGATAAATTAGCACAGATGTTTGGGTTCTAGTCTAATAAAATATGCATAAATGTAGGCGTTTATGAGCTGGCATGTGCAAATGACGGCAATTCACCAAGATGGTCAAGATTTGAACACTAGAGTAAAAAACAAAACCAACAACAACAACAAAAAAAACACCCCAAAAATCAACTGTCATCATGATCCAACTCTCCTTAATTACTTTCAAAGTGATGCTCGCCTACTGTGTAATGATGCATACGGCCTTACTAATGTCTGCTATGCTTGTAAATGGATGGTCGAAGGCTCCACATCTATTCTGGCTGCCAGTGAAAGCTAATTAACTGAAGGTGCCGCACTGTTGCTCTGATGCGGGAAAACAATGGCACCGATGGCGCATCTCGCAGCACGTTCCAGGTGCTGGTCTTTAAAAAAGAAGAAGAAAAAAAAAGCACAAAACGGAGTTCTAGCACAGAAAGACAGCTCTCCCTCCCAGAATCCTCCTCTGTTATCCACATAATTATCTCAGTGTGTGTGAAGATCAAGCCTTCATTACTATCGTTCACGTCAACAGTCCTTCAACAAGACACATCCATCTCCATATTACTGAATCAAATTAACCCCTGGGTTATTTTCATTAATAAACAAGAGATAAGAAATGATTACTTGGACACTTGTGTTGTGCCAAACGACGGAGTTTTTAGTGCAAGGAAAGATTTGCAGATCAATTGTGGTCTTGTCAGAGTGATGAAATGAGAAGAGAGAAAGAAACCGGTCGTCTCTGTGATAAAGCGATCAAAGAGGCACTTATTCGCTTTAGGGGAAAATAATCAACCAGTCAATTTTTCAACTCCCTGATTGATATGACAGGCGGAACACAGATGGTTATGCATTCAGAGGCTTGGTGTTATGATTGAAACCCTTGTCTGTTCTTCCAAATGCAAGAAAATTAAAGAACTCATACTTGGTATACATTATTTTCGGTTAAAGCCAAAAGGGAAGACACTAATGTTATTGGTTCCGTAAACCAATATCAAATCAAACACAAAGGCCAAACTTTAGATTCATCTTGTGTTTGAGCACCGACAAACAAAAATGCCACGCTGATATTGTTCTATGTTGGCTGTTCTTTTAAGTTACCTTAAAAGTGTTTCCTTTGACAATTGCCGTTTTGTTAACTAAGTTCGGGAGGAGCCAAGCCACTCTTTCTCTAGTGAGCCATGTGGACTATATACAGTAACTCTTATAAGCTTCATCCGGTTAAAAAAAAAAACACAAATACGGTGAGAGGGGTCTCTGGATTCAGGCCTGGAATGCATTAAAAGTGTGCATTAAAAGTAAGTTACCTTAAAAGTGTTTCCTGTGACAATTGCCGTTTTGTTAACCAAGTTCGGGAGAAGCCAAGCCACTCTTTCTCTAGTGAGCCATGTGGACTATATACAGTAACTCTATTACCACATTTGTAATCAAATAAAGTTAAACACGGATCAGTTTTCGTTCTGTTATCATATACGTATAATATTTGATGTAACAGGAAATTGATGACTATTTGTACAATCCTGTGGCTTAATCAGTAGAACATGGTGCAAGCAAAGCCAAGATTTGCTTTGGGGTTTGAACGCAAAGGAAGGCAAGATCTGATCAAACAAGTTCATTCTTCGTGAATCCAGGCTAGTGTGAGTTGCTTTCGATAAGAGCAACCACCCGAGGTAAACAAGTTACATTTACATTTACATTTATGTATTTAGCAGACGCTTTTATCCAAAGCGACTTACATTGGGAGTAAACATCAAGCAGTTTGGTACAAAGTGGATGGATCAGTAGACATACACATAGAACACACTCGGGCTAGTACAGATCAAAACAGTGCTTCAGAGTTTTTTTTTTTTTTTTAAGTTAGTAAGTAAGTGCTTATGTTAAGTTAGTAAGTAAGTACGTAAGTGCTCTCGAAAGAGTAGAGTTTTTAGTCGTTTTTTGAAGGTGTAAAGAGATTCAGCTTTCCGTAATGGGACGGCAATGGAATTCCACCAGCCAGGAACTGTGAAGGAGAAGGTCCTGGTGAGAGATTTTTTGCCGCTCTGAGATGGGACCACGAGACGCTGGTCATTTTCTGAGCGGAGGCGTCTGGAGGGGACGTAGAGCTGGAGGAGTTCGTGGAGGGATGAAGGAGCGGAGCCTGTGACTGTCCTGTATGCCAGCGTCAATGATTTGAACTTGACTTTTGAGCAGGGCTGGACTGGGACCAAGAATGTCTCTGGTGTTGTTGATTGGGTGCACTCCCTACATGTAATGTCCATTTTCATGGAGTTTCAAGTTAGTACAGTTGTCATGGACACGATTTACGAGAGGTGTAAGAAGCCAGAGAGCGTCCAGGTTAGGGCATCATGTGATTTAATCTCTGGTTTGTGTAAAAGATGTAGTCATGCTGGATGTGGTCATCAGATGAGGACCTCCAGTGTGCATTGGAGTGGTTTGCAGCCCAGTGTGGACTGACTGGAAGAAGCATTGAATCCATATGGAATGAGGAATGGCTGTGGCCAAATCTGAGGCCATGGTTTTGTGTGGCCTACTTGACCTCCCTGGAAAGGTGTATTCTTCCCCCCAGAGTAGACCTAGGACACGCCGGAGAGATTTTGTCTCCGGGCTGGCCTGAGAAGGCTCCTCCCAGCTGAAAAGGTGTGAAGAAAAAGTGGGTCTGTCCCAAATAAATCAGACGGATGGAGGACAGGAAAAGGGGCGGAATCTACTTCATAACATTTTTTATATCAGTCACACCATGACACTCTATAACCAACAATTTATTCATATATAAACACAGAAATTATGCCCCTTTTTGGTCATTTTTGTGTTACATGGCCAAATACGAATGGAGAACACAAAACAATGTGGTCCCCATCTCCAAGGTTGGTTTTGTCATCCGTGAGGCACAGATGTTTAATGAAAAGTGCCAAAAAATAGAGATGGATTTAAAAAAAGGGGTGGAGTCTCTCGCACGGAGAAAATAAGTATAGAACAGACACTGTCATGGAGAGGGATGTCTACGAATCCCTGCTTGGACTACAACGTCTCTCCCCTCCCGCCAAGAGCTGCTCGGTGGAAGCAGAATAGGAAACATGAAAGAAATATCTCGCCACAAATCTTCTCTTTTCTCCACATTTTTTCAAACAGCTCCCCGTGATCAAACACCAACAGAATGAACCACTCGACATCCAGGAATTTTTCTATGTGTTCTTTGATTTCTTTTCTGTCGGCATCCTCTTCTTTTCTGTTTCCCTTTGTGGTTCAAAGTGCATCTGTTTGTACCGCAAACGCCATCTTCAGACAGGGAGCATCACTGCATCAATATTTCCTCGATCCATGTGAAGAGCACCCAGCAGAGAAGCCATCTGAAGGTTTTTGTGAATCTTAATTCGCAACAGTGTGTAGAGGCCTTCAGTTGGTAAGCATGTTTGGTAGGTACAAATATACAGGTTAGCTAAAAAAATAGGTTCGGAACGAAATGGGAGAAGGATTGGACCTGCTTGTAAGGACGTAGGTTAATTAATGTTGGCATTACATCCAGAAACATGTTTAACAAACAATCCCTAATGCTCTAAAAAACTGTAAACGTACTAAATACATGTCAAAACACATCAAATGTACATGGAGACGGTGTTGCATTTGGAAGTTACACTAAAGCAAGTCTTCCCCCATCCACACCACCCAAAATATGATTGAAAGTGGCTGAATTGGAAGGATTGAACCCCTTTTATCCTCTTCGACCGAATTTCAACTTAGCAGAAGATTTATAAATAGTCCTATTGTGTGTATACTGCATTCCTGCCAAACACATACGTAGAGAGGAAAGTAGAGATTGGAGCACAAATACAGGCCTAGAGATTCCAGGTCTGAAAAGAAAACCTTAAAAGCTCTCACCGGGCTCCCAGTTTGCTCAGACAAGCTGCGACTTTTCTTCCTCACTCTTTGAGATATAAAACCACCACAGGAATATCAGCGGTAGCAGAGAAATCTCTATAAATGTCAGGGTGAATGGAGCCGGTAGCTGCCTGTGTTCTGCTACAGCTCTTTCTGAGACTCTGGTGGTCACCATTAAAGTTACTGACCCTTTGACTTCAGGCTTGCTCGGTAAAACACTCTCACTGCATTTTTTTGACTTCTGTTTTCCACCTCTCCTCAAGATAACATTGTGATAATGTTTTATGGTAAACTAGTAACCTGTTAGTGACATTACGACTAGGTTTGGAGTAACTCACACTAGGAATTTGTGCTCTGCATTTGACCCATCTAAACAGTCACAATCAGTCCAATATACAAACCTAGTTCAAGTCTGTTTTTTCATATTTCATTTGTATTAAGAGCACAACAGAAGAAAGAAGTTAAAAAAATAAGAACATAAACGACGAGGCGGGTACTCACAGCTAGGATGATCTGCAATGAACTATGGGCCACCTCCACATACTGGTACTCCAGTAGGCAACCAGCGATGCTGATGTAGCGGTGGTCCTCAGGGGCCCAGGATGGCGGAGGGGTCACTGGGGTTACCCGGCACCCAGGGCCATTCTCCATCCACCATGAGCGATGCATGGAGATGTTAAAGGTCATGATCAGGTCTGTGTCCTGCAGGGAAGAAAGGATGAGTCTTTACCAACACAGTTCACACACATTCAAATAATCCTTTTTAATTACCTTAATTCACATCATGTTGGTCTATCAAATTAATAACTATACTCTATATTTAAACAAAAGTGACATCAATATGCATTGTGTCATCAATACATTGCATTATGTTGGCTTCAGACAAAAAACAATACAAAAACTAAACAAAACATTTCCATTCATTTAACAAAGGGGTCAAACAGTAACTCATACTGAAAAATTCATAGAAACATCATACTGATCACACTTGTGGAGGTTCTTAGTCTGTGCAAGAACATACCATACCCTCTGCAAAAGTATTTGAACCTTAGGTTCTAAATAGGGTTAGATATTTACCATTGACTTATAATGGCCATTGAAAATAAATGGGAAACAGCAACAAAATATATTCAAAATGAAACAGAGAAATGGGGGTTTGTTTAGGTAATAATAAAAAAAACCTCACATTTTTTATAACATTGTAGCAACCAAACGGTTTACCCGAGCAACCAATTTTACATCTCAGCTTAAGAAAATCATAGAGAACATTTTATTATGTCACTGATCCCTCCATAGAAACCAGACTATTTACTGTAGCAATCAATTTGCCATATTTTTATCTCAGCTTGGGAAAGTCGTAGATACACCGAGGTTAAAACTAGATTTAAAAACAGCACTTTTACAAGCCAAAGTATGTACAAACTTTAACCTTCTAGTTAACATACAAAATTTTGACTCATTTTCAACTTTCTAAAATGAAAAATCTATTTTAAACAATTGAAACATTATTTAAGAAGAGTAAAATGAAGACAAAAGTATCCTTGCAAAGTCAATTTAAAAAAAATTCCTTTGGCAACAGATAATAATAGCAGATAAAAATATACATAAATAAACATTTGTTATACTCTAATGTCACTGTACTTTGGGTTAAAAGGATGAGTATCAAAAAGTGTTTGCTTTAAACAATATGTTTATAACTGTTTACTGAAAAAAAAACCTTCAAAACAATGAACGAAAATAAGAGGCTTTTCTTGGGAAAAAAGTGTTTCAAATTCCTATGGAACTGAAGGTCAAATAGATTTTTTTAAAATGTTAACATCAACATGAAAATACTTGTCATTAGTTTTCAGCGAATTAATTACTGTAACACATTTAAACTTAACAAATTCGACGTAAATATCTGTTGGTTTTAAATTTTATTGTCAGATGCTTCCCATAGATAAATGAATTTTACTAACATAAAAAATGACTTTTAACCTTTTAACATTTTAAAACACAAATATTTCAGTAAATTTTGAGGTTATTTTTGAGACATCAATGGAACTCACAAAGCTACAACCAGCTCAAATACAATTATAAATGTGGCATGAGATTAATTTCAAAATCAAATAGTGAGAAAACACATTTTTAATATCACAAATGGACTCAGCTTCAATGATTAGCATGCTGCAGACTCAAGTGTTTGCAATATCCCGGGTCATTTAAGTGGATGCCAGCTACACGGGCAGGAGATTATTTATTCACCAGAGCTTTGAGTTTGTGGCTCGAACATATTCAAACAAATCCATCAGTGTAACAAAACACTCGCTGAGATGCAGAGCCGAAAGAAAGAAACACAGCTCTAACTCTGAATAGACTGACGCAAGAGCTCCATGATGTTCCTCTAAAAACAGTGAACACACAATTTAAAGGAAGGTTTGTGAACCTGAGAAACCAAGAGCTTTTGACATATAAGAGCTAATGGAATAAAAAAAATAAATAAAGAAAAACTTTCAAAGCTCAAAATGGTTAAAAAAACTGTTTTTATTTGAGCCAGAGTAACCTTACGAAGTGAGTTGCAGACATTGGGCCTCCCACTGTAGAGCTCCGCCTATACTCATACTCAGTCAAACAAGGACAGTGTGGTGAAATCTGTTCGTTAAGATGACCATGAAGATTAAATAAATATGTCTGTTGCAGTCAAGCAGCAGAACCTATTTTAAAAAAGAATGGGTAAAGTTAATTTTTAATGGGGAGCAAGCCAGTGTTTGGAAGAGTACATCTGGTTATAATCCTTATTTGAAAAAAGACTCATCAAGAGAGCAAAGCCAGCAGTTTTTTTCAGAATGATGCTTGCCATCAAAAAATGTCATATGCTTTTTAATATTTAAATTAAATTAAAATTCAATTTGAACGACCAAAGCAAAGTAAATTAATAAAATGCTGCGGGCTACTATTTCATACTGATTGCACATCTATGCCTCTTTGTGCAGACTCTATCTCGTACCAAAATTTAGTGCACTGTTTGAAACCTATACTGTTAAAACATGAACAAGTTTGGAATCACAGCATTTCCTTTGAAATCACTCCGGTCACTTTATTAGGTACACCAGTACAACTGCTCGTTAAACAAATTTCTAATCAGCCAATCACACGGCAGCAACTCAATGCATTTAAGCATGTAGACATGGTCAAGACGGTCTTTTGCAATGCAAACTGAGCATCAGAATGGAGAAGAAAGGTGATTTAAGAGACTGTGGCTTGGTTGTTGGTTTGTCTGAGTATTTTAGAAACTGCAGATATACTGGGATTTTCATACTCAACCACCTCTAGGGTTAGGTCACAGGGGTTAGGCACAGGGAAGGGCTAAAGGGTGAATAAAACCACTTAAAAAATGTACATCTTGTCTTGCTCAATAGTATACTGGATGGTGCGCCAGATATATAAGCGCACGGTTGTGCAGGGCGACACCAGTCGTCCTTTTCGCCTATTATCATTCGAAATAAAGGCAAAAATGGCCAAAAAGATCATCTTTAAATATGAACCAAAAAAACCCCAAAATCTTTTTAAATGTAACACTAAAGGAGTTGATTGAGAAAGACAGAAAAGGGGTCTCAGTCTCACACTCAAAGGCGGCTGTCTCTTGAACAGCTGTAATGACCATCAGCAGTCAAACCCCTTCAACACATCCGCTCTTCAATCGACAGAAAATGGTCTCCTTCAATCCCCTACCAAAGACACATTGACACCAAGGGCTTGTTAGAAAAGAGACTGGAGATAGATGAGGAGACATTTCCACTGGAATCATGGGCTGGTTTCCCAGCATGTCCTACAGTGACAGATGGAGGATGCTAGTGAAGAATTGCATTCACAACTCCGCACAAACACAGAGCCTCCAGGAGCTTAACAGATGAAGGAAAGGTTCACCAATACTACTATAAAAAGAAATTAGTTTCCAATTCAAAAGCGAATTCAGTGAGAGGAAAGTTCTACAGTACCTGGTTTTCCAATACTGTATGTTTTTAGAATTAATATTTAAAAAATACCTTACATCAATTGTTAATCATTTATTTGTTGTGGGGTTTAACTCGATATGACTTATTTTAATTATTTTCATTACAATCATCATTATACATTGCGTTATAAAGCATTTTCTCCAGGCATTTTTTTATTCGTAGCCCGTGCAACATTTTAGTGGTTTTATTAATGTTTATTGGTATGTTTGAACATAAATTGTTGATAAGTTTCTGTTTTTTTCTTTTATTTCACGAGGTCAACACCTGGACCTGCCTTGGGTCCTGCATAGGGTGGCGAGTATGAACGTACAAGGCAAGCTGTCCGATCGCTGAAGGTTTCCGCGTTATACCCCCCCAGTGAAGAGAAGGGGTGGAAGGTGGGTGAGGTTCAGACTAAGTCAAAGAGAGGAAGGTAAGACCGACTTAAATAATGGAGTGAGGGATGGCTTGATTGAGAGCAGCTGATGGCATCCCCTGATGATTCCTCCTGAAACTTGTTTACCAAACAACACATTGAATTTTGTTGATGAATTGTTGCAGTTGGCACTTTTGCCAACTCCTCAGTGAGAAAAGTGTTATTTTTTTTGTCCAAATGGTCGCTAATATTTGCAGTATGATATTCTAACCTGATTTGCATAAATCTGTATGAAATATGAAATTCCCCCAACTGCATTTTTCATTGCATGTTTTTTCCAGTACAGAGTACAAAGAACACATTGGTTCCTTTATTTCGTAATGTAATATTATAAAACAAACAACCAAAAATGAAAAAAATATGAAATAACTTTTATTTATACTGTACTTTTGCTATATATACACTTTTACTAACATATACTTTTTATTTTGCTTGGCTCAGATAGAGGACCCAGGTGCAAGGAATTTATGATTCATTGTCCCGGAGAAGAAAAAACAATAAAATAACCACAGATCAGAGAACAAAACTAAAAGATGCTGATCTCCAGGGACGAAAAGACGATGACCGTGGACCCCTCCAAGTCCAGAACAACCACAGACCAGAACTGAGATGAGAGACCCGTACGAGAACGAATCCGACATCAACTGGAAAGGGAATAAAGTTACAAACTGCAAGAGAAATACTCGCGCTTGTGTTGAAATCATCCGACAAAAGAGAGCTTGGGAGCGCGGGTCTAAATAGGCCCAGATATTTAGTGTGCGTTAGGAACAGGTGCGCGCAAATGACAGCTGAACAGGATTAATTAAACACACTCAAAGAAAAGCTAACTGAATAAATACAACAGAACACAAGAAACATAACAATCTCCTTTGCATTTAATAAAATAGCAAATATGTTACCTTTTCCCGTATTCCTTGTTTTTATTATCAAAAGCCACACATACTCTCCTCTACCTCCTCTAATCTCATAGCCTTTCCTCTACCTTTGTGAAAAAGTGATGTTATTTTGAAAGTATCCTCATTTTGCTCGCCTTAAAGTATAGATAGTGTGCAGTTTTGGATGTCTGCTGCTCCTTGAGAGAGAACATTGCATCTAAAAACCAATAGTTGCTAGATTTAAAAAAAAAATGAGCACATAGTTAGTACTGTTAAGAAAAAAATGTAAAAAACTAAACTTTTATTTAATTATCATTAGTACTTTTTGCAAGCATTAATGCAAATAAAAAAAGTACTTTTCCATTTTCTGAAATTTGGAAAAAAATTCAGGTCTGAAAGTGTAAAACTATAAAGTAAAAAAACATCTTCATATCTTTATATTGCAAAAAAATTGATTTAGGTAATATCTTTATTTTATTGTTATCATTTAGTAATATCTTTTATCTTGCTTGCAACACCCAGTGGCCATGTCATGATAATTCTCTAACGCCAGCTATTGTTTACTGTCGAAAAGCAATCACAGGGCGTTTGAAGGGGATCAAGATGGGCAGACTCAGCCCCGGGTTGACTGTCAGTCATCTTTCCATCAGAAAATGGCTTTTGCTGCAATATTTTCCCCAGGCTACAGCACAGTCATATCTGGTGTGCGCCAGAACAAAATGGAAGATTAAGACTACAGTGAAAGATGTTATTTATTTATTATGTCAGGCTAAGCCGACTATAAAAGTGGGTAAAGTTGCGAGAACATGAGATGTTTCCCTAAAACATAGGTATTTTAGATAAAGATGACAAACACTGTAGACTCCTATGCTACTTAGCTCTGAGACAACGCAGTATTCAATTGTATAATAACTAGACAAAAAAAACAATATTGAGAAAGCATGTTCTCCCAATGCTACCATGAGCTTCCTCCAGGCAAAATCCTGGTGGCTTTATGACTCTGATACCTCATAGAATAAGGGGATGTCTTCTGTAAAAAAAAATTGCCATTGAACAGTAGTATATCCATCTCAGAGGTTCATGAAACTGTTGCTCACAGAGAAGAGTCATAACATTCACACGAAAATCACATAAACCCTTTGATGTGAACATGTGATAAGAGCATTTATTGCCAACTGTATCTTTAGAATTGCTCCAAGATGTAGATTGAGATCATGCATTTCCGATCTTTTGCGACCCTTTGTGCCAAAGTGACAGTCATGTAATCAGCCAAACCCAGTGTGACAGCTTCATAAATGCCCTATTTCTTTTTCTCCGCCTCAAAACCATGTGATAATTTAACGTTAGCGAAGTTTGTTTAAAGAGCTATCATTAAACATATTTCACATTAGCACAACTACATCCAGGCGATCCCGTACATGCTGCGATGGCAAGTGTAAACACAAATATTGGATCAACTTGTATTTGTTGTGCGTTTAATAAATATAATATATAAACAGAAGGTGAAAAAATCTGATATAGGCGTCAAATCAGAATTGATCATCTAGCAAATTGAGCAGCTATTCGACAACACTTCCCACAATGGGCATGACGCACAATTACTTACATATTATATGTTTAAAACTGAGTAAGGACTTAAGGACTTGCAGAGGCAGCCTTGATACTTTCCACTGGAACTCTTAGTGACGTCACAACTTTAGCGTTTACTGTTGCTTCAGCAGTGGTAACACCCTCAGAAGTGCGTTCAGCTTTCTTTACATATGTCACATTCAAGTGGAATTCCCTAGGAATCCACATCCCAGATGCTTATTCCACTTTTAACACTCTCTATTTTACAATTAATAATGTATTTAATGACAAATTAAGGGACGCTGAGGTTCCCATGTTGTACACTATTTACGATACTGGTACAATTGACTTTTTAGACCCACTGCATGGCAAAATATAATCCGAAACAAATCTAATCAAGCCACATTCTCTAAAACAATGTGATTTTTATGCACATTTGTCCTTTTGGTCGACTGAGAACCTGTTCATGAAGTGTCTGTGTTGTTGCTAGGCGAGAAACCTATTTGTGTGTGATGACCTCACCATCAGCTCAGAGAAACACCTCATGAAGGAGGAGATTCAGGGAATTGGCTCGGGTTCAAATCTAGTTTTGCTTGTAAAACATGGCCCTTCCATTTCCAGCGGAAGAGTTTTTCTGTCTATAAGAGCAAGGAATTAGCCCGCCTAGCTTAACTGAATCCATTTGTAGGTTCTAAAATTCTAGAAGATGCTGTGGTGAGGCTATAAAAGGAGCTGCTATTATTCGACAGTCTTTTTCTCTGGGCCCTCTGAGAAAGATGGCTTCAAAGCGGATGCATCTGTCACAATCTAAAAATGTGACATTTGAAAATGCACACAAACAGATGGAGGATTGTTTATATTTACGAATTCCGCAGCGCGATGACTACTTCTTTAGCACTGGAGGGAAGAACGGCTGCACCAAGTGTGGAAATGTCAGGGAAAGAGTTGGTTGCTTTTGCTCAAAGCAGATCTCAATCCTGAGTCAAAAGGTGCAGCTAAGTACTAAGACTTTTATGGAAGAACATGCAAAGATTAAAGGAGTTGATGGAGACTCTTGAAAAAAGCTGTAAGTGCTTTATTTTAAAAGATTGTGAAACAACCAAATGTTAAATTCTGAAAATACCTCTATTTTGGGTGGAAAGAACTTGTTAAAGGCAACTAATGTATTGATTCGGATGAAATATAATATATCAATAATAAATCAGAATTTTTTTTGTGCTTATCTGTGTATTTATCAATGCTATAGTTTCAGCAAACTGCTGAACATGCACACATTTTACAACTTTTTGTAACTTTTTAAATCTTGTTGGAAGGCTTATTATGTATAGCAACATTATAATATTTTTACAATGGTATAGTAATGTTTTTGACATTATATTGTTAGAATTAATATGTTCATCCCACTAGTTACATGCAACATTCACTGCATTTTTTACCCTTTATCTCTTATTTTTACTAAACGACCACCATGGACATGTTTGATTCCTCTATAAATCAATCAGAAAATGTTTTGAGCTTAACTGTGCATTTACCAATGCTATAGTTTCAAAAAACTGCAGAAAATGTTTGGAAAACACACATATTTTAGAACTTTTCATAATATTTCTTGGAAGGGTGCTCAGATGTAGAGTGACAGAAAGTGTTTGAAACATAAGCCTCATGAATAGGTAAATCTCTGGCCAATAAACCTTTTTTAAAAATACCATGTTAATTTGATATCATAAATCCATTATGCATAAGATTTGACCTCTGTGGACTATATATGTTCAGTCAATGACCCCCCAAATCCCCCACTTTCAGAATTCATTTAGCTAAATCTTTGGTCAATGTTGAAATCAGGCCAATGTACCAATGTTATACGAATCCAGTGTGAAGAGAGATTTCTTTTCTACTCACTGATGGCCAGGTTCAAAGGTCGTACATGGTTTAAAAAAAATAGTACGTCATGCTTTGAAATATTTGAGATTCCCATGTTAACATTGTAAAACTTGAATACCATGACCTTTACATTTCAAAGTACCACAGTATTAGGCTCTTATATCTGGTACAGGAAAAGATTCCACAGCAGTCGGCGCAGTTTCACAGGCACTCTATCGATCGACTCAGAAGGGTGGATATTACAGAGCTAATTCACTTTTTAGATGGGAGGCAGAGGGGAGCAAGAGGGAGCAGCTCTATTTGTAACCTGGGCTGAGGATGTAATTGATAGTGCCAGACCAGAAGGGGGACACTGCCGAGGACAGAGATTTGCTGAAGTGCGATCACTGAGAATTCTGGGAAATTTTCCTTTGACTTTACATGGGGTGAAACCTTGTGAAACTGTAATTTAAACTGAGAATCTCATAGAAACATAAACAGATCACACTTGTGGAAGTCAACAATCTGTGTATTCTAAGGTTTTAGAAAGGGTTTACAGTTTACCTTTGACTTATGAAAATAAATATGAAAAACAACAAATTTCTCATTTTCGAGCTCCCTAGCAACCAAACTGTTCACCCTAGCAACCAAATTTCCTGAACTCTATCTCAGCTTTGGTAAATGATAAAGACATGGGATTTGTTTTATATAATTTATAGTGACAAGGGAAACAATTTATTATGTCACTGACCCCTCCATAGCAAACCTTCTGCTAACCATAGCAACCATTTTGGCATATACCTATCTCAGCTTAGGAAAATCATAAAGACATGGGTCAACCAAAAATTCTACCTCGACAACCATTCCAAATTGCTTATTAAATATATTAAAAGGCATTTTTACAAGCCAACATCAAAGTTTTAGCCCTTTAATTACATTTGAAATTAATCCATTAATCAGTAAAAGACTTTCTTAGCAATTTGACTGTTTACAAATCAGGTTACTTTTGAATCACTCCTAAACCCACAGGTTTTTGAAGAGGATTTGCTTAGGACTCAGACCAGACCTTGTATAATTTTATATACGAGTACAAACAGTGACTCGATCTACAATCAAATCAGTTCATGAATGTTACAAAATGCACAGATTTCTCTTCCATTGTATTGTATTGTATTCATTGGGAAAAAGAGCAAAATCCATCTTGTTGTTTTGTAGCAGAAAAGCTTGTTTCCCTTGAGGCAGATTGGAGATTGTGATCAGTGCGTTTATATAAGAGCCATCAGCCATCAATCAACAAACGCGCCTCAAAATGTAGTTTCATCACAAACAACCTGAAGGAAAACATGTTTGCTAAATATTAAAATCACCCAAATGTATTACAGTTTCATTTCCTAACATCGCACTGATGCAAACGATATGGAGACATTTTCAATATCCTCTGGATTGTGCACAACACAATAATGGTCAGAAAGATTCTTCAGACATTATTTTTGATAAGGGTGTGCTGGAGTACAGAAGATTTGGGTCGACTTCTGACACAGAATAAATAAGTGAGTAAATGATGGCTGAACCTTTGAACTAATGAAATGGCATTCTGTCAAAACTAGTTTCATCAAAATAACAAAACCACACAGGTTGCTTTTTGGACCAAAATGTAATTTTCTCTACATCAACAAATATTAAAGTCCAGATGAATTAGATTGAGAGGGAATCTTTGAACCATGTGTGTGACTCAGACCCTCTTTAAGATCATTACTAAAATGGGATGTACAGATGATCAAAACAAAAGAAGCAAGAAGAGATGAAAGCCACAGAAATCAAAAACCACTGAGCCTTGCAGCAAAGCTCTTATTTACATGTCATTTACACAGCGAGTTGGAAGAGAATCATGGGAAATGATGAAGGAGAGGAAATATGTGGAAAGATGAGAATGGAACAATTGTGATGGGCATCCAAGCTCTTTGGGTTTATTTTGGAAGGTTAGAGGATGAAGGTGATAAATGAGCCAAGGGTAAAAGAGGATAGGGTGTTTCATGGATGATGCATGGTATTGCAGGGTGACTAATTGCTGCAGAGTTTCTCTGTGCTTGATTCTGATTGGTTGCTAGTTTTCATCGAGAGAAACTGGTCACACACGGTCAAAAGATAAGGAACATGGACCCATGACTGAGGACAATTGACCTAAAAAGCTCAATACTCTCATTAATTACACAGCTGATGTTGTGTCATAAACCAACAACTTTATTTACGTCTTAGAAGAAGTCAGAAACCGCTAGGGAAAAAAACAGAGGCTGTCATAAGTTCGTTCCAATGATACCATACCTACAGTGGTGCATGGGGATTGAAGCATCATGCTCTCGGGGTGCATAGGGGACTGTATTAAGGAGGGGATGAACGGCGCCATGTATTGTGACATATTGGGCATAAAAATCCTTTTCACAGTCAGAGCTTTAAAGATGTAATGTATCTGGATCTTCTAGCATGTCAATGCTCCAAAGCACACAGTCAAATTTTGAGGGAGCTGATGAGGAAGTCGCTGTGATATGGGTTGTATTTTTCAAAGTTCTGGCACAAACGGAACAAAAACTGCTTGGAACAGTGTATAAGGTTTAGCCTGTTTATATATATATAAATTTTTCACATTTATGTCTTTGATTTTTGTCGGGATGTATGCAATTTTATTTTTGTCTGAACACTTTTGATATTTGTAAAACTTGAAAACTGTTCGTCGTCAATTTTTGAAAATTTTGCCGCAGAAATGTACCAAATGTATTACTCTGAATTATATTTTTTGTACAATTTCAGGTTTGCTGTGAAATTTTTGTGTAATGTAATGCAAAAATGTTTATGGAAAAAAAAGAAGAAGCTGGGGTTGTTCTAAACAAAGGAGCAAGGATTGCCACAAAAAATGGTAGTTTATTAGAGCAAATTGTAAAGTAGGAAAAAAAACACTTAAAAAGGCCCCGGTTTCTAAGGGATAAAAAAAGAATGGTATTTAACTGGTGCAGAACTTTCCTAATAACACATATGGATCGTTTAGATTTGCACTGGGGAGGCATCCAAGACATTAGTATGCTTGACTAAAGACAAGCACCAATTGCAACTGGTGTCATTGAGCTCAGGCTTTTGCAGACTCAAACAGATGTTGGGCTCTGAAGAGAAAAGCATTAAAGTCACAGAGCTGCGCTGAAGCAATAACAGGGTGACTTCTGAAAAAGAGGGAAGTTTTTATTTCAATGTCAAGACTCAATTTGGGTAATTTGTGCAATTAGTGAAAGAAAGTAATTTTAAAAGACGCGGAAGGAGATGGGGAACGGAAATTAGAGGGGCATGGCTATGTAGCTGATATCGACTGAGAGATTGAAAGATGAAATGTTACATTCAGATTCAGCTTGGGCTGTAAAAGTATATTTTCAATATTCATAAATCTTGGCATCAAAACTATTTTAAAACTTCTTTCAGATGTCACAATCATCCATCCATTTAAAAATGGCAACTTCAGAAAACTTACAGAAAAATTAGAAGCAAACATTAACCGTGTAAACTTTAACAGGGATGAAAAATATTTATTTTACTCTAGTAAACAAAATATAGAAACATAGAATTTAATTGTTTGTTCATTGATGTTTTACATTTTTGTAGCGGGTAGATCACGTTGACTTGATCATTTCAAAAGTAGCTCGCAAACGGAAAAAGTGTGCGCACCCCTGGTTTAAACAGTCTCCCGATGTCTTGGATTAAAGCAATGGTTTCTATGATTTCAATGATCTAATTGAGTTCAGACAACCATGTGATTTTTATTATGCTTGTGTAGCGCTCTTCAAAGGCTGCTGAAGATTGTGCATTATTGTTTGGTTTTGCCTGGAATGGCCTGTGTTATTAATAGACACCAGAAGCAAATACAAGCAGCACAAAGGACTAATGATGTTTAAATGCATCTCAAGAGCACAACCACAAGCTGATGCTTTGTCTAGTTTGCAAGATTAACTTCACACTTGAGTGCATAAACACATCTTTTCTTTAAGATCTTCTATTTCTTTTGTTTTTGACCAATTAGCAGACCAGGTCTTTATTTCACAGTTTTAGGAGCAAGGCATGGAATGCAAGATTAAAAGACTTTAAAAGTACAACATTCAAATAAATTAAATGCTACAAATGGATGTTTAGATGTAAAACATCAGCGGGAGCGCATTTCTGTTTAATTAAAGAATACGTACACTCCCCGGCCACTTTATTAGGTACACCTCTCCAATTGCTTGTTAACACAAATTTCTTTCATTTAAAATTTTTTTTATTTTAACCTTGTCCTCTCCGGCTTAGGAGTCACCACATAGGGGAGTAGGTGCTTCGTGTGGGTTGGACAGTTTTGTTATCTCCAGGGGAGCGAACGCCTGATGTGGTGTTCCCACCCCTGGATGGAGGCAGTGAATTTATGCAGTGAGTACTTTATTACCATATATGCTTTCAATGTCAAGACTCAATTGAAGACGTCAGAAAAAAACAGATTTTAAATAGTTGTCTTAAGTTTAAAGTTTCAGTATTTAATTGTGATGAGTTAATTTTTTTAATAGATTGAAAGCAATGTCTCCTGTTTAATTACATCAGGACAGGAGGGTGTGAAAAAGAAAGGGGGGAGTGAATGGGAGATGTAGATGAGGGGGAAATGTTTACAGAGAGACTAATTATATACAAATGGTTAAAGCACTGACAGTATCAATTGGAATTCAGATGAGTTGGTATTAAAATTGAAGAGCCAAGCCTTCAAACTTAAGGTGGCAGAAAAAGGGTAAGGGGTCAGTGGTGTTCATCTTCCAGCTAGCATCTGTTTCTGTCCATTAAACCCTACTGAACAAAGAGCTTTCCCTGCGGAGCTTTCAGTTGGACACAAAGGAAAAAATGGCATCTTAAAAAAAGGTTTAAGCCATAAACCCAAATCAATTGAAGAAAGAACACCTTCATCCTTTAACTCTCTTCATCTGGGCACCAGTGGCTCATGGAGGGGAAAGTGGGTCAGATGGATTTAGCTTCTTCTCTGGAAGAGCTCTGCAGCGTTCTCAAGATTTTTTTCTCCTCATGCTTCTCGAGAGAAACGACACTATGTCTTGAAACAGCATATCTTCCTAAATCTGTGCATCATGGGCAAAATTTTTCTAAAGCAAGCACACGACAACTACCCTCAAAGTTTAGATCGAAACATAGGGGTCCTGTGATTATTAAGGTTCTCTCAAACTCTAATAATATTATAAAAAAAAATTATATAGTAAACATGTGATGCAGTTATCATTTGGGGAAAAACAAATCTGAAACCTTGATTAAATGCTCAATATGTATGACTTATTTTGCTTCAATGAAAAACTGAATAATTAATTGGTCTTGGAAAGTAAACAGCCAAAATGCAGTATTTTTAATCACGATTGAGTATAATTATGCATAACAATAATAATTTTATTTTTAATATTTTTTAATATTTTAAATAAAGTTTATAATTTATTATTCTTTATTACTTATGTTGTTTTGACTTTTTTTTTGTAAAAAAAATCAGATAAAACAAAAATCATTTTTTTACCTTTAAATTCCGTGAATGCCATATAAGATTCATTTTGAAAGATTCAAAATCAATTTGAAAAATTTGAAATCAAGTTGAATAATTATTCTGTACTACTTATGCGGTTTTATTTGTTTTTTGTAAAATCCTGATTAAAAAAAATATTTTTAAAAAGTCATAATTTTCATTACAATCGAGGTTGATCAATTGAATTATGATTATTTTACATCAAAGGAAAGGTGTACAGAACAGTAGTGAGAGCAGCTATGATGTATGGGTTGGAGACTGTGGCAGTGAGGAAGAGACAAGAGACAGAGATGGAAGTAGCAGAGATGAGGATGTTGAGGTTCAGTTTAGGAGTGACGAGGATGGACAAGATTAGGAATGAGCACATCAGAGGGACAGCTCAGGTTGGTTGTTTTGGAGACAAAGTCAGAGAGGCCAGATTGAGATGGTTTGGACATGTGCAGAGGAGGGATGGTGGTTATATTGGTAGAAGGATGTTGGAGATGGAGATGCCAGGAAAGAGGTCAAGAGGAAGGCCAAAGACGAGATACATGGATGTGCTGAAAGAGGACATGAAGGTAGTTGGTGCAAGAGTAGAGGATACTGAGGACAGATTTAGATGGAAACGGATGATTCGCTGTGGCGACCCCTAAACTAGGAACAAGCCGAAAGGAGAAGAAGAAGAATATTAAATGAATTTACACATTTAATTACACATTTTAAAAAAAAATTTACTTCAGTGGACAACAAAAGTAAGATTTATCACAAAAAAGGCATCTTGCTTCAACATACAAAAACATTTGAGATTATTATTTTTAGAAACTAAGATTAAAAATCACCCTAAAGTGGAAGGAAACATCCCTGACAACAACAATAGGTAAAAATCTGAAACCAAGGAAGACAAATGCCTTAAAAGAACTTTGGAAAAGTTGCTAAAATACGTAACCAGGGGAAATAAATGTCCCTGATATAAAAAGAACACAATGATCACTTCGCAAATCGCACCGTTTCTTTTCTTATTGCTGAAACAGATCATTAGCAAAGAAACCTCATCAGTGTAGGTCCCAAAAAAAAATCACCTGCACATTCAAGTGAGTCTGTTCCCCAAATCACACAAGATTGCATTGGGAAATGCAGTAGCTGTACAGGTTGTTCTGTAGAGGAAGCATTATCATCTCAAAGAGCCAAATGTTCCCTCTTGCACACTCTCTCTCACACTTAGACTGATCACAATCCAATAACAGGAACTTATCATTAGCCTCCTGCCCTACACACAGCCCACACGAGGCACTTTGGGTGTTATCGTGCCATTTAGTGACCATTATCTCTAGTCAACATCATTCATATGGTTCAATAGGTACCTACAAGAATTTCACCTCAAACAGAGCTCAATAGGTGCAGTAGGTCCTTATTTTCAGTTGTAATTTTGATACACTGACTGGACAGATAATATTAAGCTATTTACAATCAAATGGAAAAACTGATACAGTCAAATCCAATGCAAGTAAAAAAAAAAAAATCTGGTCGAAATCCACCAATAACAAAGCAGCACACAGAAGCGAGAATAAAGCTGAGCATGAGTTATTATTCACTATAAACCCAAATGTTTACAGTATTAAAAGCTTGACCATTAAGCAAAATGATTCAAAATAGTTTGAGGTGTTCCGTTTACACAGAAGTGTTGAGTACTGTGAACTTTTTTGGGTTGGCTTTGTAGCTGAGGGCATTATTTGATGAAGGGGCTCGACAGACAACTAAGAACCAATGAGGGGAGGACTAGACACAGGAACAGGAAGTGATGCACTCAACCATTTGACTACTCTAAGCCCTAAACTCAATCCCTGTCACACTTCTGGAAGAAAGTCCTCTGATGCGCCTCTGGTGTTTGCTTCAGTGAGCTGCTCTGAAATGCAGCACCAGAGTCTGACTTTATGCCAGCAACAAAGGGCATTTCTGAAGCTGCTTAAGGTCAAACTAATGCCCAGCAGATGCAGGACAAAAGGATTAACGGGCAGCAGCTGCAGGGGGTCGAAAACAGTAGAGCGGACTGTGTGAATGTAAATAAATACTGCAATCATTATGATCGTAATCGTGTTACGTCATATAAATCTCTAGCATGCCTCTTGGTTATTTAAAAGAGATGTCTTTTTAGTTCACTTCATTTTGATGATAAACCCAAGATTTTATTGGAATGGAATGTTGTACTGATGGCAAATACATGTCTTGCTAAATATTTAACATTCATTTCCATTTTGTAGAATCTTAAAACCACAAGGTCCCTTAAAACAAATCACATCTTACTGTAATCTGTAAATTTTGAAAGAGACGCATAAAATCAAAGTGATCCATTTCAGAACATTTCCAAGAAGAAACTTATAACGTTATACTTTGGTCCCCTAGCAACACCCTAGTAACCGTTGGAATGAACACAACTAGTCATGAGCTGAAAACTGAGTAATGTGTAAAGTGGGGACAACAGATGGATTGCAACCTGGATCTTTCAAACTAGTCACATATAGGATTATCCAAATCATCGTAGCTAAAGAGAGGTTTACTGAGATTGACACTTGATCCTGAGAAAGTGATGCAGCGTGGTTGTGATGAGAGAGACGGGTTCAGGTGAGAATAAACGTGTGAACTAGGATGACAATGACCTCTTAGAACACCAACAATATTTAACAAAATAAAAACATAACAAACTAGAATCCTCTTAACCCTTAGAAGTCTCTGCATGCACCAGTGTGTGGGCCAATCACACTGGCTGTTTTGAACTTAGTTGGAATGACGAGACCCAGATATTGTTTCATTTGATTTCAAGGTTATTAGTTTTTCTTTTTTGGTTTTAAACAGACATTAAAAGAGTTATGACACACCATTTGCAAGGTAGTTCGAATTAAAATGTAAGAAAATGCGCAACCGACTTTCAGTTTCATTTTACAGACAGGAAAGTGTGAAAAGAAGGTATAACATGCGTAAAGTACAAAACATGCGATATGGCTTGTGATTTTCAAAGTTCTGGCAAAAAAAAAAAGCTTTAAAAAGTGATTGGAACAGTGTATAAGGATCAAGAGATGTTCTCCTGATTTTTTTTGTTACAATGTTCACATTGTTTTGAACTTGTCTTTGCTTTTTGGGTGTCTTTTTTTGTCTCAACACTTTTGATTTTTGCAGATAAAAAATGTAAAAATATAATAAAGAATGTTGGTACAATTTCAAGTTTGTTGTGGAATTATTGTTGTAATAAAATGATATCAAAACGTAAAGTAGAAAAATGCGTAAAAGCCCCAGACTTCTAAGAGTTAATACTCAAGGAAATGCATAATCACATCCTAATAACAATTCAGAACACAAGTAACAGCTAACATCTACAGAAGAACCAGAAGCCCCCAAAACACTGAGAACTCCAAAGAACTGCATAACAACACTCCATTATTCCATTTAAAATGATATTATCCACAAAATAATGTATTGACAAAATAGAGAAAGCCATTGAAATTTCAGGAGTAACATGCACAGATAATTAGTAAGGAAAGTAACCCTCCATCACCCCTTCACCATTCTTCAGGGAGACCTTCCTTGTTCAGCTCGACTGGTGCACTTTAATTTTGCTTTTCACCAGTTAGAAGCATGTGTGCTTTTTGTTCACGGTGTATATTCTGCAGTTTTGTTTCCGCCATGTCTGCTCCAAAAGCTCAAGAGTTCCTGGCTGCATTGTCATTTCATTAATGTCACCAATTATTCTCATGATGTGAAGAAATTAATGTGCCCAGGAAATAAATAACCCCCAAAATCCTAACTCAAGCATATTACAGTAATTTGTTAAACTGTATTAATCAAAATGGTCCATAATCAATTGAGGTAAAAGCTTTTCCACCCCCGGTTTGGATGAAGGCCCAATTTCTGAGTGCCGTTAAGGAGAGTGAACAGATCAATAAAAGTCTGTGAACCGAAACTGGAGTTCAACATACAGCAGACCCCCGGAGAACCGGAGAAAAAGAGAATAAAACAAACCATAGATTCATCCATGAAGCTAAAGAAAAATCTGTAAGGAACAGGAACAATGGTTGCATTTAGTAAAGAAAATGCACGAGTTAATGGCATTGCTGCTGTTGCGCAATACGTACATCTGTAATAATCCCAAAAGTTATATAAACATAGATATCTATAGTCATATGTCAATATTATAAGTTTAAAAATTGAGAAATATAAGAGATATGGCCTTGTAGTAGAAAAATGTTTAGAATCCTATTGTCTGAGATAGGACAGGAAGTTGCATCACAAACAGGAAGTTCCATCACATTTAGAAATGTGCTCTGTTTGACTGGAGTGACTCTTTTTCCTGCTTTGAATTTTGAAAGAAGCTAAATAAAGCCGCATTTTCTGCTATACCTCTTTAAATTTCAATAACAGCTTCAATGCATCTATTAAAGTAGAATATTTTTGTTTCTAACAGTTAAAGAGAATTGTTAGCCAAGTTGGGTTTAGGATCCACCAAAGCAAACTAACTTTTGACCTGTTACTATTAAATATGCTGCTGGGTTATCTTTAAAAATATAGAACTTTTATAAAAAATAGATTACTAAACTTTTTAGCAAAAATTGAGTTTATTCTGGATTGATGTTAAAATACAGGTTATGCTGTTGAGAGCAGGTTTTAGATATGTCAATCTCTATGTACATTTATTAAAAGATCACAGCTTATTTTGAAGCTTTACGTTTTATCGATTGTTTGAGAGATGCGTGTTGTGTAAATTGTGTAAAAGTATTTCTATTGTGATTGTTTATTCTCGTGTGTGAAAGTTCCAATTAATGTAAAGTTTGTTTGGTTGTTGCAACATGACGTGACAAAGAGCGGTTTGCTAAGTTCAATGTGTTTAAACCTGTTCAGTGGAAGGTTGATGGAAACAAGTCCTACACACTTCACCCTCAATATTGTCAGAAAATGTTGTTTATTGTCAAAAACTGGTTTGATGATACCGACGATATGAAGAGGGGCCACCATTATGATGGACAAAGGATTTATTTGAGTTTTCGTAGACACTTGATTTTGGTAATGGCTTCTTCTTAAAAAATAAGCAACTTGGTTTTTTGTGACCACTATTCATAACACGAGGCGTGTGAGAACATCTGTGGTGAGTGTTCTTTCAATATTAAAGCAGAGTAAGCAGCTCAAAGCCTTTAAAAACAGAAATTGTGTCTTGAATGTTCTATATCCGCTGTTAGCATAGCACAAATGTTAAATCTACACTGTATATCACAGTAATTGATGAAATCTTAAAATGGCATCTCTAGTGGGATTCCAACATAGGAATTTTCATTCTAATGATTCTTTTCCCATTGATTTCAATTGTAATTTCAATTAAAAGTTAACACAAATTCACAGAAACCTGTAAAAGCACATGATTCCTAGTAAGCTACATATTTTAAACATATACAACCCTTAGAGAACAAAAAGATTTTTAGGTCAAAAGATTTTAAATTTTGCTATGATATTGAAAGAAAATGGCACCCGTCGGCCCGTACAATAGCAATAAGTGAGTGCTTTCCACTTAACCATAAGCTTTCTTTATTTTAATACAAACTTTTATTAAAAAATGTACTAAATATTTATAAGCAATTATCAGAGTATTTATGGTTTGAACAGCTCTACATTGAGAGAATTAACTGATTATTAAAAAGGACTTAGTTAGTATTAAAGAATTTGTAAAAACACTGAAACAAATGTCAAAACAGTGAGAGACAGAGATTTTCTCATTTTAACCCTTTGCATTGTGCATTGGCAGAAAACTAAACTAAACTGCTGTAAATCAATATTTTCCCACTTTTTTTTGCATAAATCTCTTTTTGTATCTCGGCTCAAATCATAACTAATTTTTTTCAAAAAGATCTTTAATTGTCACTTATTTAAAAAATGAAAATAACTAAACAAAATGACTTATTTTCAATATGAAAAAATGATTGCGGCCCGGATTTGTATTTATTTTTTTACTTTTTATCACAGGCATTAATGCATTGTTCGTTTTTGTTCGACACCAGATTTTTGTTTTCCCCCTATTTATTGTTCATACAACATTCACTTCCATTATAATGACCTTTTTTTTTTTTTTACTGTTAATCTCCATTTACAACCATTAACCATTGAGAAAGCTGACCGGTATATGAAGGTAAATCATGTAAAAAAGACAAAATCTGCATCCAAAATCACCCTGAAGAGGCTGGAATCATCCCCAACAACACTACAGACAAAATGTTACCACAACTGGCATTAAATGAGCATGCTATATATGTAAATCAGGACAGGTAATGGGTGGTAGAGGCAGTGATTCATAAGGAGCATGCAAAGTGTTTGTTTCTAATGAGGCAAGGAGGATGGACTGTGAGCTGGAGATGAAAGATTGAGCATGAACGTGTGTTGTCCAGGTGGGTTTAAGCTAGGAGTGTGGGATAGGGACACAGCTCATTAATTGGGAAATGGGACTCTTGGCGATAATGTGAAGGACATCTGTTCCCCCGACAGGACGTTTGCTGCCAGTTCTGCGACACATTGCTTAAGGAAATCTTGAGCTTCACATCAGGAAGGATCGTTATTATTGTCTGTTTTGTGGTTTTTACTTTAATTAGTTTGGTAGTGCAACCATTTCCTCACACAACCCCGCTTACAACCAAAACTGCAGCAATCACCGAGCTTTTGAGACTAATGGCAAAATGGCTAAACAATCAAACCACTAACACTGCTGACCTGCAAATAATTAGGAAATGAGTTAGCTGGAGACCTGCCGGGCAGACTGTAAAAGTGCACGAGCAAGAGAGTTTGAGTTTGGTTCATTTGGCTGAGCTTAACTGCCTGAAGTGTTGTGTCTCCCTCCACCAATCCCATTCTGAGGAGCAGGTGCAAGATGTGAAATGGAGAGCTACCCCCTAACCATATGCCACACACAAGCACATGCACACACTGCCCCCCTAAATATGTCTCTCTGTGATAGGCCAAATGAATCAGACCCAGCAGGCACAAATGAAGGGCTCTGATGCGGCTGCTGTAGAGATGGAGAACAAGAGGGCATCTGGGCCCCGCTGCACCCTGCCGAGTCGACTTGGACCCCGAGGCTGCGAGGTCAGTGTGTTTGTAAAGGGAGGCAGGGAAGTGTGCCGGGACCATTCGCGCAGCAGACAAAGTGACAGGAGCCGAGCGTTTCAAACAAGCCCAACCGTCCGGAAATGACACAAAGGCAAACAATTTGGTTTTTCTGGCTGAGTAGCACTGATGCGCGACGAGCTGTGCACCATGTTTTAATGGAATCACTGAGAGAGAGAGAGAGAGAGAGAGAGAGAGAGAGAGATCCATACAGCTTTGATGCCATGCTGTATTGCATCATGACTTTTTAAGGCCATTATCAACTCTACGTAATCAAATCCATCCATATGACTAAGCAAGTGCCTATTCAACCTACTGGTGGGAGGTATAGAAGGTCCTATCTTCATATCTATGCCTAGACAAGAAGATGGTCCAGTACAGCAAAAATTCACTTGAATAAATTATGTTAATTGTTTGAAATGTAACATTTTGACTGTGATGTGAATCCCATGTTATTTAAACATGTCAGTAATTCGGACTTAAGGTAAAGTTTTTAACATTAAAACATTTGATCAAAACTTATATAAATATATAAATAAATATAAACATGTACATCTATCAACCACTTTAATATATGAAACATAGTTGGTGAATTTAAGTTTTTTAGTTGTAGTTTAACTTTTTTTATGCAATGTTAAGTTTTTAGCTTAATTGAAAGTAGGCGTAAGGTCACTTTTTACCCTATAAGACTTTAATAAATTAGAATTAAAAAAAAAAAACTGCATCAAAACGATTGAACATTCTTGTTTGAAAGCTTTCTGCTAAATATTGACTAGGCTTCTGGATTTTGGCAGCAAATACAAGCACATTTTAGAGATCACTGCTGAGGAAAACTTGGAATTCCAGGCAAAAGTTTATGAGTAAATTAAATTTATATTGCAATATAAAAGGGGATGACTGTGGAAAACAAGGCTCTAAATTTAACGTTTTCCCCCCGTGATGTGAATTCCATGTGAATCAACCAGGTCAGCAATTTGAAGCGAAAAAAAAACACTAAAACATTTGATTAATACTCACAAAATAATAACAACTCACAAAAGAAATAGAAACTACGTATATAAATGGTGAATCAAGTTGAAAATGTTCAAAAAACATTGTTTTCTGTTAATATTTTAGGTATTAAAGGTATTAAACTTTTTTATGCAACATTGTTTTTAAACTAAATATTTTTATATTATATGATGAAAATATTATTTAGAAATAAAAGTAATAATATAAGTTTACTTATATGCTAACGTCTATGATTCATGATGGATTGTGTGTGTTTTAGACAAGGAAGAACTTCTCACAAACAAATAATAGCGTGCGAGTAGCTCCAGCCTCTGGGACTGAAAACAAGTTTAGCCAAAATCCCCGAACCTGAACCTGGATCATCAATCGCTCAGTGCGACGGCTTGTGCTGCTGCTTTTAATTTCCCTTGTGTCTCCCAGTCCTGACTCCAAACCACGGCTAGGAGTTTCACTTTAAAGTGACAAAGGTGTTACTAAGGGAGAAATAAAGTCAGTCAGCTCCAGACTCCGGGAACGGCTTATCTGCAGTATGTCAAGTTCTGATCTAAAGCCTTCAGTTTGACCATTTAATTGTAAAATGTATTACTTTAGAAATTAAAGTTAGCAGCCAAACTCACAATTCAATAGATGTAGGCCTTTAGTAGGAATTATGTCTGGTGCTTCAGATGAATGGTGTTCATAAAACATTACCTCGTCACAAAGACAATTCTGCGGGATCAGATTTCATTCAGTGTAATTTGCTACATTTATATTACAATTTTTGAATAAGTATCCATCTCCTGCATAAAGCAAGTGTGAGTTTTGCTAATTCTACAGATTGAAATCCACTTCGGCGGAATCCTTGCTGTCAAAAGCAGCTCAAAGAAGAAAGCACTAATTTTAACAAGGTTTCTCATGAACGTTTCAGTCAGGCAAGCCTCTTATTGATTAACATGAAATCCATACTGCGGGGCCAGTGCCTGGAATGCATATAACTTTCACACCAAATGTGGCCTATTCAGAATGTGAACGCATATCGTATTCAGAACAAAGGCCAACCATCTATAACCCGATGCCACATCGAGCAGGTAAGTCGTCCGAGTTCATGCTGTTGTTTTGACACAGATGATCAATCACTCTTTGTCCAGTTGGCATTGGGGTGCGGACTGGTGCAAGTGTTAAAGATAATGAATGAGGAGACTGGAGCCCGAGTTCCAGCCTCAGGAGAGCAGCTGTCACCCAGTGGATAGGAAGGGGCTGTTCTCGTCTGCTCTGGTAAGATGAGGGGTTTGTTAGGAGATATGTGACGTACATTTGAATAATGTTATCATAAAGGTGCCACAATACGCCCTCTGCTGAACCATCCTGTCTTGTTAGTCAAAATTCGGCCAAACTAAAAGCACTTCCCCTACTTTTGGCTCTGGGTATCCAAAAAAAAAAAACACCTTCCGCCATTGTTCTTTGGCGACGGTCCACTCTGAATAGAGATGAGCTGTACTAGCGATTAATCTGATTCGTCAGTGGGTGGTGCTAGAACTAAATGTGGGTGAAACATGGGTGAAATATTCAACCATACCAGGACTCCGCTACAGGGAATGTGCTCTTCAGGGTGTTCGAGGTGAGGTCAAGGGAAATGGCGAATGCATTCCGAAGAGAATCCAGATTCAAGGTGAGTTTAGCCAAAAGAAGGGGTTGTCTGCAGTCTTGAGAGCCGGGTATCTCTGCAACTCTTGGGGTTGTTCCTGCAAGCCACTAGAGCACGAACACATAGGCAGGAGGAGTGTGCCAACAAAAGGAAGAAACTCATTGCGTAATCTTACACCATTAGCTTTGCTAGCTCTGGTAGATCTGTTGGGGTTAAGTCGCGTGCAGACCAAAAGAGACATGCAGCGACAGGGTCGATGCGATCCCATTCATTTCCAATGGAGACCAGCGACTCCTGGCAACAATAGTGTGAGCGATTGCTTGTGGGTGTGGTCAGCGATAAGCGACAACACTTTATGCGAATGAGAAGCAACCATCACAAGCGACATTCAATAGGAGGGAAGTATTTTCCGTGTGATTCCTAGACTGCTTAAACTCTGTGTTTACACTTTTGCCGCACATACAAAGCCGCAATGTTCCTCATTCACGACTGATGATCCACGTAATTTAAGTGCAGTGTTTATAAACGGAAGTACTTTTCCGCGTAATTTAAGCAGGAAAATAGCAGATTTGTTGTTGATAACATATGTCATATTTCTTGTCAACCACTCATTGCTAAGCAACTAAACAGTGATACGCCCACAAGTGACGGCTCCGCAATCTCTGGGCGACGAGCTGCGACAATGTGTCTTTTGTTCTGTAGGGGGCGTTTAGTAGAGTGTCTCCCCTTGTCTTTTCTACGTTTCACTCCAGTTAAACTCCAGTCCTACCTGCCTATTCCTCCAATGTCTCCGTCAACTTCTGGTATAAACCTCTCTATTGTCTCTGTCCCCTAGCTCCAAAATCCACAATGTTCTGTAAATGTTATGTTTCTCTTTCTTGTAGTGTTTACAGAAAGTACACTGTAATAAATAAATCATAAATAAAATCAAGCTGTGGTTACCATCAACAGTAAAATGGTTAATGCTTTAACAGGATTGCAGTGTAAATGTAATGGATTGAAATCATTTTTAAGGTTTAGAATAGTCTAATTAACATATTTTTGTCGCTATAAACCAATATATACTTGAAAAAATGTCAATAATTTTCGGTTCATGGCCATTTTTAAAGTCTGAACTGTCGAATTTGAGGATTTGTGTTTTAATAAACTCATTATTCAAAAAAAAACCCCACACATTTTACCGTAAAACCTAAGAAAGAACCATTATTAGTTTCGAGGGATTGTACTGTACATTTACAGATTGTAATCAGATTCTATTGTAATCAGATTGTAATCATGTGACTGTCTTTGCATGCGCTCTTATAATGTTATAAATAAAATGCTCCAAAAACATGTTTTAGAATGTACAAATACGTACATTTCATGTCTTTTCTATTAGAGATAATCCAGTAATTTGATAATTTTAACTGTTAACTTGAAGGTGTCACTCTGTAAAACTAATTCCTTGTTTCTATTCGACAGTTGTTACTTGAGTCATGAAATACAGTCGTTTTCTATTGCATGGATTATTTGTAGTTACATTTACATACATTTTTACAGTGTAATCCTTGTAAAAAGGATTGTTTTGGGAGAAAGCAATCTGGATGTTAAAGCCAACAATAATTATCCGATTAACCCACGTCCTTATAAGCAGGTCCTTATAATCAAGACTGCTAGCCTGTTGGTTTGTACCCATCACATATGCTCAAGAACTAGCACAGGACCAGATTACAAACTCCTCAAACCCTGTTTGGTAATTCTGTGCTTGACAGATTTAACTTGAGTGGCAAAAACATGGGAAAAAAGACGTAAACTTTAAATCACCAGTGATGTCTTGATTAAACCATATGGGTCATCTTAATTTCACAGTCACTTCTAGTGAAAAACCTGTTAATCAAACCACAAATTGGGTATTAACCAAGTCCAAAAAATCAACGGACACATCCTGAGGGAACATGAAGCTCCAGTTTCACATTGAATCCCGTTTTGACGTACAATGCTGATTGCAAAATAATGACATTAAACCACCTGAGAATAGTCTAGGTTTGTGAAACTGTCCCCCCCCCCAGGCTTGTCAAGCAATGTGTCTCTTAGCTATTTGATCAATCAACTCCTAGCTCTGGCTTGATTTCACGGTGATCCGGTTTGTTAGAATGAGAGAAGTAGCTGGTCTAAAAGGATAATGTCTTGGGTAATTTCCATGCATTTACACACAGCTTGCTCTTGCGATATCACGTTCTCTCCTGTGCTGAATGCAGCTCCTTGGGGATTATTGTTATTTTCCACCCTTGATATGAATGCAGTAGATGCACAGATGAGACTCGCAGTGAGCACACACAATGAGGATATTATGCTAATGGGTGGCATGTCCGTTTCCCATGGTGCTTCTCTCAAAATGCCATCTGAAAAAGGGCTAAATGCAGTGATGAGAGGGACAATGGGATTCCACAGCGCTTGCAGAGACTGTTAACCCAAAAAGCACAAAGATAAATAGAGTATTCAAACAGTGATAAACAGAAGACAAACTGTGTTTTCTTTGCGTAATTGATCCAATAAGCTGAGATTTAGACGCTCTGCAGTTATCGTGCTGAAAACTATGTTTCTTGATGATGTCTGATGTATTAGTTTGGTAGGAAAAAAACTGAAATGTGAGAAAACCGAAGGTGAGGTTATAATAAATCAGACGAGTGGGACTGGGATATCGTCTGTAACTTACTGGTATAAATTTTATTGGTAATTAAAATCCTCTCAGGACATAAATGTTTATTTTGATAAAACTCATGAGCTGCTGTTGTCCTTTAACAATAGCTCAAGAGTAGGGGTGGGCGATATCTCGATATTTAAAATATATCAAGATTTTTTTTAAACTTGATATGAATTCTGGCATATCGTACATATCGATATAATGTCTATATTTAATTTTCGCCAATTTGCTTGTGTGCCTTCTCTGTGCTGTGCTCGTCCGCGCCTCCTTGCTTTTGTTCCCCCTCCCCTTGCCTGTCGTCTCAATCAACATGGCGGCGCCCGCAACCAGCCCGGAGGTTACAGAACTTGTTGCAAAAAAAGAATTTCTGGCTCCATTATATGGAAATACTTTGGTTTTAAGTCGTCAGACGAACAACAGACAGATGTCTACTGCCGTGAATGCCGTGAAAGTTGCTGCCAACCAAAGCTCAACTAATCTCCACAATTCTATAACGCGGAGTGTAGAATATGAAAGACAGAGCGCAAGGTGCATCACAGAGTCTGTGGCATTTCACATAGCGGTGGACATGGCACCCATATCCGCGTTGAACAACGTGGCTTTAAACGTACGCTAAAAACACTTGATCCCAGTCAGATACAGTTTACCCAGTCGGCATTACTTTTCGAGACAGGAACTCCCGCGACTGTACACTACAGAGAGAGCGCGGCTTGCTGCTGAATTGGAAAAGGTTACTTACAACAGAGGTCCTGCAAAGATGAGCTTGAGTTGTTTTATTTTTGAATGAAAAGAAGGCAATGTGTATTATTTTACAGTTAAATTATTATTTATGTTATCAGGGATTTTGTTTATATCCTAAATGTTACAGGAGCACTTTGTCCCTATGCACTGCCTGTTTTTTAGTTGTTTTATTTTTGAATGAAAAGGCAATATGTATACAAGGATTTCTGAAAGAAAATTTGCAGAAGCACCTCTAAGCTTCAATAAAAAACGACTTTGACATTTGTATTATTATTATTTTTTTGCAGTAGGGTTTTTATGGGGGGTGGGGGTGGTTATAAATCCTGTAAAGATATCGAGATATAGCAAAATCTCCCAGCCCTACTCAAGAGCATAAAGAACAGAAACGTGTTCCATTTGTGACCTGTGAATATATTCTGAAGAGCTCTTTTGTGACAGCAGTAGAGCGGCAACAACTAATTGATAAAATTATCCACAATGAAATTCGTCGTCAACAAATGCCGTTATCGATTAGTTGGGCTGCTCACGTCACTGAGGAGCGCGACCACACACAAATAGAAAGACGCTCGCCCAAGTTACAGAAACATCTGCAAAAGTACATAAATAATACATTTGTGAAAAGCCTTTGTTTGTCAAACTGTTACATGCAGCGAAACTGGACGCCTCTGGCCATAAGCACAGACAAGGAGGAAGACAGGCCGTGTCCAAAGGTAGCGTTTGGAAAACAGAAAAATGCCCCCTATGGGTGCAATGCGGAGCACTGATGCATTTCTTTTCTTTTCATTTAGGAAGAAGACATTTTTATAATGTTTTCTAATAATGTAGTACAAACTTGTTAACTTGAAATATGTTCATTTTTTCATTTTGTTTATTAATGTATTTTTAATTTTATTATAATTTATGCAGTTTTACTCATGCATATGTAATTTTTACCTCCATTTCAAAACTTTTTAAAAATTATTATTTATAATTTTAATAGTTCAACAAATACTGCTGCTTAACATCCTTTTCAGCAGGTTTTTGTCCTGTTTTCATAATGTGAATATAATAAAATATTTTATATAATATCAATATTTTCGGTATTTAGAGAAGTTTTACCTGAAATCACTGAAAAACAGTCTCCTCTTTTAACTTTTAGAAAGCACGTCTGAATGGAGATTGATGATGAAAAAGTCAGATATGTCGGACTTGGACGTTAAGACACAAATACTTCAGAAAAATATCACATATGATCATATTTAAAGTGACCTGTGTCATACCAAAAAAAAAAAAGAAGAAAAATCAGGACGTGACGAAATGAAATTTGAGTCACATTGGGCTGCAGTATGAACGTAGCCAAAGTTTTTTTTTTTTCATTTAAATCTGGTAAACAGGAATGGTACATCACTTCCGGATTCTTTGAGATGCATCGATCATCTTTTGGTATTGATTGATTACTTTTTTTACCAGATTGGTAATCAAACCATGAGGTAAAACTTCACATGAGTTGAAGTAAAAATCCACATATCATCGCACACCTACATCTTTAAATAAAGAAAAAAATAGCTTTATATAAAAAATTATCTATCTCTTAATTTTTAGGTAATTATTTCCTTGCCCTCTTGTGAAATGTAAAGAAAGGAAGTAATAGTATTTTACGCTTTTAATCATTTTGTGCCCAATTTTATCAGCTTATCCAGGGCTGCCTTTTGCAGCAGAGAAAGGCCAAGTAAACATCTGCTAGTGTTCTGGCTAATGACTAGCTTTGCTCAAGAGTCTTGAGTTTTATCAAGGGCGCGAGTGGACAGGAAGACACATGCGCTGGGTGAAGAGTAAATGTCAAGCCAGACACAGCTGCTGGGTCCCAGACAGGTGATCTTTAACTACTGCCATCTTCTTGACCTCACCAGGTAACCAAGGTGCCCGCTCGGGAGCCCCAGAATCCACTTTCTATTTCAGACTAAGCAAATACTCAGAATGGCCACTGTTCCGGGTCAGTGGCAACATACAGAGAAAAAATGAAAATGATGGGGGGGGGGGGGTATTTTGTATAAAGTTTGGACCACACAAATAAAGGATGAAAAGGGAAGGTGAAATAGAACCAAACACGTTTATTTCGTTTTTTTTTGTGCTGTAATTCATCTGAGAAAGACAGAGAATTGGAAACAAAAGCATAGCAATTATGGCGAGAATGATGCACTCTCCAAAGCTGGAAAACAAAACAAAAAAAAGTGTCAGACTTAGACAGCTCCAGCTGAGCCGCCATTCAAGAGATGACATGAACAAAAGATCTGAAAGAGTTGCATGATGGGATTGAAGCAGTCATGGAGCTTTCATTTCAACACCAAGGGAGGTACAGAGGCTTCAGAAAGTTTGCTACACATAAACAACATGGCTTGTTTTCATTTTTTTATTTAGTTATCTAGCCATGGCCCAAAAAAAACATTTTGAGTCTGTCAAAATGACATTTGTTGCTCATCATGCTTTTAAGCCTCCTACGCAGGTGTTTCTGTTTCAGTTCACGGCTGGATTTCACCTTATGTGCTACAAAGTTTATCATTAGCACCTGTTTGATAGAATTGGTGGTTTGTACACCTGCATACAATCTTACAAAAATCACTAACTTTGTGGAAAAATTGGTGATACTTTGGCATTAAGTAAAAACAGAAAATATTGATTTTATTTAAAAAGTGTGTTTTTGCACACTTTTATTGATGGATGGATGGGTGGGTGGATGGTTGGGTGGATTCATGGATGAATTGGTGGATGTTGTTTTAAAAAATGTATATTTACCTTTATTAAATATATTAATTATTGTTACTAGCCAAAATCTTACATTATGTCATACATGCATAACATTTTTTTATTTCTCACATGATATTGTCAAATTTAAAACACAGGTTAATACTTGTGCATTTGCTTGTAAATAAAGAAAACAAAAAATATATATGTATATGAGTAAAAAAAAACAATTAACAAAATATACCAGTTAAGATCAAATTATTATCAGAATAAAAGAAATGTTGTGGATTTTTTTGCCTTTATTTTTGGAGTACAATATTTGAATTTGATTTATTCTATCATTAAAAGATATGCAATTGAAAGTCAAACATATTAACATATTGATTTATTTAAAAAAAGGAGTGGGATAACTACAGTTATACTGGTTTGAGGAACAGCTGTTTTACCCAGAAGCTGAAGGCTTTATGTTTTACATGTATATTGCTGTCGAATTATAAACATATGCTGCACGTGGTGTTGTCCACACACCCATCTCAGTGTCATTAAATGTGTATTTTTGTTTCAAATAAATACTGAAAATGAGACCAAACATGAAACTGATTGCATTCAATTTGACAAATATAAAAAAAATGTTTGACAAATATAAAATGTTCATGGAAGGTGGTCACCTGATCAATCATAGGAATCACATTTGAGTCCGAATCTTTTTACTCAAGTATGCAATCAGCAAAATAACACATGGTTTTGCACTTTTCCTTATTAAACCCAGCCATTTTCCACTTGTTTTGCCACTCAATCTGGCACTCTCAGTCTCAGTGAAGGGGGCATACCCTCTATTAGGTGAAAACTGGTTTATTCCACAATTACTTAACACACTACTATGAGGATTTATGGGTTTCAATTAGTGTTTTGGTACTGTAGAAAAAAAAACATCCATAGTTATATACAATATCTGCTTGCAATTTACAAAATCTAACAGCTTTTACTAATTTAGGTACAGATCTAACATAGCACAATGTTAAAATACCTGCCTTTCTCCATCTGCTCAGCTTTTAGCGCTTGGAGGTGTTTGACAGTCCCTACTCAACAGATTCATGGCAGAAATATGAACAGCTGTGTGAGTTTCATTTATTTTGTTGCCGCTCGGCTGGCTGCTTTTTATTTCTTTGTCCTGCACAGGAAGAATCAGCTTCAGGAGCAATAGCTTTATTTTTACCACCCAAAATCATGATGTTCTACTCCAAGGGTGCCCAAATCATTTGGCTACCAGCATCTCTGCAAAGGAACCATTCAGCCTTTCGACCAAACGACACATTAGAGAGCAGTTTAAACTTTGCACGTTCAAAACAAAAAGACGACATGTATACAGTGCTTCCAGCAAGTTGTATTTCTGGGATGTATAAGAATGAGTACATTTAAATCCATAGAACCCTGTACCAACCCAAATCGTGGATTTTTAGACCAGTCTCAAGTGTTTAAAGAAGGTATTTGTTCCAATATCCTTTGCATGTATATACTTTAAATGTTGTATGATAATGAATGACCCCCACGTGACCCACTAATTTTGATTTCAAATATAATGTTTCAGTTTTAAAAAGGTTATTCGTTTTGATATTTTTGGTTTTAAACAAACATTACAAGAGTTATGACATAATTTGCAAAGTAATTAAAATAAAAATGTGAGAAATAGCGCAAACGTCTTTCAGTTTTGTGATACAGGCCCAATTAGTGCCAACAAGTGGTGAAAAGAAGGGATAACCTGTGATATGGCTTGCGTTTTTCAAAGTTCTGGCACAAAAATAGCACAATGGAAGAAAAAGTGTTTGGAAAGGTGTATAATATTAGGATCCATTTGTCTTTTTTTAGACAATCTTCACATTGTTTTCAGCTTTTTTTGAAATTTTATTTTGTTTTATTTTTATTCAACACTTTTGCTTTTAGTTTTGAACATTAAAACTGTTCGTTCTCAATTTCTTTGTATTTCAGGTGTGCTGTGGAATTACGGTGCAATGCAACAAAAAAAAATTTGTAAAAAAAGCTGGGGTTGTACAAAAAATGTACATCCAGCAAGTTTCAAAGATAATTAATCAAAGCAAATTGTAAAGAAGAAAACCATGCTCAAAATGGCCCTTCTATGCCTTAAGAGGTGAAAAAAGCCAATTATTTTGGTATTTAATTAAGTTAAAATTTAAAACAACGAATGAACTTTTAAACAGAGCTCCTGTGGAAAAACCCACACTCAAAACTTCAAATCACACGGGGAGCTATATGAAAGTGTCAATGAAAGGATCACTGTACATTTTTCAAGATAAATGAGTTCACTGTGGTCTGTATTTCTGTACTAGCAAGTAGTATGAGTATTTGTTTCATTTGCTGGAATTTTTCTGGCTACAAACCTTCTGGTTACAAAACTTTTTAAAGGATGAAAGTGTGAAGGAAAGATTCATGAAAATCTGCCTATGAAAAGTGCTGTGGATTCACACAAAGCGAGGAGCACAGCAGGACATCTATGGGTATCTTTAATGTTCCATGACAAGAAAATGAAGGCATTTCTCTGTGGACACTGCAGAAACCAATAAACTACTCTTTTATTACCTCAACCGGGGTCAAACCATTGGCACCAATTGAAAGAAGATGAAGAAAAATCATTATTAGAACCACATTTCCTCAACCCATTAGGCTTAATAAATAAATATATTTTCCTGAACGCTAGGAATAATTACAGTTATTTTGGCTGCCTGAAAAGGAAAAAGCGCTTGTGAATTAGGCGTGACCTTTAAAATGAGCCGCGGTGATTCTCGCCCAAGGAACTAATTGCTTTGCTTGAACAAGAGGAACAAAGTGCGAAAGAACCTGAAATAACGAGTTCGGGAGAGATTCACACAAATGACCAGACGCTCATGTATACATGCACACACATCTGCTTCCCCCAGGATTGATTAGCATTAATGTGCTGCTAACCATAAAGATGCACAAAACAAATCATTTCTTTGTTTTCTGAGAAAGATCGAAGTGGTTACCGGCCCTTGAAGGAGCTTAAACTCTAAAAATATTTCCCCTAAGGAAAATATTCTCTTTTCAAAACACCATTCTACTGCTTCCTGTTTACATCACCCATCTTCCTATACTCCTGAGAAAGAGTTTTGATTACCTACTAAAGTCTTGGTTCTGGTTTTAGGCACAAATAGTGACACATCACACTCTTTGAAAGAGACAAAAGATTCCTCGCTCCTTTCCTGGTCTCTTTTCCTGGTCCTTTCAAGTACTCATGTATCTACTGTAATATAAAAATATGTTGAATCCTATTGTTCTGAGATAGAACAGGAAGTTACATCACAAACAGGAAGTTACATCAAAACAAGGAAGGTGTTAGGTCTATAGATACAGTTTCTATGAGATGATCTTTCTCTTTCTTGCTTTGAACTCCCCCCACCTCTCTCATCCCCCTTTCTCAATAAAGTTTTGTTTGCATTTAGCATCTTCAGTGTTTTAAAGCGGAAAAAAGCAGCATTTTCTGTTATGCTTTCTTAAACCTTGCTTCCAGAGTCTTCTATAATGGGTATGATAAATATTTAATAACACTATTTACGCAAAACAAAATAAAATTCCCGATTACCGATTGGGATTTCTTAGATCAGCTCATGTAAACATCCATGTAAAACTGTCATTTGCTTACAAAGACAACGGTTTAAAAAGCATGTGTTTAAATCAACGATTCGTCGACTAAAATGTTTAAAGGTAATCCATTTCCAAAACTATGGTCTTGATCAGAGCCGTAAGTTGGAAAGTACTTCATACAGTGATCACATCGCTCCATTCTGAGAAGCAACATGAATGCCAGAATGGACAATGGTAGCCTTATTGAGCCACTGCATCCATTTCAAGTCATTTGTTTTGAGGAGCCTGGCTGACAGGCACAGAATTTCCCCCACAAGCTACAGGTAAAATTAACTATAAATCACCTTATCACTTTTATATGGGCAGATTTTCAAACTATCAATTTCTTTTGTGAATATGAGGACCCGGAGGTTGACAATACTGGGGATTTAAAGCTGCCTTCCCAGTAAAGAGGAAATAAACCAAAGGCAACAGTGTTCCATGGATTACATTTACATTATTTTGACAATGAGATGACAAGCTCAGCTGAAACTGTGAATATCAATGCAAGCTAAAGAATGTCTGGCTAGAAGAAGAATGGCACATTTTGGCATCCCAAATGAAAAAAGAAAGGATTTTATTTTTCAAGTATATTTATTTTTCCAATAGTACGTTTATAGCAAACAAGAATTTACACAAATTGCATATATGTCAAAAATACTATTTACTATTTGTTATTATATCTAATCATACTAATCCTTTTAACACACTTTAAAAAATGTTTCCAAAAAATAATACTGATAGAAATAACTTTTAGATTTTTTTTCACATATTCTTTATATATTTTTAATTTTTATGCTTAAAATTATAATCATAACATAGACTGAATTGGCAAGTTCACATTTGAATATCACCACAATGATATTAAGTTATAAATCGCTACATTATTTATGAAATTAGTATTAATATTAATACATTGGCAAATGTGTGATAGGTGGAAAAATATAGCAAAGTAATGATTATTTTTTTAATCCAATAAATTTCAAACATATTAGTATTAGAACCTTTTATATTTTTAAGACACTAACAAAAAATGTTGTGTACTTGTTATACAAACAAATTGATTTCATTAATTTTAGCACGGAAGACACATGCTTTACTTATTCTAAATATACTTTAAGTTGCTCGAAAAATTAGACTAAATATACATAGAATTTTACTTATTATAAATATATTCAGTACATCATAAATAATTCCAAAATCAAGTTAACTAATTGTCAACACACTTAAAATGTTTTCCAGAAAGTGCCCCATTTTTTTTTTTACTAAATATCAGCCAAAAATTTTCTTTATAAACATCATAAACTATTAAATAATGTTTATTCGTCAATGAGAATGACTTGCAACATCGGACAACGCTCACTTATCTTGATTCTTAGAGGCAAAGAAACACAAAGTCTCAGGAATAGCATCGAAGAAAGCATCTTTTGGCTTAGAAAGTGGGATGCACTGTCCCCACCCTCTCACCAGACTGTCAGTGTTTGTAGATAAACTAGCGCCTGCTGTGCTATTTACCTTGCCGCTTCCTCAAACTCTGTGCTGTTGCTTTCACACAACACTATCCACAAGTAGTGCCTCCAAAATCTCACTCCATGTATGCGGAATTGAGACTAGACTGTGTAGGGGTGATCACAGATAGTACCTCTTTGAAATATTCACATTAAACCATGCAGAGTACACTAGCAGTGAACTAAAAACACAAAAAATATTCAAATGGGGTGATCTTATTTAAGATGCTGGCTTCACATAACTCAACGTTTTATCTTGGTTTTGTTTGAGTTAAGCCCATTTGAGTGAGTGGGCACTTTATCGATGGTTTCGTGGGGATCCTTCATGATTCGAAGGTTTGTTTTTCTTGGAATTCAACCTAAACGCTCATAAAAATAAAGAAAAACTACCGTGTTTTGTTTGGTGGTGACTGTCATTCTATCGTTTTCAGAATCGATCATTGCATATTAATCACCATTAAATGCTTTCCGGTGTGTTAATGTGTAAGATAAATAGTTTGAATGTTTACAGAGATGTGTGACCTAAAAACTCGAGACTGGGAATAGCTACTTGTATTTATCTTCATTTGTCACTGTGTTATCTAAATCTAATTGCCTCTGTGAGCCTCGATGGATTCTCTCCTAGTAAAACACATTACACCCACATTAATAAATCATGAGCTGCACTATCACAAGGAAATAAATTATCCTAAATAATACTCTATAACTTTTCGAACTAATTAAAGTTTTGCTGATGACTTCTGTGAGGCGGATCTGCTAACTTCATTCATTGACCTCAAAGTCTTTTTTTTTTCGAAGAAGAAGACTGTGAAGACATCAAGGAAACCGAAGAGACTTTCTTCTCCAGCTGACAAAGAGTGAAAAGATTCTCTGGGGGGATGTGAAGCTGAGTGGAGAAGAAGGCAATGAAGATGCGGAGGCTCTCGATTTGAGCCTGTAGCTGTGACAGGTTGCCAGCCCATATGACGACCAGGTTTAGAAAGACACATGTGGACTTCCAAACTAGAAGATCTACAGATTCAATGGCACATCGGTCTGCTCATATGTGGCGCCTTTCTCCAAACTGAGAAAATCTACAGTAATCATTCACCCAAGTAATCAGATACAATCCTATAAACAACTTTTAATGGAATGGTTGCCAAGGCAGAAAGTTTGGTTGTTATGGAGGAGTCAGTGACATCATACAAAGTCCCCCTTGTCAATTCGAGTGATTAATACCCACTCCCATGTCTCTATGATTTTCCTAAGCTGAGATAGTGATATGCAAAAAAGGTTGCTATGGTAAAGTCAGGTTGCTATGCAGGGGTCAGTAACATAATATAATGTTCCCTTTATCACTTTAAGTTATTTAAACCAACCCCAATCAGAAGATTTGGTTGCCAGGGAGTCGTCAATGTTTTTTTTTTATTTTGTTACTATGATTAGCATAAACAAACCCCCATTTCTTTATGATGTTTCAACTTGAAGACATTTTCATTGCTGTATCCCAATTCAATGGCCATTATAAGTTAATTGTAATTGTTTAACCCTCTTCTAAAGTGTGTAATTCACAGTGGTTGGTATGTTCTTGCACAGACTGATAACTAAACAGTTTCCCAGAATTCCTATAGCGGTACCAGTCTGAAAAGATACAGCAACTTAAGTCAGACCTTTTTGGATGTCCTGGCAAAGCTCGAGCAGTCTAGGAGGAGATATGCTTAGAGTTTTTGGTTGGAAGCAGAAGATGAATACCAATATGGCAAGCCACCATAATAACAGAATGCAAGTCAATGGCTAATGTTAATTCTTTTATTTAGGATTAACCATTCAGATAATCTTTCGATGAGTTGAGTGCAATTAAATTATGTGCCAAAAATGCACCAGGAGTTGAGGCCCTTTGTGGGTAGGGCTCTCGACACATAAGCAGCACGATTTCGTAGGGCGACCCAAGTTCGAATCTCGAGCTTGCGGATAATTTCTTTCTTGCAGACTTGCTTCCTGACTTCTCTACTGTCCTACAGGTTGTCACCCACTCATAACAACCAATTGTTATCTTTTCCAGCTCCTAATTCAAGCTGATGGCTCACAGGCCATTTGAAGCTGAGCCGTACGCTTGGACACAGCTTAAAACATAGCAACACTCAAGCTTAGACATGCAAAAGAAACGTGAAATCAGCCATTACCTTTGAAAGATCACCAACTTCCAAATAGAAACAGATGATGAAGACGTTCCAGGCGAGCCAAAGCACCAGCCAGATTGCATACTGTGAAAATGACAGGAAGAGGCTGTTTGAGAGATTTGTTTCAACCCATGACTACAAAAGCACGAATACGAGATTTCCCTTAGATAAAGTCAGGAGTACACTTTTCCCAAAGAAGTTAAGGCAAGAGATGTTGGGTGGGTTTCAGATCACGAAGGATGGGTTTATCAAAGTAGCTGGATGTGTTAAAAAAAACAAAAAAAACAATGAAACATATTCCACGGGAAAATCGCAGCTGGCACAGAGGGGGTGGCTCTTAAATTTGAGTAAATTATGTTTGAATAAACACTGGAATCACTTCTCTCAACATCGGGGAGTGCTGAGAATAGGCGGTAGGTTAAATAAATTAGTTTAAAAGATGCAGTGAGAGGGTCTGAATTTACTCATTAGCATTAGCAGCAAGCAGCATGTTTATGCTAATTAAAATGTGGGATCTTGTGAGGTCTGCTGCTCAGCCAGTGATCTTCAGATTGAATAACACCTTCTTGTTTTAATTCCAAGAGAGTACTGTGCTGTTTTTGTTCTTCTCAATAAATACACCGAAGAAGGCGTACGACATCATTTGTTTATTCAGAGGAAAGCAGAACGACTGGGCACACTAAAGTAGTGACCTGAAGGATAATCTGTAGGTGAAGTACTGAGGATCTTCTGTATGACATGATGGTGTTTGAGACTTATTGAATGGAAAGTGTAATAGAACACACTTTTAGCCGGTCAACTACTAGCATTAATGTTTTTGGCTAAAGGTATCGATATGTTAAAACAACATATGAGCTGCTTATTAAACAATAAACTATGTTTTGAACTTTTTGTATCGTTTTAAGTGTGTAAAGGGCTTTAGTCTTAATAAAAATGTCAAGACAGGTTTTCTGTTTTCATAAGTTGCAATGATTTTGGCTTCTCCCATTTGAAATCTTTGGTATCACAACAAAATGACACAATGAATCTGGAAAAGAAAATGAGTCATGAATTGAAATAGGTAGCCACTCACCCCAGTGACGTAACGCGGTCTGAACTGTACCGTACCAAAAAGCCCTAGAATCACTGTGATGATGTGGATGAAGTTTGTGAGGATCGGTGCCCACTGGTATCCAAGAAAATCAAATATCTGTCGTTCCAAGATGCTGATCTAGACAAGAGAAAGAGATGAAACAGAGAATGAAAAAACACCCACAGAAGACAGACATTTTCAATCAGAATCATATTACTTTCAAGCCTTCGGCAGACTCTTTTGTCCAAATTGATTTGCACTCCATTCAAGGCCTGCTTTTGCTTCCCTTGGGAATCAAATATACAACCTTTCTGCTGCTAGCAACATTCTCTACAATTCAAACCGAAACATGGATGTAGAAAAGCCACATGCAGATTAGGAGTGTATTTCCGCTTCAGGGGTGGCTTAGTGACAGCACTCTGTTATCAGCTGGAAGGCAGGGTGAGATGGCAGACCGCAGGGTTACATGTGAAAGCGCACGCATCTGCACTCGACATGCTGCCAGAGGAAAACCCCTGTCACACAAGCGTTTAATTAGGACCATGATGCGCTGCTCTCCTGAGTCAAACCCCGACCACTTCACAAAAAAAATATAAATGATTTGGAAATTAAACCCGGCAACCCCACTCTCGCAGCCCTACATGTCCCAATATCAAGCAATGATTGGACCTGGCAATGATGTCAATGCCACAAGCTATTGACTGGAGTGGGACTGGGTTAGTCAGTCATTCCACAGGCTCCTAGGCATTGCTGACCAGAAGAAAAAGGAATAAACAAATAACTGATTTTTAACCCAAAAAAAATCTAAATCTAGCTTAAGTAAGGACTTAAGATCAAGATCAAAGGATTTAAGTTTCATTAAACATATTTTTATGGAGTGAGATTAGACTCTGAGAGTCCAAAGTATGTACTCAACATTTTTTTTTGGGCAGCGCCACATTCCTCAGTATTTCAGACTGTTTTTCCCCATCGTGGGTATTTTGTGTCCTCTTGTTTTGCTTATAAATAAATTAAAATTTCAAATTTCAACTCCGCTCTTGCATTTGAGCTCTTACACCCTCATTCGTGGCATGAGCTTCTTGTCCGACCTATTGAATTAGATGAAACACACACTTTTTCGAACTCCTTCCATAATGTCAGTAAGTTTTATTCACCTAATTCGGATCAAAACACCTTCAGACTGTGCCAGAATTCTGATTAAATTGACGGAATTCTTAGTTATCACTGATTATCAAAACCTCAGTAACTTGGCGGGCTGGATTGAGATTGCGGGGGGCAGGGATGTTTGAACTCACTCTGTGGACATCATTGGTCATAGACTGATGACGATTCTACAGATAAAATGGAGACAGAAGATTGACACTAAATATCTGTGAAATTTACAGATATTGACCAAACCTCACAAAAACTTTCTTTCCCATTCGCCTTTCACAACATCATTTCAAGATGGCATCACACAAAGCAGTTGTTGGAGTTAAAATAAGTCCCCTTTGAGAACAAGATAACAAGAAGATCTTATTCCTTCTCAAGGACAACAGCCATTGGATGCTTCTATATTGTTATTTATCATTGTTTGTACACGGTATTATGCAAATCCCCCCTACCCCCAATCAGGGATGTCTTAAATCTGTTATGTCTACCCTTGATCTCACTCTACCCTCTTGTGGACAATGTAGGGGGGTCTTTTTGAGCTAACTTTTCCAAAGTTACCAACTTGCTTTCTCCTTGGCTGTGTTTGTGGTCAGAGGGGTCCAATTTTATTGGCTGTTACAGTGTATGTGCATAACTATACCAGCAAATAACACTTTTTATTCTTGAAAAGGGATCTTCCATAGACGTAACTCACAAATTAAGAATTTGTCTTGACTCAATAGCGCATTAATATATTTTACAAACCCATCAATAACAGACAAAGCTCAGGAGTCTATTAAATCACTGCATCTTTCCCATCCTCTGCCTAGTGTCTGACCTTTTCCACCCTTGGTCTCCCGAAGGGCCGTGTCTACTTTTGTTCAGTCGTTTGCTTTGAGCTTTGACTTGCATTCATCTGGTGGGCACACCTGCCCCAAATGCTTAAGTCTTCCATCATAATCAACGGTATTATGCCGACACCACCAGCATATTCCAGACTAGTCTTTTGATTAAGAAACAACGCAGTTGAGACAAGCCGTGTGCCAAAAATCTCTTTCCACACTTCTTTCCCACAATAATATTTTGCATTTCCATTTTGTTTTCAGTGACACCTAATAATTCTCTGAATGTGTGTGTTTCCATAAATCATGGCATGTGATTTCCCAAGCGCTAGTTCTTGTTTATTTTCACTGTCCTCCATTTTTTATCAAAGAAGCAGAAGGATGAATAGAAGAGAGCAGTGCCATGGATGTTTAAAGGAATACTTCTCAGCTGAGAATTCTCCCTTTGTTTACTCATCACATCTTGTTTCAAACCACACCATGTGGAAAACAAACGGCAGCTTGGTTGGCATTTGGTATGTAATGCTATCAGCTTGAGGCTTTCAATCCTGTAAAACGGTGATGAATTATCACATAGTAAAAGGTAAAATAACTTATAAGTAACTCACATTTGCAGCTCTTTTTCTTCTACTTGTATGAGGAATGTGAATATATACACTTCTTCTTATCTCTTCTTCTCTGTTTTGTAAAATTTACTAGTAGGGGCGTAACTGGCGGAACAGTGTTGCGCCACCTAAAGTTCTGGAGGTCAAGCTAGGGCTCATTCGAATCGTCTACACTCAACCTTTTATTGGCCAATCAAATTCAGCTTGCTACGACCATCCTGGACCAATATACGGCACCCGGAAAAGTCAAATATTGCCACGGTGCACTGCCCAGGTATACTCTGAACCCCTGAGGGGTCCCCTTCCAGGACTTCAAGAAACTCCTAAACAGATTAGTTTTAGGAGCCATGCCCTCCACAGTGCTTTCCTCCAGTCACATCTTTTTGAGGTGCTTCCATCAAATGTAAAGTGTGTTTGAGGAAATCCTCCAGGACGCAGGCAAATCTGAAGTCATGGCTGCAGATCTCTCAGAGCTTGTGCTAACAATTTCAGCCTAGCCACAATAGCACCACCTAAATGGATAGACTTCTTTATTTGATTCTCCGATTACAAACTACCTCAAGTTTGACCGCAAGCTGTTATGATAAACACTGCTTTGTAAACAAACACACGCCAACCCGTGTTTTTGTTATATTCTTTTGTCAATATCACCACAAATGAACCACTGTAGAGCTTGTTTGAAACTGTACCGAGACCACCTCATCGGACTGCTTTTTTAGTCTGCTTTTGGTCCAGTTCTCAGTTCGGTTCTCACTTTCTCACCTGCACCAAAAAACAAAAACTGCGGACTGTTATATTCTTAGAATATCAATTGAAAAGCAATTCTTTTTATATAGGGTGCTCATTGAAAAGCCAATATATTACATTCACCAAACACATGATGGACTAAAATCATCACCAGAAAATATCTTTATTATCTAAGCTTTTTGAAACAGATGAGTCGTGCATCAAATAGAAATACTGTTCTTTCAGTTGTGGAGCAACTACAGCGACATAAAAAAGAAACAAGATTGACTGACCCGACTCAGAGGTCCCATTGCTTTTGCAGTGCTTTGTGAAAAACTGCAGCCACCCCTGAAATCAACTAATAACCCAGAGTGCCACGCTGCTTTCAAGAGCCCATATGCCAGCACAATACACAATCTGCCCTGGCGGCGAAGAGGTAGCAAAATGCAAATATGGCTAATTATGCTACATTATGTTGTTCAGTGAAGGATGGTGTGTTGACAATGGCTTTAAAACACATCTTAATGGCTCTCAATTCACAGTTCGCTTCTGTCAGGCTTTTGTGGACACCTGCGCTTATTGACAGAATTCCCAAAAGAGTCGTAGCATTCACATGTGTATCCAAAGGGGGGCGAAGACACTTAAGAGGTTTAATGGAGACACCTTGGGTCCATGTTTTGAGGCACTGAGGCTAGGATCTTAATTAATGTGGCCCCTTGGAGATCATTTTAAATAAACAGTAACGTAAAAACATGTGATGCAGCTGTGCGTTGAATGAAATATTATATAAAGCCTTTTATAAAAGATTGATTACATTGATAAACGTGGCAGGAGAATGTAAGAAGATTTGAAAGCAAAAAGTGAAAACTAATATGATCATGTTTTGACTTTATTTTGGTTTCAAATATAATGTGTTTCAAAAAAGTTTCAAAAAGATTATTAGTTTTGATATTTTTGGTTTTACATGAACATTACAAGACATAATTTGAAAGGTATTTCAAATTCAAATGTGTGATCGTCTATCAGTTTCATTTTACAGACTCATAATCGATGCCATCAGAGCTAGTGATGAAAAAAGGAATAACACTTGGAAGTACAAGAGCTGTGAGATGGCTTGCGTTTATCAAAGTTCTGGCTTAAAAGAACAATGATAAAAAAGTGTTTTGAACAGTGTATAAGACTTAGGTTTGCATGTTTCTTTTTGGATTTTGCCGTTGTTTTGACCATAACTTTTCCTTTTTGTTGGATTTTGTCTCAACAAAAAAAATTACCAAATGTAATTCTCTGAAAGACAATTTCAGGTTTGTTGAAATTGTACAATATTTAAAAAAAAGAAAAATATTAGTATGAAAAAAATGATATCAAGCATTGCAGCAAAAATTTTTTTTTTGAGATAATTTAGTAAAGCAAATTGTAACGTAGTAAAAAACACTCAAATAGGCCCCGCACTTCTAAGGGCTAATGGGATTGGTTTTTATTGCCAAACACTGCTATTGGAATAAAAATATCCACTGCTTGGTGGCACTCAGTACACACTGATCACAAAAAATTCACAACAATAACCCAGAAGAAGAAACACAGCCAAACCTTCCACCAGGTCGGCCATTTTGGTTCTTGAAACTCGAAATATCCTTGCTTTGACTTTTCGAGTCCATCCCAGTAATTAATTCCTTTCAGAACTGAATAAATACAAATATTTCTGACCCTTACGCTTTTGAATGCAAAGCATACACAAGGCCGTGACTTTTCAATCCTCCATTAGATGCAGAATACTGCAGCAATTCCTATGCATTTATCTGCCAGAAGCTTTCATAACTTCCATTCTAAATGTAGTCATTATAGCAGTATGTGGGAATTGAACCCTTGACCTTGTTGGCACCATGTTCCGACAGTTCGAGCTATGAGAGTGTTAAAGTGCTAAACAGCCTGCAGTTAGCAAAATACGTGGGTCTACTTCATAAAATGCACATTTCTGATGATTCAAATTGATACAGGCAATTATTTATTGAACACACTGCCTCCGCTGCTATTTTCTAGCAGTAATAAGCTGCTCAAAACCATATGTTTACCAGATCCTGTTGATTTTTCAAGTGAGGGTTTCAGACTTTAAGCTGAAACGATTCCGTAATGAATCTCAAACCCAAAGGTCAGCAAAACATTCCTGCAATCACATTTCCCCTTCTTTATGTGCACATAATACTATCTCATGATTACTTCTTGGCAGTATGAGCACCCCATTAGTGATTAGCTGCAATGGTGAACACTTTTAGTTGCCGTTTGAAATTCAATTTAATTTTCCCAGTGACAAAGCCGCATCGCATTCTCTCAACCAAGTGCCTTTCCTTGCCTCTCTCCCATTCCTATCTTCATTCCCTGTCTCTTTATTTATATATTTCCTTTTGTGCTCAGACACAAGCAGCCTTTAATCAGAGAGACAAAAGCTAATCAATCAGTGGGTGCAGGTTGAATGGAAAGCTCCTCAGTGCATTCATACCAGGCTGTCTTACAGTGTTTCCTAGCGTTAGCATTAACTACAGAATGAGCATGGGCTAATGAGAAAGCTTCCATGTAGCAAAGCAGAGGGAAGATGCGTCTTGGCCTTCCTCCATTGTCCATCGGTAATCCAATTCCATCTGTGCCTTCGCCAGTGATTATAATATTGCTCAGCAGAGATGGGATGTCAAATAAATTACACTTTAATAAATTCAGTGACTCAGAAAAGGGAGTATGAGGGGTGCACGCCTTTTAAGCGCAAGTACAAAACAAGAGTCGACATCCTGAGTGCATGAGACCTGCTACAAATAGTACACTATCCATGGGCGGTAAAACGTGAACTTTCCATAAGAAACAAAATATATAAATGCAAATGGTTTTACAGATACTACCAATACATTCAATAGTGATCCACCAGTTGTTATCAATTCAGTATGTACTCCCAACAAGGAGCATATTCTCACGACAAAAATTAATAGAAGAAGAAAACAATCCAGAAATATTCTAGCGGTGGTCAAAGCTACATTAGAATGGATGATTACGACCTACTGCACCTGCTAAGAGCTGCAAGAAAGTCTAAATGTAGCTTTTTATAGCTGGTTTGGTGTGATGATGACTATTTTGTCGCCCTTCATTAGGGGGACTTCTAAATCATATTAACTAAACTAGATTAAGCTTTAAATGTTTGAATAATTAAGGGCTTGTTACTTAAGGCGACTGCACCAGAATCGAGCAGGGCGACTTACATGGTGAAACAGCTGGCGTCGCAGCTCCATTTACTGTCTTTTGCCAATTATCAGTCAGTGACACATTGGCAGATGGAGGTGGCTGGCTAGATTTGTGCCATGCAAACAAACAAATGCATCTCATGCCAGCTTTATTTCTATTCAAGTTCAGGATGAACGAGCAAACATCTCCTATTAAGGGGTCTCAAAATCTTCTAGGAAGCTCCAAAAAACCAATAAATCACTGTAAAACCTTCGGCATTTTTAACAGCAACTCACACGTTGGCTTACTTACGCCAACCTAATATTTGGCAAGCATTGGGGGAAGTGCACTAGGCAAGCTGTCAGAGTAAGGAGTCCTAAGGATGGAGGTTTGCTTAGAAGAAACATCAATAAAGCTCTGGTTTAGAAGAGATTATATGTTGGTATGGTAATGAGATGAAGTGGCTAGTCTCACCTGAGCTCCCCCTGAAACTTGTTAAATAAATGACTAGTTATATGTCATTTCAATAAATTGCAACTGCGCGACTTAATTTTACAGTACTACTCATATAGTTTTTTAGAGAGAAAGTTACTCGATGTTTATGAAATTGTGGAGAATGTGAGCTTGGATGGAGGAAACAGAAACTCCACTCAGAAAGGCCCCCAGAAGCAGCAAATATTCAAACGTTCTGATGGAGAAGTAACCCTTTCAGAACCATTTAACTTGTGATTGTTTCTCTGTTTACTGCTGTTTAAAGTTTGAACAGCTTACTGAAGCGATGCAAAAATAAATTAAACATGATCAGCTTATAAAAATACATTATAAATTAACTAAATTCTAAAGCAAAACAGAGAATGTTAGGCTTCTGAAGAGCTGTGTTTACACAACAGACATTGGTGTTAACTTTCAGCGGCAACAACAGTTTAATATGTGTTTAAATGTGCTTTTCAACCAGTAGAATGTGCAGCAAAACTAGGAAAATGCTGCTCTTTCTTTGCGTCGCACAATGGGTTCTTTCATTTTCTTGACCTCTTGCTCTTTGACCAGAAATCAAACAAAGCTCTAAGCAGCACAAAAAAAAACACCCGCACCAAAAGACATTTTGCTCTACACCCACAAAGCAAAGATAAAGAGACCATTGAATAAACGGAAGACAGTCATACAAACATTTCACTAACTGGAAATGTAGCTAGAAATACCAAACAGTACTGCAAATATAAAGCAAATAAATAACAAATAAAAGAGGCATGTTATTCAGTTCGTGACTCCTTTGAGAGTACGCAAAAGGCATGTTTGGCATAATATTAATTTTGTCACTAAAAAATAAACATTGGCCCCACGCATGAACTCTGCTACGCATGCTTCCAGGCAGCCGAGTGTGGTGATATGTTGAAATGCAGTTCCTGGAGAACAATTGACAACACCTCTGAATATTTAAGAGTTCTGGAACACTCTAGGAGCAAATGAATCCTCTAGCTAGTCACGATAAGCTCCTCCCGAAACTTGTTATGTAAATGTCTACTTATATACAAGTCTAGAACTGCAATTTCAACATATTTTTACCGTTCTATTCATGTCGTTGAATTGGTGTTGACACCGAGTGGCTACCTCAGGTAATATTAATAGCCCAAAGGTCAGGGGTTACGGTAACAGCAGGGCATGACCTTAAATTTTTTTAATTCGGTTTTGACGGAAAGTTGGCTCATTTGGATGAAGATTGTACCAAACCTATACTAAACTTTAAAGTGAGATACAATTAACAAATCACATTTGAATGGAGTGGAACTGATTTTAAACTGTAAAGGTGCAATAAAATCACTACGTGAAGGACTCAGTGTCTTTCTAATGAAAAGAAAATTAAATTTTTAAGATTTTCACACCCATTTCTGAGAGGCTCCTTAATAGAGTCCAGTGATACCCGGGGGTTTTTAAGGAATCAAGTAGCAAGTGTTAATTTCCTCAACGCTGATGGCTCTAGGGGTGGGAGGAGAGGAGCAAATGAATAAAATTCATCAAGATCCAGCAGTGCTAATGATGATAGTCTATTTTAATATTTCTTTGCATCGAAATGAGGCTGGGGAAAGAGCTGTTGCCCGAGGGCCATGAGAAAAGATAGAAGCGGAGAGAAGAACGTGGGAATAGACCCACCAGCAGTGAACTCAAATGTCAACTGAGTGGGGTGCATGCTCTGAGCATGGATAGAAAGAAGCCAGTGTGAGAGTTGGCACAATATCTCTACTAATACATGTTTAAAATATGAACAATGGTGAAACATGTGAACAAAATGCATCAAAAGCATGGTTTAATGCATTAATTGATCTCGAAAATGGTCATTAATATCTTAATCTCTCATTATAACATAGTTTTTACATGTGAGAGGAGCAAATTTCCCAAATGACATCACAGACTATAGCAGTTTAAATTAACTAGAGAGTTAAAGCTTGTACAAAAAAAAATTGATGTTGCCTTGTAAAAGAGCAAAATGGAATGGTTGCCAAGGTATCATTTTTGGTTTTTATGGTAGAGTGAGAGACATTATACGAAGCGCCCCATGCCAATATAAGTGATATTAACCTACCCCCATGTCTCTATGCAAAATTGGTTGCTAGGGTAAAAAGTCAGGTTGCTAGGGTACTGTTAGTTGTTACATCTTGTAGATATTTTTTGTTGTCATTTCACATTAATTTTAAATGTCCATTATAAGTCAATGGTAAAAATGTAACTCCTTCTTGAGCCTTTTGCCTTCAAAATACTTTTGCACAGCGGAAATTTCCCAAAAATCTCAAAAATTTTCCAGAATTTTCAGTAATACCAATCTGAAAAGATATAGTAACTCAAGTCACACCAGTTTGGATGTCTTGGCAAAGTTGGTAGCTGTAGCTCCAACGGTCTAGGACAGGGGTGCTCATTACGTCGATCGCAGAGGTGCTACCGGTCGATTGCGGCGTTATTTGAAACAATATCAGCTGATCATCCATCCCGTCACAGTTCAGTAAAGTTAGCTGCAGATTCACGGATTCGGTTTTTTCTGCTCAATAGCTTGAGACCAGAATGTTCTTAGTAAACGAATAATACATATTTTTAATCTGTGTTATGTAGCGGACAAACTACAAAACGTTTTTTATCAAAACAAGTTTTCCTCGGCATTCTCAGAAACACATTACCGTCTATGCACAACCCACTGACATGGAATCGCTTAGGGACCGTCTGCAAATTACCAGATCCAAAATATGTTTTACCCAGAATATGCTTCATAACTTCATTCTAAATAACTCTATTACAACCAAAATCAAGCAACACGCCACTCCTCACCTGCACGACTCAGTTTCAATAAAAAAATCAAAATTTATTAGAGGATCATTTTTATTCTTGACTATTTGGATGAAAGCTCAATTGCTCCCATAAAAATCACTCTATTACCATCAATTCAAGTCACACACAACTGTTCTAATGATTCAATTCAGTGCAAATCATCAAATTAAACTCACGTTATTACAAAAAATGTAAATAATTAATTATTATGTGTGTTTTGTCAATTCTCAATAAAGTGTTTTACATTTTTGTAGCGGGTAGATCACTTTGACTTGGTCATTGTAAAAGTAGTTCGCAAGCTGAAAAAGTGTGAGCACCCCTGGTCTAGGAGGACATACGTTTTTTTTTTTAAGTCCACATGATGATAGGTCCATGCAAATGTTCAAATCTGCGTTTGAAAAAAGAAATAGCCTTAGTTTGGTTGAAAATTTTGTTTGTGCACTTAAACTGTGTTCCTTTTTGCTAAGTACAAAAATAATATGAGCGAGCAATTAGTGGCCGACTTTTTTACTTTAGGTGAACTGTCCCTTAAAATGGTTCGATTAATGGTGACTTCCATCGCTGCGAGCTAACAAAGTAACCCTAACATGACTGCAGCCTTCTAATTAGCTGACCTTAAACTGTCATCTTTATTTTGAAGCATCATAACTGCTTTGTGCTTTATTTATTCGACATCTCGCTGGGCGCACTTGGGGAAGTGCCACTTCTCATTAAAGTGATTCTGGAGGTAAACAGGTGAATTACCAAGTTTCCGTGACTGACAGTTTCTTCACGCTTGTGCCAGTTTCTTAAAAGCCCCCAAAGCTCTGCAGCAACAAAGAGCTAGAATCGGCTCATGGAATTGAATGGGAAACATAAGTGGTCAGAGAAAGGGGTTTCCAGGGCTTTGGGGAGCATAAAGTCCAAGTGTAACAAACACCAATCCCAGTTGAGCTTTAAAACCTTTCATCCATAGATGCCATGAAATTACCTTTGGAGAAGAAACTCCTGTCGGATATCTAATACAATAAATCTCATGCATTATTAAGTAAGGAATAAGTGTTTTTAGCCACAAGCTCGGTTTCCCTGTATCCTGTACTTGATAATCTCCTAAAATAAACGATTGACTTTCAATACGTTGGAATTTAGGCAGACGCACAGCAATTCTTCACATGAGAGAAACATTTCTGGAGTGTATTGCGTAAAATACAGCTACAGTTCAGATTGTATGTGCTCGCTGATTAACAGGCAGTAGGAGGAGAGGGAAATATTTGGCTAATAATAACAGCAACAGCATCTTCGCCGCTGACTCATCACCACACACAGCCCAGGGATTCCATCAACAAGTTTCTCTTTTCTGTTGCAATCCGACAGCAGATTATACACACGCTGCTGTACTTTGCATTTTAAGTTTCAACAGAAATCCGTCCATTCAAACAGAAAAAGGGTGCGTAGAGACCCAAGGTGCGTAGAACCCTACTGTACAGTGGTACCTCAAGATACGAAAGCTTCGAGTTACGAAATGTGCGAGGTACGAAAGGTCTCACAGGAAATATTTTGCTTCGAGATACGAACAAAATTCCAAAATACGAAAAACACTCACAGTTTTGCTCTATTATCCGCTAGTTAAGTCTGACGTCTAACTTTCAAAACCTAGTGCCGTAATGTTTTCTGCCGTCCTCTCCACCTCCTCCGACATATCATTTCACTCACAAAGGTACACATTACATATTTTGCATTTGTTTTATTCTCTCTTATTATCAATTATTACATTAACAATGTGTAGATTTAAGGAGTGAAGAAACTTTACTTGTTTTTACTCTAATTTTCCTTTATTTTATCAACTTATGCTCTTTTTTTTGAGAGCCATTGCACGGATTTGGCGTTTTACATGTAAAAGTTGCTTTGAGATACAAAAGCCACCCTGGAACGTATTATTTTCGTATCTTGCGGTACCACTGTATTGATATTTTGTGGCTTTCTGCGTATTGTGAGGGTCTAAACCCGCTGAAAAAAAATCATGGCTCTATAGCGCCACCTAACAAGTCTCAGCTTAAAGTGAGCTAACAGTTTGTCATAGGTGAATGAAATTCGGCACGCATGTGTAGGGTACCGTAGACTTAAAAATAAGTGGTCTGGATTGCATTTCAAAATTTGACAGAAAGTCGGGTATTTCACAGAAACGCCACTTTAAAAATTGCCACTTTTGCTCATGTCGCACTATGACAAACTCCTTCTAGTGATTTTATCTGTTCATCTGCAAACTCTTATCGGTCTTATCTTAAGGGATATGGGACGTTAAGTTGCGAAGATTTTTGTTGCGGAATTGTTAAGTTGCGAAATTTCGCCATAAACAGGAAGTTGTTAATAACTCAGCCATACAATGTCTGATCGGTCTGAAATTTCCCAAGAATAGTAACAGTCCATGTCTTATCACATCTACATTTTAAACAATCTGTTATAGCGCCCCCTAGTGGCCTCAGGGAATACTACATTTAATATTACCTTATAATTTTTTTATTATTATTGCATTTTTACACATTTTGATATAGGTGACAAGAATATTGGACAAAATTATTCCAGCCAAAGCTCTACCTGGTGGTCATGAGACTTTACGAGGTGGTTTTCATTTGTTAATTTGCCTGAATTGTTCTCTAATTTTAGCAATTCCTGTTTAAATAGATCTCCTAAATGGCCATAGTGCAACAAACTGGCCACAGAGGGGTTATAGCGTCGGAGGTGCTGCTTGTAGCATTAATTTCCTTTATTCCTGCAGGGACACAAGTTTTTGTTGGTGCAAAATCTCCAGCTCATAAAGGACAGGGTGCTAGTCTGACGTAGGACTACTCCAAAGGTTATTTCAGAGTCTTCAATTAACCTGAAGCATGTTTTTGGATTCTTGGAGAACATTGGAGCACTCAGATGAAATGCACACAAGCAAAGGGAGAACATGCCATTTTCATGCCAAGGCTGACATCGAAGTAACATTCTTCTGAAATGGCTATCGTTTCAGATGAGGTATATTCCTTCTCTTAAGACTGTAAGAAATGGATGAGGTAGAGATTTAAGAAATCGTTTTTTTACATAAATAAACAAAAACATTGCAGAGATCATGAGTATCTGATTTGTTCCGATGCATAAACTACAAGAACAGGAACGAGGAACCCTCACAGACATTCAAACGAATGAATGGTGACAGTCTCATAAAAAGATCTTGGCTTTGTTTGTTGCATCCTCTGTAAGTGTCAGCAGAACCCTCGTCAAGGAACGTGATGCTTTGATACTGAAAACAAGGGACACAATAGACCGTGCACAAAGCACTGAAGGTTATGAATTAATTTCAAGCTAAACAAACCTTTCATTTCAAAATAGTGCTTAAAATAATGTGTGCATTTGAAAAGGAATCTGGCAACCTTTTGAGTCATAAACAATGCGTTTTGTTTGAGGTTGGAAAATGGCTCTGCTGGCAATGAACATGGAGGAAACGAGCTGGAACTTCAGTGAGCAGTTTTTCCTTTTGTGTTCTTAAAAAATACCTAATGCCTAATGACCATCTAGAATTATGAATTCATATTTAAAACATGTTTCCGTGAGTAATTTATAATTTTTTGTAGCTGCATGTTAGATATCAGTACAATTACATGTCGTGAACAATGTAAAAACTGTATTGTATATACAACCAATCAGAAGCCTGTATTCATACATTATCTTTTATATTCCTCAATAGAGATAATGCATTGGCATCACACACTCGTCATAAGTGACAAATCAAGCTATAAAATGTTGAAAAGTGCACATTATTCTAATAATTCCACAGTTCTCAGAAGACTAGCTTTCCATAGACAGAGAATTGGGCAGAAATTGGATTTTTTTTTTATTTAAATTTTTCTGATTACAACACTGAAAAAAGGTAAAAAAAAGTTTAAAGGGATACAAAAGACTCAATGTACTTTAGAAAACAGGGATTTATAGGAGAAATTAAAGTGCCAAAGAAATGGACAGGTATTTACAAGTCATTTTTATTAAGAAAAGATGTTAGCAAGCTAGCTTTCAGTAGCTAATGCAGTCACTTGCTCAGGGTCACACAGGTAAGTCACAGGAGGACTTCAACACATACGTTTATAACACATTTGTAACGACAAATTAAACTATTATCAATAATATTTTTCACATTTGTGTCGCAAATCCCTTTTATTCTGGGAACTGTGAAAAATCCCTTTAAAAAAATTCACCAAACATTTTCAGGTAAAGGCTTTAAAACACTCTTTCAACATCCACAGATACATTTATTGTTGATGTAAATACTATGTAGTAGAAAAAAATATTTAGAGTCCTATTTGTCTGAGATAGCACAGGAAGTTACATCACAACATGACGTTACAAGTTGCTTGAATGAAGCAGCACAACCAGGCTATCCCCCTTTCCTCTTCTGATCCAAAGGGAGCCCTGGCTGGCTTCTGGCTCTCACGGCATCACCCCTTTACCCTTAAAAATTCTTAAACCTTGCTTCCAGAGTCTTCTGTAATGGGTTACTCAATAACAACTTTTTTATTCTTAAGTAAATTCCACAAAACATAAAGATACAGAGCGTTTAATTTACTTTTAGGCGGACTTAACAAACATTTTTCTTTGGATTGCAGCAATCTCATTGCTTCTCCTTTTTATGGAATTTTGGCACTATGTAGAATGGTGTCCCTGAAACCTTTGAATATCAGTTTGCACAGTTTATACTAGTACATGAAAAGGCTTTAGTCCCTCACTTCCCGACTTCCAGATTCTGTAACGTCACGTGCATGCCCTCGATTTTCAATGCATGGTAGCAACCTCAATGACAGAAGGTGAAGAAGATAAGGCACTCAAACTAATCTGACATCAAATCTTGCATGAAAGAGAGGAAACCAGTGCATGCAGCTACAAATGAAAAGAGTACGGAGAAAAATGTAGAAAATTGGTTCAAGACTGTATTTAAGAAAAAAGTGCTGCAATGTTTTGGGGCCATTGGTCTAAAAATTGAGAAAGTGATATTATGCCCTGGAGTATTGTGTCTCGACTTTGGAAAGTGAACAGTGCATCAAAGGTCAAATATATTCCTGGGCCTGGCCCGGAGGATCCTGTTATCGAAACTTCCTGGGGCTTAATGATATCACTCCATCGGGAGAGAAATTGATTGTCTGTGTCGTGCTCAAGACCATGGGAGAGACTCGCTGATTGCCTGATGCATCAATCATCTGACCCTGTCATCGATCAGATGGAACACCAAGGCAAGTTTCTGATCCTCAATTTTGCCTCTGAAAGGCAACACAGGATCAAAAGTCAAAGAAAATAATGTGACTCGAACGGTCTCATCGAACAAACAAGATGATTTCAGGGAAACTGTGACTGAATAATGCTATAGACTAGATGCAGATGGCTATTGGTAATTTACTCCAGTAAAAGAAGGGGAAGAAAAGTACGATGAAACACTCTCCCACTGCTTACTTCTGAAGTAATTCCCTTCAAGTAATGTTAGTTGATAGCATTTAAATATACTTTCATTTCCTGAGGTACAAAGCATAGTATAGTAACACAGACTTGTAGAGACAGCTCACACTCAGCACTCCTGGCATGTTTTTAAATGAACATTTTACGTATTTGGATGCTACTTGAACACATATTTGGATTAATCCCCTACCTCAATTTTTTTCTAAAACACAGATTTTAAACATTGGATTGCATCGGCTAAAAAAACAAACAAAAAAAAACAAAAACAAAACAAGATTCCTTTTTACACATTCCACAGATTTTACAGTCAGCTCCCGAAGAGAGGGAGTATTCTACTCTTCAGCCAGCAAAACATAAAGATCAGGAGAGTTATTGGTGCTGTGATTTCATCCTTCACATGTCATGGTGTCAGCTACTTCAGCCCACCATGATGAGCTGATTGCTGAATGTGAGCGCTGCACATTACTTTATGAGATTAAATGCACAACATGGGTCTCTGGCGCATGCTGCAACCCCTAATCATCTAAAAAGCTTTGCTATCTCACAAGCTCCCTCTGATAAAATTCTTGTATATTTCTATATACAAAGACATGATGGAATTCAAAAATGCAATGTGATGTAAAATAACGCAATTGTTATTATCATTAGTCTCTACAGACAAAGGCATCAGCTAATTAAGCCAACAGATTTGATTGGAATCAATAAACTCAAGCAGTGGTGTAATAAGCCACTCGAATGGGAAATAACAGTGCTCGTACAACTAACTACAAATCTATTTATTTCTATACTAAATTAAAACTATAGTATTATATATATTTGGTTCTTATTTTTACCAACTGTGACCAATGTTTATTTTTGTTTCATTAACCCATTAATGTGTGCGCCAATCACACCGGCTGTTTTGACATAAGTAGAAATGATGCGACCTAAATATTGTTTAATTTAATTTTCTAATATAATGTGTAGGTTTTGAAAAGTTCATTAGCTATGATATTTTTGGTTTTAAAGAAGAGTTATGACACTTAATTGGAAATGTAATTGCGTATTCGTCTTCAGTTTCATTCCAAATTGGTGCCATCAGTGACATCTAGGGGTGAAAAGAATATATAATCCTTGGAAATATAATACTTGTGAGATGGTTTGTGTTTTACTAAGTCTGGCATGAAAATAAGCACAACGGAACAAAACGGTTCGCCTGGTTCTTTATACAATTTACACATTGTTTTTGGAATTTTTATTTTGTCTCAACACTTTTGAATTTGTTCTAAAACATAACATAAGTGTTTGTTTTAAAACTCTGCAGTAAAAAATGACAAAATGTAATACTCAGAATTGTATTTTTTTTGTACAAAAAAGTGACAAAAAATTTGTTAATTTATTAGAGTAAATTGTAAAGTAGTAAAAAGCTATAAATAATTATTATTTAGGTATTTTTTTATTTTGTGGAATCCTAAAATCTAGTTTAGTGTGTGCAAACAATAGTGATTTTTCTCAACAAATCAATAGTCTTCAGAAACAATGTTCACAACAATGTTTCATAAAAAGTGAATTTACGAAATGAGGAAACAGATGGTGAGGGACGCATCAGCAAAACTAAAGTTGACAATCATTAATGAACACACACAACACCCTTCAATCAGTGCCATTTAAATAGCATTAGGGGGTTTGTCATAAGATGAAGACTTCCTTTGCTGTGGTGTATTTTATTGACAGAAAAACGGAACTCATGAGAAATAAGTAACCTTAAAAAATGTAAATCGTCACATCTGCACATCCAGTACATCGGGGAAAACAGGAGAATGGAACAGTGATCGATGCAAATAGAGATGATTGTCAGTCAAGTTATATAAAATCCATGGGAGTATTAGCACATCTCGCAGGAGTGGAAAGAGGACAAGATGAGAAGGCTAGCGCTGCGGTGTGTACAATTAATTGCTGTCAGACATTCACAAACCACATTACTGACTCGTGACCTTGACTGAACCACAGCTGTACACAGCTAGTCACCCACAAGAGTCTGTCCAATGTTTCATGCTGCATGTATGTACATCCCTGAAAGGAGCCACATGAAACACAGGATGCTATTAATATCAGGTCTTCATCTAAAAGGTTTCATCAAAGGTGCTTTGAGCACTCGACTGATCTGCTAAAATCCAACTCTCATTAATCATAACACTGTAGGGCAGTAGTTCCTAGAGGTCATGGACCAAAGAGGAAGACCATGTGTGCATATACAATAGAGCTCATGAAACTGTTGAGATCTGGAGGATAAAGTGGCATTTTCAAAAAGGTCTCCTCCGAGTTCAACCTTGCATTCATCTGCATTCGGATTGGATAGTAGAGGATTAGAGGATAGTACAGGATTGTAGTGGTGCGTGTATTATATTGGAAAAATGATTCAGGTAATTCCCGCTATGGGAATTCTATGAAGTATCTTCTATAAAGTTGAACTTACTCTTTAGCTTTCCTAATGTTACAGCCCATTGATCAGTATGTAAATATGTTCTTCTGAATCCTTACTAGAGATTTTGGGCAATTCGATGTTCCTAATTTTTTGTCAAGATGACTGGCAAACAATGGTTTCATGGGGAAGTGGTCCTAAAATCAATTTGATAGAACTGCTTTGAAATGAGAATGAAGGCCACAAACCAGGACTTCATGTCCAGCATCGGTGCCTAAATTTGTCAAAAAGTCCATAAGTACAACCTGTAGAAAACAGCTGAAGTTGTTAAAGTTGGTAGTTGCAATGGGTTGGTTCAGCTCCAACTTGCCTCAAAACTTCTAGTAACCTACTAAGACCTTAATAGCGGCTTCAGGTGTGTTTGATTAGTGTTGCAGCTAAACTCTGCAAACCTTCAATATCACGTGATGCAACTCGAACTACCAGATTGGAGAGGTCACATGTGTGAGCTTTTTGATAACTCAATATGAAGCAAATGGAGGGGGGGTTATAATGCCAATGTGTCCCCAAGGTGACCCCTGATCTATTACATAGTAAGCTATTCAGAGGCAGGGCTTTTCAAAGAGCCAAAGCTGTTATTGAGCCAAAAGTTTAAACACGTATGTCCAAAGAACTGCAGTGGAGATGTTTATGCTACAAAAGTATAACGTGAATATAAATGCAGCCTGCACAATTTCGTTTTAACCCCCATGAAACACACCTTATTTCACTAATCAAGCTACTCCTGGCTTGTTTCTAGTGTGTGCACTGAAGCAGGGTTGGAACTAAAAGCAGAAGTCATAGGATTTCTTTGCCCACCCCTGGTATAGAATTTAAACTTGCACTAAAACAGGGCGGGACTTTTAACCAAACAGCCCCAAGTGTCTTCCTATGGTTTTCATTTCTCACATACTGGCTCTCTATAATTTTGAAACTTGCTAAACAAATACATTAAAAACATTGTAAAGAACACAGCGTTTCAATCTGACATTGATGAAACAATCCTTCTACTCAACTCTAGCTCATGCTGGCCATCCGACTTGTGTGATGAATAAAAACATGTACACAATGAGGATTTCCCGCTCATGAAAACAGACAACTAAATGGTAGATCTATGGATTGGTAACTCATTTAAGAGAGGAATGGTGGGCTCAAAATTGAATTCCTGCTTGATAAATAGCCCGCATTATCGCTCATTTGCCTGAATAAACCATTGCAGCTACTTAAACTGAGCATTGATGACACTGGAAAAATGCTCACAGATGGACACCCAGAAGGCTAAAACATTAGCGTTGTCCACTCCATTAATAAAGAGCACCCATCTCGGAAGGAAATTGGATGCTCTTGGCTTATCTCTCTATTTAAAAGCATGGCACTGCAACTGAATTAAGTGGACGATACCCACTGCGGCTTACATCAGAGGCAGCAATGCCAGAGTTATCAGCCGTTTAGAATGAAAGCATAAAATCATGTCCATGCAGAGAGAAACCAGACAGAACTTTCATGTTTGATTTCTATCTCTATATTCTGGAAGAAATCTTTCCTATAAAGATTTGTCCCTAGATTTTGATTTGTTTCTGGCATCATATATCCGCTAATTGATAATATGATAAACCTCTAAATGATATGGCCATGGTTAAATTTAATGCCATAGCTTTAAGACATTTTAGATCCTTGGTTTTTATTTCTTTGAGGTTTATGGGATTTGGGTCACAGGAATGGTCTCTGGATGTGTTTGTCTTTAAACTAAAGGAGAGAATGTAAATGTAGATAAAGGATCTCTTCCCCAAACTGGCTTTTACCTTACCCTATCAGAGCTAATGACTTTTTCACATAATTACAGCTATTTGGGCCTTTTAATAGACAAAAAAAGTCTGGTGTCCATATTCCAAATAGTGTGGAAAGCGGCTAATGAGCTGTTTCAGAGGTAATGCTTGTAGCGAGGTCATCCATTTTTCAAGTCATTTCTCAGATGTTTTTAGTTCACTGGCTAATGCTAATTTGCATGTTGAAAGAGTCTGGATTGAAAGGAACATTTCACTTGAAGCATGCACAAATTACGAACAATGACGGGTGTTTGTCTTCTTGTGTAATAAAACAAGGTTATAAATGGACCTGTGACTAGACTGGCTTAATTAAATTATGTTGTTTGTTTGAATATTTGGAACATGTTTTATATGCTGCTATATACCAATACAAAATAGTAGCTACATTTAAAAAAAACATGAAACGGAACTAATTTCAAGCACGGCGTTCAGTCAGACACATGATTGCACACAACCCAGCAAAGCCATAGAAAAATCCTAGAAGATTGCAGACGTTAAATAGTTAATTTGCTCCGAGAAGGTGAATGTATAAAACCTTTGCTCCAGCAATCTAAATAAATGAAGATTGATATAATTTATGGAGTGGGGCGGGGGATCTTTAATCAGGTCCTGCCGCTACTACCTACCTGACCATTGTGACAGGCTGGTTACACTTCCAATCATCTCTAAGATTGAGGAGGGAAATTGGGTCTTATTTCCCCATATGCTGCAAATAATCGGAGTAATTTCTCTTTGACGGCTGGAGCCGCAGTTGTGAGATGAAAAAAGGTGATTGGCAATAAAATTCAAGCTGGTCTCTTCTTAGTCTGGAAAAAGCACTGATTGCCTCACGCTTCCATTCAGTCGAGTCGTGACCTTGGAGAATGTGACCTCCATGTGAACGTCAGGGAGATTATTTAATATCAGGATTAATGAAGATAATGAATGTCATTATGACTACTGTGTCGTAGCGCGGTGATGGCATGTTGTACTTAAGTGATCTATGGTAAAGGGCAGGACAAGGAATTCCTGCTTTATATCAAGGTGAAGCAGCTTTCTCTAAATCACCTTTAATAAACTTATATTATATGTCTTGTGTGTGTTGTGTGCCTAAAAGTTCAGAAAAATGTCAAATCCATCATTTCATTTAGATTTTAAACCCCATGTCCGAATTTAGATCACCTTAATTAACAGAAAGCACAAACATAGCATTATTTTTACACAACAATGCACCATTATTAGCGAGAACTCACGTATTGCACTTTAAAATTCCAATTGATTATGCTTTAATGATGAAAAAGTACCAGGATTAATGCAATGATCCTTCAGAACCATTTGGCTGGTGTATACAACTTCATAGGGGTGCCCTGATTCATTTTCAGCCCTTCTCTTTAGCTTTTGATCAGAAGGGCAATAGCTGTAAGGGCTAAGGGGTAAGCATAGGTGAAGGGGTTCTGCACTTGCTGTGCTCGGTTTAGCTTAAAACCTTCTTAATAAACCTATGGGCGACATCCTGTACACTGCGGACGCATCTAAGACAGGGTGAGATTAGCACCAAAGGCTAACCAAATGGCATTTATCCCTGAGGTAACAGTTAATTATTTAAATATGTTACAATGGAGGTTTATTTTGTAGTGTTTGGGATTGCTGTGTGGTTTTCACATTGATTTCAGGTGTGGCTGTTAAGGCTGATTGGATTCACCTGAGCTCTATTTGATTCCTCTGGATATAAGCTGTGGATCTGCAGTCAGCCGGTGCCAGTTCGTTGATCCGAAACATAGAAAGCCAGCAGCCAGAAGCAAGACTAGCAGACCTTGGATGACTTTGGGCCTAACCAGCAACCTGTTGAATTTTTATTTTCCACTCTATGAGAGTGAAGTTTTCAGTTTTTGGAAGTTTTCCATCTTTTGGCTTTTTTTATTAAAAGGAGTTTTTTTATAGATAACTTTCCTGAGTCGTCGCTTGCATTTGGGTTCACCCATTTTCCCCTCTTAACAAAATAAGTAGACCAATTAAATCAATATTCTGTCTGTATGTCAATATTTAGAGCATAAAATAATCACATTTATAAATAAGGTATAAAAAAATTTAACACAATTGTATTAGGTGAGAAAATGCAGCAAAATTGTATACATGTTATTTTTTCTTGTCAAATTTAGAATATATATGGAAAAAACACAAGAAAAAAAACTGCAACTGTGATAATTCCATACATTTTTTTTAAATGCGTTAAATATTTCACATTAATACATGTGTAGACGCGCTCTTTTTGATAGGACTAATATATATATACTGTCATTTGAAAGTCTTAATAAAAATAAATTGCCATGTTAATTAAAATTTTAATCAAACATATGGGGTCTGCAAAAACAAATGTCACATCAAGAGGAGAATCACTAACTTCTGAAATAACTTTTTCCTCTTTTTGTCTCACAAACACACAAAATCAGCAATGGAGCAAGGGAGAGATAAATTGTGCAGAGAGATAACAGATCAATCAGTCCTGAAGTCTTGACAGCAAGGGACGGTTTGTCTTATTTCCAGCCACCCTCAAGCAGTCAAGAGCCATCAACTCCTGAGATGTGCAGAGCTTATCCGGACCCTCTCAGCTCAGTCTCTCCTCCTCTCTCCCTGATTGTCTCTTTCTCTCCAGGCATGTCTCAATCTCCCTCATCTGGGGTTTCCATCTCCTTTGCCTGGCCTTTCATTTGTACACACATTTTCACTCTGCCATGATATTGCCTCTTTCATGCCACTTCTGTTTGGCCTGCAATCTGACTTGGCGTTATATTACAATTGGCAGACTTTCTTGTAAAATGATAATATTTAGCATGATTATTTTTAAGTTAACAATCTGCCGAATGCTTGACTGTGACTGGCACAATGGTGTGGCACTGAGAAATCTGTAGCTTCGTAGCTTTAAAGGCACTATAAACAGAGAAATTAAAAAGGCCCTGGATCATTTGAAATAAGAGCGGAATGAACAGTAAAGCTAGAGCGAAAGTTTAATGACTGATTGTTTTTGTTTTATTTTAAACACTGCTCTTGTTAGAGATACTCTGCTCCAGGTTGTAAAGCTACAAAACAACTGTTCTAACTACAACCGGAACCTTATTGAAAGAAGAAAAAAAAAGAACAAGGAGCGAGCCAGTGTTTGGAAGAATACATCTGTTTTGATAAAAAATAAGTCATTTTAATCAGATTAAAGACAAACAGACTGCTTTTGCATAGTTTTCAGATGCATATAACATTGCTACTCTCTCTCTTCCTCAACCTCACCACATTCTCTCAAACATTTAACTCACTAATTACTTATTAATCATAAAAAAGTACATTTTAGCTAGACATTTGATTACCACATGCTCTGGTGTAGCTGATTAGCTGTTTTTTTGAAGACAAGCTACAGAGAAACAACACAGTAATTCCAAAACTAACAAAGATCCACCATAAATAGGCAGCCACCATGGAATACTTGCTATCATGTTCAGATTACAACAGCATTTGGATAAAAAAAATGAATGCATATTCAAACCAATGTCCAGTTAGAGAGAGGTATTGATAGCTGAGTGAAACCCGCTCACTTCCGAATGGATTTATCAGTCAAACAAATGTGAATTATTCAAATCAGGAATGTTTTTGGCTTTGGGAAATCATTGTATACGATAGATGTGCATAAATACAATTTTCACAATTCAATGCCTACACAGTACAACTTATTCCTGGAGAACTATACCAATGGTCACCCAAATTAAAAGCCATTAAATCAGAGTTGACAAAACCATCATGCACCAAAATGTCTACAGCACACAAATCTGTGCTCTGTCCCTATTCTAAATGCAGTCCTCCATCCACCAGTTCTTGTGGTCTTTTAATCATCTACTCTAAATGCATGATAATTTCCCCTATCAACAATTTTCTGAAGGTTTGACACGAGCCACGACCCATAAAACTCTCCAAATGCTGGCGTTTGTAGGCTGGGTAGTAATGAATGTGTCAGAAATTTTACCACTTAATTACCAGTCACGGAAGACCACAGGATGTGTCATTGCCTATGAACCTGTTTTGGGCTGGTTAGCACAGACGTGTACAGATTGCCGAGAGGGAAACTAATGATAATTCACAAGACGTAGGGGAATGTGTCAGGAAAGAAAGTCTCGAGAGATTAGAAGACTATTCAAGGCTGTTTTGCACCCTGTATAAAAATGTCAATATAAATTGAAACGCGGTCGCAACATTGAAAACCTTCAAATGGCCGGAGATGGGGGACACCAGTGAGCAAAAGTGACCTTTCGTTTCAAAGGTCAGGTCATTAAATAAATTAAACAGGAAGACGATATTGACCTGCTGCTGTCAGGACTACCAATTAGGGTCACAAGGCCATTTGCCACACAACTGCTTACTGGCAAAAAGTGAAGAGCTAAAATTATGACTGAGAATCTGCAAGATGTTAATTAAATTTGACAATGTTTTATCAAAATATGATTATAATAGTGTTTTTTTAGGATGTCAGTAGTAGCTTTTACACAAACAGATGGTTTGTAAGTCAATTTGTTTGATGCGAAAAATTGACTTGACTCTAAAAAACATGTCAAAAACACAATGAAAATAAGACCACAACACTCAAAAAAAATTTTCTATGTGGAAACATATTGGCTCGTAATCACAGGGAAGTCTTGGTGCAGTTTAACACTTATCTTCAAAAGTGCTATTTAGAACCAGCCTACATACATCAGATGTATGAAATAAAAAAAATTTGGCATGATATAAGGGGTTCCTTAATGCAAAAAAAGTTATATATAGCCCCTAAACCTGCAAAGAACCAGTGAAGAACCAAAAAAAAATGCTATAAAGGCCCTTTAAAATAGCAAACAACCAGAACCAGTGAAGAACCTTATTTTACGAGTGAATATTACCTTTTTGAGAATGATACTTTCTCCAAGATCAAAGTGTCCATGTCATACTTAGTAAAACACCCAAAGCACCATGGAAAATTCATCTTTCTTTCTCTTTCAGATTCTTCAATCCTGCAAAGGAGATGCGTGTTTGGCCATTTTTCAGCCTGCTATCTGCTGACAGGAATGTTTATGTCTAATCCACTGAATGACAGCGTGACATTGATCCAAGGCATTGCTGAGAAATTCACCACTGTAGTCATGTCTTTCCTTTCCACACAATACTTTCTGTCACAGTCGAAGAGAATTCAAATAAACCAACGTGTTTAGAAAAAGAATTGTATGTTCTGTACATAATACCACACAGACGGAATGATAGAAGGGTAATAAAAGGACAATATAACGGTCCACAGGAAATGATTATTCAAACATACACAAAATGATCAATGATTAAATAATGACTATAAAAGTAAATCATGATATGCTCTGTGACCTTTAAATAGCTGTACACCCAAAAAATTACAATCATTCTCACTGAGAACAAACCAAACACTGCTCTCAACCATCAAGAAATCAAAGTTCGCTCCATGCCTGCTTTCAGTTATTATGCTGCCCGTGGCTAGAAAAAAATTCAAGAAAAGATAATTGTAAATGGGTTTCAACACTTGTGTTCATAAGTTTAAAATAACATAAACATAGTTTTTTATTTTTTCCCCCTTTAATGTCAATGACATCCTTGAAGTCTCTTCTAAAGCAGGCCATTCTTCTTGGCAAATCATATAAACTCTTGCTGTCCAGTAACGTCCCATGCGCAGCCGTTCAGCTATTCACATTTTCCACCAGTATCTTTTGATTACATGCTGCAGGTTACCTGGACCTCACACATCCCCAAAACATCAGTGACTCACCTCCGTGTTTCACAATGGGGACGGTATTCCGTTCATTTAAATTGACTCCAGGGTTATTTGGAAAGTTTCTGTTTTTTTTTTTTTGCAATAAGTGGCTTCACCCAATCACAAAAAAAATGCTTTTGCATTCAAAAATAGTCAAGAAATCTGAAAATTTGTATCCTTATTAGCACAACTGTGTCCAGAACCAAAATGGAATTACCACTGAGCCAAGTCCAAACGTTTATTAATGTCTGGCCAAAAGATGCAGCCATTTTTTTTATTCTCTTGTTCTTACTAATGTTGTCATGCATTCTATAAACCAACTAAATACGTATAGGTTTACTTTTTGCTTCATCACTAATTTACATTTTCACCAAATTCCAGTGCACCTTGCAATAGCCGAAGAGCCATCATTTCCAGCTCTGAACAGTGGATCCACAGGGAACCTCTGGACAGGTTTATTCAGGTCCTAGTGAAGTTGGAGGCTATTAGCGAGCTGAGATCTCAATTTAGCAAGACTGGCTGAAGCGCCAGCAGGACACAGGAAACAATAATGGCAGCTGACATGCCTGACCTTTCCCATTAAAAAAGCTAGGCTGTTTAATAGCGTCCGCCTCCACATCTCATTAGCCATCTCAGCACCTTGACTGAACCCTGCAACCACATCCACCATGCAAAGCGTTAATTAATTTCTGACCATTATACATCTTCTCAAGCGTTCACTTGTGCGGTGAAAATGGGATTCTGCAAATGCATCATTTGTGCGGTGGACGATTTTCTTATGTTATTACGCTCACTTCACAATCAACAAAATGCTTACGTCTGGTGTATTTAGTTGCTTGTGTCCCGTTGGCCTTGAAATTATTTATGATTTATTATTTCTAAACAGTAATATACACAAAATACCCCAAAGAACACTTTAAATCAGTGTTAAAATAACAAAGTACTTTTACAAGATGTTCTTGTAGTATGAAATAAAACGAATTATTCCCATCAAATAACTCTCCGTAGAGTCTTTCCCAGAGGGGTGACAGACCAGCATCATAAACGGCAGGAAATTCATCATTCCTGACCACTTCCACCAGTCCCACAAGGTCACTACATTGAAACTACCAGTTTGACACACTCTCTGGCTTCAAGGAAATGATATTTATGACTCGCCGACAGCGATCGCTTTTCCACTGGGCACTGCTGGCACACAGAACAATGCCACCCGCATACGGTCAGGTGGCCTGCTATCATCACTTGTTTGAGATTTCTAATATGAAGGGGTTTGGGGATTGAGAAGAGCGTCCCCAAACAACCTAACAGATGAAGGGGATGGGAAAATATGGGAAACAGATGAGTTTCTGTGAGTGAGGAACATAATCAAAGATTAGGTCTAGACTTCAGATGCCTGGCACCAGAATGTGTGAGTTCAGGACTGTTTAATATCAGAAAGAACATCTTGCTTTTTCAGGTACAGCTTTAGATCAAATGTTTTATAAACCTATGGCACTCCCACCATGAGTGTCTGCAATGAGAAGATCTGTACTTTCTCACTCAATCAAGATTTTTTTGTAACTTATTTGGGGTTTACAGTGAAGGATGGTAGAACCAGAATGAATGGCATCATGATTATAAACAACAGGAAAACCTCATACATTTCATTCTAATGAACAAACTTCACAAACCAGTATTCGTCTTTTAATGGTTAAAAAATACATTCATTTTACTGAACTGGTAAACTGATGGTAGTGCTGAGTATCGCTGGCAATTTCCTGAATCTATTAGATTCCCAATCAGAAGTGATCAATTCGATTCACTCTACGATTCCATTCAGTTTATGATTCAATTCAGTTTGCAATTAGATTCACTTCATGATTCAATTCAGTAGACAATGCAATTCAGTTCGCAATTCGCATTAGTTTCAGTGTATGATTAAATTTAGTTGATGATTCAATTCAGTTTGCAATTCGAATCTTCTCATAATTCGATTCACTTTATGATTAAATTCAGTTAAACATGACAAAATTCAGTTAAAAATTTTAATCAGTTAACGGTTCATTTCTGTTCATGATTTAATTCAGTTCCCAATTTGATTTTGTTCACGATTCGAATCACTTCATGATTCAATTCAGGTTCGCAATTAGATTTTGTTCGCGATTCGAATCACTTCATGATTCAATTCAGGTTCGCAATTAGATTTTGTTCACGATTCGAATCATTTTATGATTCAATTCAGGTTCGCAATTAGATTTTGTTCACGATTCGAATCACTTTATGATTCAATTCAGGTTCGTAATTTGATTTTGTTCACGGTTCAATTCACTTTATGATTTAATTCAGTTCATGAAATGATTTGATTTATTTCTGTTTTAGCTAAAGCTATAGATGATTATATTCAGGAGGAGGGAAGTTCAGGAGCTATGTACTTCCAGAATGGAGCTCAAAAAGCATCACAGCACACAACTGATTTCCTCCTGAATCAATCATGACTGCTTTATCATTCAGAGAAGAAACAGCAATATAATAACAGGGTCCAACTAAAATAAAATGGCAATTAAAGATCAGTTGAGGGCAACATTAAGATGACACAACATTTCTAAAAAAAAGAACACAACAAACATAATACCTTTAAACTGATAAAAAAAAATAATAAACAACATTCTAAAAATCAATGTATGACCTGACTGAACCAGGTGATTACGATGAGAAGAACTAGAAAAGTGGAGCATAAATGAGAACCAGGATGTGAAGAATGAGCACAGAATGCTAAAAACTACCAATAAGCACAGAAAAGGTCTCTAAATTTGTTCCTTGTCACCATGCAGATCTCAACAGTTCCGAAGGTGGGAAAGAAATTGGAAAGGAAAAAGTAAGTGAGATCTCCTTTCAGGATAACGGTTTAAAATCTCATCAAAGGACTTACAACATATTAAAAATCAATCTGGGTATTTAATGATGAGAGGAGAAGAAAACCAGTGGTTAATGTCAGCTTGTAGTCTAAGCACAACTCCCACCACAAGCAGTAACAGTAATGATGGGTGAAAACAGTAATTAAAAGCAGATTTTAGGAGGGGTGCTACAGCAAGGTAACAAGCGAACTACACAGCCTTCAATAATGCGGGAAATTCTTGCTAGCAACAGAAGTCACCATTCTTCCATCTACTAAAGGTGTTTCCTTCCAATGTGAGGGTAAGGAGTGAGGTAAGAATCATTTGTTCAATGACAGCAGATCAGCAAAACTCCATTTCAATTCATCAGGCACAAAGAATTTCTGAAATATTCAATAAAGGCTTCATTTCACTCACTGTACTACAGCTACTGGCAATAGCCCGAGGCACATTAAAACATGTGATCTGTCATGGAGTGCCCAGCTAACAATGCCTTCAGATCCAATAACCAGCTTCCATCAAAACTGCCTCATGAGGACAACATGCATCTGCTTCTGTAGGGTTAATAGCTTTGATGGGACCCTACAGGTTTCTCTAAGAAGAAATGGAAATGATGCTTGATTCCAAGTCCTTCGGGAGCCAGTTACTGAAGCGATTTTCTCTTCACGCCAATAATCTCACAAGGGCTACCTCTAGTCATAATGTTCAATTCAGATTTTTGGTGTACACGTTCACATTACAAATCATTTGACACCTTACGCCTCTGAAGCTCTCAACGAAGCCGACGGAGATGAGAATGTGATTCTAGGCATTTGTGAAGTTCTTTTATGATTGTACATAACAGGCGAACCTTTAAATAAATCTGGGAATGCCTCTCTGTAGCGCTTTTAAAGAGGGATAGTCATCTCCTGCGACCTGTGAGAAACTGTATTGGTGTTGAGCTCTGCCTCTAGACTTTACACTCCATTGTTCACCCCGGTTAATTATCTTCCCACTGTCACCTATCTTTCTATGACTAAAATGTAGAATAAATGCAACATGACCATTCAGACTGAGGTCAAATTGCAAATAAATTCTGAAACATATCTGATTTAAGACCAAAAAAAGGCTACTTAAATGGGTTTCCTGTCATGAACATACCAGAAACAAGTCACATATGAGCACCAAATAAATCTGAATTGGGTGTGAATGTAGTCGATGGTTGGTATCCTAAACAGATGCAAACCACTGTATAGTTATCATCATGTTGTTTATGATAATCAGATAAACAATTTAAAGTGCCATTTTACAAGACAAAATAGTAAAAAAAAAACCTATCACAACAACGATTACTTTATGTTGACTAAACCACATAGGCTACATTAAACCCTTCACACTAACAGTTGAAAAAAGGGAACAGCCCAATGGAGGAAAATTTCCCCTAACATTCAATAGGAGGGGTGCACCATATCGTTAAGGCTGGGATGCACCCTACAAGAAAAATAAATATAAATACGTTCAACATAAGTAGGTCTATGAGCTTCATAATTGGATTAAATGAAACTCGGAAGTACCTCCAACTGCCCCTCCCCAAATGTCCCCCCCCCTCTCTCTCTCTCTCTCTCTCTCTCTCTCTCTCCAACTCCCTTTCGCAATGTTGGAGACTTAGCTACTTACAGACTTTTCAACCTCCTATTAACCTTTTTTTTTCCAAATCTTGCAACTAGCTTTAAATCTGGAGATTTATTCTAGGACACTTATAGCTACTGTTTTCACTATCTGCCTATGAAAGTGCAAATATCACACTCAACCTGCATCCCAATCGGTGCATGATCCATCATTTTAAAGGGTTGAAATTACAATTCCTCACAGTTTAAAGAGATTTACATGTTTCCATCCTGTGCTAGGATCTCAGGATGTCCAGAAAGTCATTTTGAGATGGTGGCTTTTGATAATAAAAACAAGGAATACTGGAAAATGGAACATATTTTACCTATTTAGGAGTTCGGCTGTATGTTAAAAACACATTATTGCCACAATTTTTAGCAAATTTTTGTTCAACACATTATCTATGAACATTAATTCTTAATTATTTAGTAAGGCTCACACGGGGCACTCCAAGCACCCACTGGGTTAACTTTTGAAATGACAGAACAGGCATTAAAACCATACCAAACCACAGGCATTGTTTGCACCATGCTCTGATTCAGCTACTGAAAGCTGTTTGGAGTCAAGATCAATTCAGTAAATCTCTACTTCTTCCCACTTTTTACAAATGCAGTCCTAATTAATCTTGTTTTAAATAACCCAGTTGTAAAGCAGAGCCTGTGTTGCTCAGATAGCAGTCACACTGAAGAAAGGCAGCTTTTGAGAAATTGGCACATACAAGGACTCACCCGTCAGACCTGCAAATTCTCAGCTGACCTGAACAGATGTGAAAGAGACACCTCATCAGAGAGAGAGAGCCCTGTTTTTATCTAAGCCAAAACACAGACGTCTACGGTAGGTCTCCTCTACTTAGGAAAACCTCTTATCATGCGATACAGGATGCCCAGTCACAGGTGTAATCAGCCTGAGTGCAATGCTGAGGCATTAACCCGGCTAAAATGCCATTCCCTGTGGCCATAAAACACTTTATGGAAAATAAAGAGCAATCTCATGGCTGAGAATCGATCATTAATTATTTGTTACATCTGCAGGCAGTCAGCTGAGAGATATCAGCGAGAAGTTTAACCACTAGAGGTTTGGGCATGTTGGCATGTCAGAAGTTGGTTATGTAGCTGTCTTTTGATAAGATTGCATGCTATTCAAACTACAGTTAACTGGTATGGTTCTAAATCAAGGAAAATATATGATTGGGTCGTTTAAAGCAAAGGCGGAAAGAAACGTTAAACCTAGGTTTTTAGCTTGGTTAAATATTTATGATTCCTCTGGAATTGAAAAGCACTCATCCTAAAAGCTTTAGTAACAATGTGTTCCAAAGAACCCTAATAAATCAGTAGCCTGCATGCTTTAAAGAGGACATCAAATTCCTATCTCTCAAAAAAAATAAAGTGATTTTTTTGAGGTATTTCTGAAAAGTCTGGAACACTATCGTTACGTTTGTCAATATTGTAACACCCTTTTAATCTCTGTAAAAAAATGGTTTTTCAAAAACCCCAAGCAACTGTCCATTGCATCCTCAGCAGGATGTAAACGATGGTTGGCTGTTTACACCCAACAACAGCACAACACCATCACTCTGCAGATATTATATGTTTTTTGGACAATGGAGGACATATCTGCTCCAGATGATGACTGGCGGAGTGAAGCCATAATGGTTTCGGCCAATGCAAAACAAAAGGGAAAAAGCCGAAAAACTTCCAAAAAAATTATGTTATTTATACGGTTATATGGAAAACGTGGTCTTAATGATTTTAGATTGTTTTTGTGGATCTAGGTGGCTCAAATTTCCACGAAATATACTAGGCGGGACCATGTGATTGACAGCTATGATTGACGGCTATACTAAAATGAGCTCTATGACCACTGTGAGAAACACATTGTGAGAAAGATCATTTACGCGGTCATGTCTTCCATATTTCTTTACAGTCTTTAGTTCTGAGTGCCAACAAATACTGTTGTTAACACTAGCTTGGTTAGCTTAGGCACATAAATGATTATCTAACAACTATGGTTGAGCAAAATATTAAAAAAATAGTTAGAAAAAATAATATAGACATGGTTTCATTCAGTTTAAACAAGATTAGTTTAGAGATGCTTATACTAAGTACTGGGTCAATTAAGATCAATCGAGGAATGTGCCAGAGGACCCCTCAACCCACGAACAAAAAAATACCAATAATGTATAGTTTCTTCTTGGGTTAGCTGGAACTGTATGCTTCATTTAGATTAGGAACTATTTGTATGATTCTGCAGCAACATAATTTTTGAGAAGGGCAATAGGACAACGAAAAAATAGATCTTCTTTATAAGATCTATGATATCAGGTCTATAGGAACCTATGAATACTTCAGTTTTGTCTGTGGACTTTTTGCTTTTGGAAGAAATTGATGGAGTGAGGGAGCAAATCATAAAGCAAAAATCTAGGCAACAATAAGCTGCTCCTTCATTTCTTCTTAAGCTTACCAAATTGCTATGGGAAAGGTTGAATTATAAGTGTGCGAATGGCACCTTGAGTAAACAAAAATTTGTTTTTGTCTAAGCTCCAGCTTCAAGAAGCAGTTTCTTTATTAATCTCTCCTATTGAGGCAAGCTCTAGCTAAAAAAAAATCAATTACATTGTATGATTTTTTTTTATACATGTTTTATTATATAAAGGTAATCAAAGAAATAAAATGCATTTGCCCTCAACCTCTCAACTGGATTCTTGCCTTCATTCTGCAAAAGCATACAAATGTCCATGTCTGCATTCCCATGGGCTCATATCCTCCAGGCTCTGCTTCTAGTTAGATTAAAAAGCTTTGGAAATAGAGCTCAAGACTTATCTGACAGTTCATTTAAAGGCATTGTGGGTGTTGTTATATCCAGAAATTCTGCAAAAGTTTGTGATAATTATTAGATCACATGCATTCGCACATATTTATATATATTTGCAAAACCACCGCCAAACCACAAACAACGATGTCTACATTCAGGTGCAAACGGAGCGAACTTTACCGTAAAACGACTTTCACAAACTGTGGTTCTACACCAAACTTTTGACAAGAGGGAAGTAAAGAATTGAAGCAGAAATGAATCAGATTAATAGAAGTGTTTGGATCATAATCTCATTTAGAATATTACAAATTTAAACCAATTTTAGAGCAAACATATGCAATGTACATACCGTATTAGAAAAAATTATATTTTCCAATTCTATTTTTAGTTTGGAAGACTACAACTGAAATATCTACAAGGACTTTAGGGCAATATATGTTGATCAAATAAATATTAATAGAATTTACTTAACTTTTACTTAAGTAAATTACTTAATTAAAAGTACTAACTTCATCTAACAGACTCTTTTGCTAGCAAATTCTACCTTTAAAACAGTTCTGAAAGCATGCAAACAGTTTACTCACCAGTGCGTTGATTATAAGTGTCCCTCTAGCAACAAGAGACAAGATTTCTGTTCCTTTTCCATTCTATCATTTAATAATAAATATATTCAGAAATGCAGCATTTTATAAAAAGAATCTACAATGAATGGCATGTATTACATACTATTCAAATCCCTCTTTATTCTTGAAAACCCTAAAGCAGCCATTAATATGATTTGAGCACTCTAATATGAGAAAGTCTTTGTTGGAAAGAAACCATAAAATGCTAATTCAAATCCAATAGCTTTACGCAACAAACGACCAACTGGCATCATGATGCACATGATGCATTCAATACTGTTCTGGGACTCATTGGGTCAAAAGGGCAGCTGCGATATGAGCCTCGCTGTTCAGCTATTGGGCAACATTCCAGGATTTACACCTTTTGCTGCTGGGGAACATTCCCAATTTTGTTTATTCCTCGTCTCAATCAGCTGGTAAATAGCACAGGTATAATCACATAAGCTTTTGAATTCTGAAATCACACCAGGTTTGCAAAAAAAGGTCAATTTAATGTGCAAGGGAATTGTCCTGCAACCACTATGCAACTGCAGCACTTGGGTTCATTGGTTTTGTTAAGCCGGGAATGATTTATAACATTTGAAAAGCCATTAAAGCTTTCTGCCTTCTTAGATTTAGATTGCAGTGAGGAGAAGCGATTCAATTCATTTTCCAAATATCAAGGGCTTCTTTCCTTGAGTGGCAGCTCTTCAGTCGCAGTCTCAACAGCAATGAGCTTCACTTGTTCGCTGTACTATTGTTCCAGTTTACTGCTTGTCAGTCCGAGATTCATTTAAACAAAGGCTAAAGTTAAATCTGACTCAACAGCCCAATAACATGCCACATCAATGGATTTATAACAAAGCAAAATTCCACGAATGCCTCTTTTGTGTCTCAGAGCTAGATACTGTTTTCACAATAATGATCAGCCATGGACCTAGATGTAACCACCCTTCCCTTAAAATCTGCAATATATGGTATAAATATCTGGGCCGCACTTCCTCAAATGCTTGGAACTTACAAGTCTACAGGACTCAGTAGACACGTCACATGTGACGGTTTTTTCTAGGAGACAGGAGCTCCTAAAGAGAAAACTGACCATGGTGGGAAAAACAAATGTGAGATCCCACACCAACTGCTGACTATGAAGAACAGGCCTGTAAAGTCCTCCAAGTTTGACACGTCTATGAAAGAGTTATATGTGTAATAAATTTCAAACTAATAAAAACCATCTTGTTTCATTTGTAAATGTTTTTTTTTTCAAACCCAAGCTGCACATCAATTCATAAATGTGATCTAACGAACATACATCTACATATGACTTGTAATTGGGATGAAGTAAACATCTATTGAGTATTTTAAAGTTAAATTGTTGGATTTTGACGTTTTGAAAACCCCTAACTCTAGCGGATCTAAGAAAGAGCTAAGAAAGTATACACCTCCATAAGCAAGTGTAAACCTGCTGAGATCCAGATATCAGATATTTCTGATCAGACAGTAAGATCCAAATGAAATTGGAATAAGCCAAGAACAATGGAATGGGTGAATCTTTGTTTTTCCACTCTTTGTTTTTCCATTTGGTTAAAATTTCCTCAACGAAAGAAAAGACGCTCCTTGAAAATAATGGCACCAAATGAAAACAAACAAGATATTTTCATGTTTAGCTTAGCAATCTCTCTAAAACAACGTTTAATTAGTGAGTGAATTTTTTGTGAGTAAATATTTGAATTCATTATGCAAAATAGTTTCTAGAACCATCTGTCAGTAAGTACTGAAAAATCCAAGGTCACCTCACAGAGGCAATGCTGTGCAATGTTCTGCCAAGGCAATTGTTTTCTTTGGCTAAAGGTTTGAAAAACTTCTGTACTCTGAAAATCTGTTCGCGTCGAAGTTTTGTTAATCAGAATTTCAGTTACTGCAGTATGCACAACTATTGGCAAAATCAATCATGTGTAATATCATACACAAAAAATCTATGTTTGTCAAATCATCAGTGTTCAGGGGAGTAATTAATTTCAACCCTTTCTCCTCCATACTGATTAGGATGAAGGCAAACAACAATTAAACCTTTGTCTCGGTGTCTGTTCCAAGACAGAAAAGCAATAGCAGAGATTCAGACCAGTTTGAAAACAAAGCAATTATCGTAACGCGGTGCATCAGGTGTAGAATATTTCAAGAGAATTAACAAATAACTCTTTTTCCACCTCAGGTGCAAGAAACTCTGCTTTTTATTCACCAGAGAGGATGCAACAGCACAGCAACTGACAGATGTTTCTTTCTTTCTTTCTGTTTTAATGTACCTATCCCATGCATGAAAACATTTTGAGTAAACATCCGATTGTGGCTGAGAATATTTTCACAGAAATTGTCCAAAGTGCAATGGAATGAGCGAATGTGATAATTTATATGATAGTTGATAATGCATGCTGAGAATGCATCAAATGTGTTTTAGCACATTATTGGTAAACCAAAAATTTAATACAGTAACGGATCGGGGCATTCATCGGGGCAGTCCACTAGTCATTGATTACACCAGAACAAAGTAAACTTTGGGGAGTTTTTAAGCTATGAATTCAAAATATTACAAAATAATTAAAGCTGAGGTGTGTTGGAAATTTTCTGTTGTCATTATGATTTAAAAAAGAAGTTCACAGCCAAAATAAATGGCTTCACCCTAACACTAACTATGAGTGAGAAAAAGTTTTAGTACTTTAAGTGTTCATTAACAAAAATCTGAATTTAATAAGATTTATAATAACAAAGCTAAGAAGGGTCTAGTTTTATATTTAAGTATGTAAAACATCCACCCACTAGAGGGCACTGCTAAGGTTTTTTTAAAAAAAAGTCTCTTGTACTTCTGTGATGGGATGGGAAGAGCTTGTTTTCCAAAGCTCCTCTTGTTTCTCAGTAAAATTGGACGTATTGGATAAATGTCTAAATAAAACACAGCTCAAAGAAGTTTCAGAAGTAACTAGAAGCATCGCCATTCAAAAAAGCCACGGGGGGCTTCCTGCCTCCGGGAAACCACAGAGGCATGTTTTGTAGTTTCTGTGTTGTTTGTCAAACAATTGTTGTTCAATTGGAACGGATTGATTGCAATAGACTTCTTTGTTTTTATCCTATTCAATTGATGCAGATCTGTTGCATGTCATCAACACATTGCTATTGCAATTGATTGTTTGGGTGCTTACAAAGTTGGCCAATGTAACTTAATCCAGACATTTCTTTGGACATCTACTGCTATCTAGGATTTATGCTGTTAACATGAATTGCCCACTTCTACATCAACCAACTATTGCTGCAAAGAGGGGCTCTCAGAAATCAATGCAGCAACAATAACATGGTTGTTATGACAAACTGGTGAAACATTAATCACTTGGGCATCAAAATAGGGCATTGGTAAAACAATACAGGACAACAGGATCAAAATCTAGCGGCACATTAGCGGCAAACACTAAGTACTTGACTCATTCCCAGAACTGTGGGCTGCCAATTCAACTGGATGTGATCATCTTAGTACACAGATAGTCAAATGAAAATTAAGCTCAAATATAAGAAAACTCAGAATGCTTTCAAAAGAACCAACATTTTCTGTAACTATTACACCAGGCATTATGAGTTCCTCTTTGCACAATCCCTGAACAGATCCCTGGAGTCTACAGTATTGCTTTCTTTGCTGCAGTGTCAGAATGTTGAGCCTCCAGGCCAGACCGTTGGACCACAGGCATTTATGCTCGCCACACACAAAAACCACCAGAGAAAACCCCTCACAAATGCTTTAAACGCATACATTTTATCTCCATTATAGCCTTGGGCAATGAAATACTGGTGTCTGCTTGGTAATTTACCAGGGCTTGGGGTTTATTAAATCCATATGATTTGTTTTCTTCAAGAGCATTAAAATGAGAAAAAGAAAGGAAGATATTGGAATCAGGTTTTTCAAACTCATGCAACATACGTTTAGTATTTTCAAAAGCATTCGTTCAACCATCCAAATAAATTTATTTAAATGGTATTTTCAAGGCCATAGGAGTATAAAGCTAAGCACACAGACTGCTTTTGTCAAAGAATGGACTTTTCTCAGGGGCTAAGTGAATTCCAACATTGTGCGGTGATGAGGTACAAGTGCACTGTAGAGGTGTGAGGAGGACAAAGTCATGGACCCCATATCCATGAATTTACAGGATAAAAATAGGATCTGAATTTGGCTCTCAAAAGTGATGAAAACCAAATGTAAAAATATATATATATATATAATTTCATGTGTCAAACCTTTTTTTCCTGCCATAATATGAACCAATCCACTGTGCACTTTTTGCACATGACTATTATAGCAAGACTGGTCAATATCCACATGTTCAATGGCATTGTTTTGGTTTGGTTTTTGAAGTAAAATGAATAATTTCGATAAGTTGAATTTTAAAAATATTGTAATGTATGAATATAGCTTTCTTTTGAAGCAATCTGGGGTCCAATATAGTTGTTGGTGTGCAACTTTATGACTTGTCAGATGCATAAAATAAGTTTTCTTGTTATTTATTGTTGTAAAAAAAAACATTTTATTGATGAAAATAATTTATGACATTTTGGCAGGAAAAAGGTATTCTTTTTTTTTATTTTATTAGAGGCTCATCATGGTTTTAAACAGAAATAGGTTTCACATAAACCCTTAATCAAGGAAATAAAGCATATTTTCCCCCCAATATATAATTAATGTATTTAAAGCATGAGGCAGTGGTGGGACTAATTAAAAAAACTTGGAATTTGAACATGAAATAATCTGCAGGAAAACACAACCATTGCCCTTCTTTGTCTTAAGATATTGACAAAAGCCAATTCAGGAGTAAAATGAAACACATCTGAATTAATTTCATACAGCACCCCTGCTAACGCTCCCAAAACAAACATTTCATTTTTTGGGAAGCTGCTTTGGTCCAACTGGCAAAGCATGTAAATGTTATGTTTTGGCTTGACTTACTAGAAGAGCAAGAGAACATTTCAAAAGCTCCACATATAACCCTTCCCTTTGCAAACAAGATGGAAAGAGGTTTATTAAGCTAAAAAGCAAAAAACAAAAAAGCAATCATGACCACCACAAGCACCCACAGACAATTATCTTCATCGGCTTGCTCAGAAAACTCACTTAAGACCTCATCCGGCTCGAAATCCCACTCCTTATCTTGATCACTGAGAGAAGTGGTGACATCATCCACTATGTAGTTGTTAGTTAATGACCTGCATAAAACATTACCCTACAAACGTCCATTCGGATTAGTGTACTCAAGCTTGCCAGGTGTCATGTGATCTATCACGCAGTCCTGATTCACCATGCCAGCTGGTTGGCATGGTGAAACTGTCAGTGGGCACTATCCATTACTGTAGCCGAATGAGTGATTTAGGAGTGAAATTTCTCATTACTGTAAATCCTTGTTTGAAAGTACAGTTAGGTTCCCCCTCAAGATCCGGCCGAAGCTGTAAGCAATCGTTTTTGGATTTAGTAGGTCAATGAGACTTCGCTTCTTTAACGTAATGAGTTGTCAGGAACTGTGGGATAGGGGAAGATAAGCCTAAGCAATAGTGGCCTCAGGCTAATCTTCATGAGGACCCTGCTGGTAATGTAGGTAGACAGGGGTTCCACATTTATCCGTACATTACTTATGCTGCAATAATTACAGACACACCGACAAATCTGGAGGACGTACACAAACGCATGATAACAGTAGATGTGATGGTTTGATTCCAGATCAGATGGTATCTCAATCCCAATGCTGATAATGACTGAGTAGCCTGTTTTACTTACCAACTGCATGCCACATATAAATGCCAGGGTACACCTGCCACTGCAGCAGCCCATCTTGTCCTCCTTGGACTCCGTGTTTCCACGTGTATCACTCAAACTCCAGAAAAACGATGCCCAGCAAAGGCTTCACACTGCTCTTTCTTCACTCCTTTCCTACGAAAGCATCCCAAGGGCTCCACCGTGTAGGAAGAAGATATGAAGAACGCAGCATGTGTTTGTTAGAAAAGTGGAATTTGGGTGTCAACTAGAGGGGGACAGGTCTTCTTTGAGTTAGCAAACATATATTGATATCCCCAAAGCCACCACAGAACATGTCAATGTGATCTTCCACGGGTCCGAGTTTGAGACACGAAGCCACCCGCTGTTGTTTACGCTCGCATTGCTGCTCCTTCAACAAATGGAACCCGAAGGATCACGTTTACTTGGAGAATATTTAGTTTTATCTTCCGTCCAACAAATCCGCGGGATCGGTGAGACGAGGACAATAATCCAAAAGCGCGAGTGAACTACTGCCGCTTCCGTCTAATGATAACTTGCTCGGTCCGCGCGGAGGACAAAGAAGCGGAGCTTCGAGCACCATCTGACGCTCCAGATTGAATGTGTCGCACGCGGCGCAGCACTCCGCGGGGAAGCGGCTAGGTTTGGTTCTCACGCAGCGGCTGCGGCTGGTGCTGATGCTGCACGGAGCGCAGATGAGGAGCTGGACGTCCCTCTATTCACCGGATGAGCTCTCGACTCCCTCTCTCAGTGGGCGTGAGAGCAACACGATATGGAAATAATGACTGTGAGGAACGGGGGTGGGGGGGGGGGGGATGGGGGTCAATGGACAAGATGTAGGTTTACAACGGGGCTGGAATCGCTCTGGTCGCCCTCAGGAAATTTCGCTCTGACACTCTAAAAAGGTTCTAATTGGTATGTAATCATAGGGGAACCTTTTTTTGGGTGTCATTTACCTCAACCGTCAAAGATGCTATTTAGATCTAACCATTAAATGAAATAAATAAACTTTGGCATGATGTATATGACCAGCATCTGTATATAACCACAAGTACCAAAAAGGCCATAACAGTTTCTGTACGGTAACAAAGTGCTACAGTACCTCAAAAAAACCCAAAGAACCAAATAAAAAGCACTTTAGTGGTTTTTTAAAGCGAATAAGTGCTGTGAAACCCTCAAACCTGCAAAGAGCCAGCGGAAAACCGGTGAAGAACTAAAAAGAGCTTAAGTGCTTCTTAAAAGTGTACCATCACTAGTGTAAAAAAAAGCAGTGTAAAATAATAAATAACTCCCAAAGTGTGTGATTAAATATACACTTTGCCTGCGTCTTCTGTCTCCAGGAGAATCATTGACATGTTGTCTGGCAATGAAGCGTGTCCCAAGTGTTATTTTTAGCACTTTGAAGGGCAAATTTTGTCCACTAAATTCAACACCGTGTACTTTTTAGTTTGATTGACACCATATATGATCTCAGCGGTTTTTTAACACTTTAAGTGTTGGATTGACACTGCACAATTTACTGTGTACCAGTTAAGATCTTAAGACGGTATGTGTTCGAGGTCTAGAGTGAAATTATAGAGGTGTATTGATACACACTGCTCACGATGCGATACATATTATCACCACGATACGATACGCATCATGATATTTTACAACACTATACTTAAGCAGCATCCACTCTTCTGTTGACGACTCCCGATTCCCCAGAACCTACCACTCACCGTCTCTCCAGTGATCCTGTGATGAGATGCTGTGGCTTCGCTGTCCTCCAGGCACCACTCCCGGTTAATGTTGTTTTGTACTTCTTTGTGTGCTTATAAACTTAGACAAATATCTAATTCTGTTCTTTGATACCATCAATCCACTAAGGGGCACTGTTAATGTTTGCAGTAATTCATATTTGCGACGGAGAGAGCTAATGTATTAATCTTTCTTGTTTAAATGTGATTAAAGGATTATTGTCTTGTAATAAATATAACATAAAACATGAAGACAACGTAAAGAAGTTTCAGAAGTGACTAGAATCACAGTCACCCAAGAATCAAATACACTTGAGCTCCTCGACGATATCTCCACAATACATTTTGTGACAATTTTGTGATAGAGCAGGACATTTCTTACAAACCTTGAACAAAAGAAGAGACCTCACTTGTTTCTAAAAACCAAAAGTCCCCCTCCCACAAGCTTGTTTATGATATGCTTTAATCAACATTAACTGTATTTACATCCTGATTTCCATAGATAACAATGTTTAAGGTGGAACTGCAAACCCCTTCTTCCTGTCAATCTCATCCAAAGCCTCAGTTAAACCTCAATATCTCTCACTTGTAGCTTGGATTCAGACGGAATTGGTGTTAAACGCTGTGTTAAACTTGTGTTTTTTGCCATCTGTTGGTTAGCTATTTATAGCACTACCTCATTTGAAGGAAGAACAGTTTCCTCTTGAATTGAAAGACCTTTTTGCAGGAATTTATTTAGTGGTTGTATATAAACTTAATTCAATCAGACAAACTGGGGCCAACTATTACAGAACCTGAAATGAAGGAGGGCTAGAGATCTGTAGCAGCTGTACACAGAGAGATATCGATTCTAAAATGTACGAGCGACTGTGAAACCTCTGACTTCCATCACTTTAAATTGGACAGCAGACAGATGCACTGCTTTGTGCTTCACTGATGTTGAACTTTGGGATCTGCTGAATGTTTCATCTGATTTAATTCCGTGGGTTTGCTTTAGAAAAAAGCAATCAGGATCAGTTCAAAGGAACATTTCTGTTCAACTCATTCACTCAAATTGACAGGGAGTTTAGAAACAGTATTTCTGTGTAATATTAAATATGCATTTATCAAAAGAGAAACATCTAGTGCTGCACAGAAAGCTGCTTTACAGAAATTCACTTGGCCAAAGGTTTTCTTGTTGGTGAGCGGTAGGAGATCATCTGAATTTCTTTTTAACGTTGTCCATTTGTGGTTATCTTTGGACGGCTCCCAACAGATAAATTGAGCACATGCTTATCAAAATATCAATTTTATATCACTAGAAATCACCGAAGACATGTTTATCGAGGTTATAATAATCATGTGATGGAATAATTGGTCCGATCTGGTTTATTGCAGCTGTACTTTGAGGGGGAAAAAAAAGAAGAAAACAAACGTATGCTGATTTAAAGTTTGGTAAAAACAAAACAAACAAAAAAAATCAGTTACTTGTCAATTTTGTAATTGAAGTATACTTTGTCTTTCAATGAGCACCATACGTTTATGCTAATGTATGATAGAATATTGTGCATTTATTTATTATTTATAGTACTCCCTGTATTTCGTTATTGAAGTAAATCATTTGTTGTAATCACTAATCATACATTATTTTTAACACCTGACGAAGTTCAGGTTTAGTGGGAAGTAGGTCCAAAACAACCAATGCGTTCGACTACGTAAAACAATGTACAAAAAATAATATATACTTAACACTTTAATTGACTTTGACCCATGTGAATGATTTTTAAATGAAACGTTATTGTTCGCTGCAGGATTAATGACAATATAATGTATTTCTTATATTAACAGAAGATGTCACAGTTGTTGGCAGGCGGACGTTTCAATTACTCTTTGTAATAATTACCACTGGGTGTTCTAGTGCCCCCTTGTGGCACGTTCTCTAGCATGCTTTTACATTGAGGGGCACAATAACACTTCACACACCAATGTTAAAAAAACTAATGGTGACTAAATATGGTGTACAAAGAGAATATACTGATATAACCATTTAAAACAGAATTTAAAAAAAGGCATGAATGCGTAAAATGTATACATTTTAAATGTATAAAATAAAACTAATGCAACTAATGATAATTTGTTATTCAATCAGCCAGTTTTATTTTCAGATTAATCAACTACTGAAATAGGATTATATAGCGGCTTATAAAATAATAATTTATATTGTATATTCAGAAAAAAGTAACCAATCAGATTTTTAAAATGCAATATGTTTATGGAAAATAAAATGTGAAAAATCAAGTTCATCATAAGCTCATCTCCTTTGTGCAGTTTTATTTATATTTAATGACAGAAATTGATATTTCTAAAGGTAGACATTTATGTAAATGTGCACAGATTACTTTTGATATTTATATATTGAAGGTCCATAAACTATAATGTTCATTGTGCAAACATTTCTGTGACAGCGACCATGTTTATATCAGCTACACAAAAGTGTGTTCGATGGAGAAAAGCACATTTTGAAGCTCCTTCACAACTTTAGAGGCAAGGGAATCCATTCAGAGAGAACGGGGTTAACTGCATTTGCTTACATATTCACTTTTAAACTAGTTGTGCTTTGTATTTGCAGCGTTAAAAATGATTACGGAAGCTTGTGAGACCGCGTGGAGCATCTCGATGAGCTCTCCTTCTGGATATTTAAAGATAAGTTCAGCCATTTTTCAAACAACAGTAGTCAGCTGGTGTTGGTGCCGTCATGTCACAGCCATTTTTAACTAAAAGTTTGATGAACCAAAAGTGAAGTCTGCATGCCAGCGAATCAAGAATTGTTAGCACTGATTACGTAGGCGTGTAAAAACTAGTACCACTAAAAAAATTCTGGGAAATCGCTGAGAATTCTGGGAACCCATTGACTTTACATAGGGTAAACAAATTTGCAAGCTGTGACCTGAGAAGTGACCCTGCACACATGAATATCTTCAAGATTAAACATCATAGAGAAATGGGGGTTTATGTTAATCATGGTAAAAACTTTTTTTACCTAGCAACCAAACTGTTTACCCTAGCAACCAAACTGTCTAAACTCTCAACTTTGGTAAATTACATAGGCATGGGTGTTGGTTTATGTTATGCACAGTGAGGAAAGGGAATTATGTCACCCCATAGCAACCAGAATGTTTACCATAGTAACCAATTTTCTATATCTCTAACTTATCTTAGGAAAGTCATAGAGATACAGGGGTTTGTTTATGTTACTCATGATGACATTAAGAACATGTTAAAACACCTTTAAAGAGCATTTTTCAACCCAAAATCAAAGTTTGTCTACAAACATTAGCCATTTAGCAATCAATTAATTGTTTCAGCACCGAATGATCTAACTGGAAATGTTCGCCATTCCAATATCAGACAGTAATTAATGTATCTTAGAGTTTTGGTTGGCTAATGCTCATTTAATTATCTGATTGGGTGGTGCTAAGCAATAAATTAATTTCCCAAACTGGCCACTACTCTGTAGCTCCATCACCAACAGTGGAAATGTTACATTAAAAAACTGAAATCATCCTTTACTTTACCTGCACAGTCCGACCAAGAACCTCTGTAAACCTATGACTGGTACGACAGATGCTAAGCAATTACATCACACACCCCATGCCGATGATGGCATCAAGAAACTACCATAACAATAATTTCAGAGACTTTTTAATAATGTAACTGCACTTCCATGCTAACGCCAAGGATTGTTCTTTTCCAGCTCGCTGCCAGTTTGAATAATTTAAGATCGGCATTCCATAGGGTATTCCATAAGATATTGATGATCTCTTCTGCACACTGTTTGTTTGTGGCTCTGTGACAAATTCTGCAATCAAAGTGTGAAAGTGATGCAAGCTCCAGTTTATGAGAAGCAATAGAGGAGACTAACGACTGAACGGGTGCTAGTCAGATATTGCAGAAAAATGCTAAACGGCCATCGTTTATTTTTCATTTTCCATGCTCTCTTTGCATTTTCCAAGAGTCAAATGGAAAGTGTTCGGAATACAAGGAATCAGAAACACATTCAACTTCATACAAAAAAATCTTCATGCAACTGCAATAATATAGTGGTCTTTACAATGATGGAAAGCTTACAATTTAGCCAGCGTTAGCATTCCCAGTGGAACTACTGTACTATCAATATCCGACTGCTTTTAGGATGGGCTTTAATGGAATGCTGCTGTGAGCAAGACCAGAGTAAGATATGTTATTTAACAAACAAGAACCAAAGAGACAAAGCACTGAGTCCATGTTTAACAACTCCCGGTCTCTTAACATGATGAGGTAAATCACTTAAAGGGAGCTTTAGTAGCAAAGCTGTGTTTACATTCATTGACTGAAATTCCTTTTCTTGAAGCTCAAACACTCAGATCCTCCAACCACGACTCCAAACCTTCAACTCCTACCCACTAGCCAATTAGGCTTCCATGCAAAGCCAACACACAGACCTGGAAGGGCTTGAAGGAGGGAGAAGATACGCAGGATTAGGAACTATACACTTTATTTACAAACACTGATGGTAGCTATACAGAACAAGAAGGTCCCTTAAAGGGAACATCACTCAATGAGGTAGCACATAATACCAGAAAGTCAACAGGAAATGGTGTCTTGGATGGAGCAGAACCATGATGTCTTTTGAAGAGGCTATTAGAGAGATGGTGAGTAGTAGGAAATTCTTGAAATCTTTCTTGTTATACAAATCCTTGTAAATCTTTCTTGTCTTTCCCACCTTGGTAGCAGAGTTTGGCTTTTTCCTCAAGCCTTCTCCAGAGCTGTTGCAGTTCATGACTGAATTTCAACCCTATGTGACACCATCATGAAACCCCGCTGTGCTTTGAAATCTTTCCTTTCTTGCCATATATAGACACTCTCTTTCTCACTTTGGTAGCAGAGTTTGGCTTTTCCTCAACCATATTTAAGCCTCCTCCAGAGCTATTTCTGTTGCAGTTCATTACTGGGTGGAGGATCACTACCATTGATGATCGTTACCATCTTGAAACCCCACTGGGCTTTGAAATCTTTTCTTTCTCTCACAAAGACGCTCTCTTTCTCACCTTGGTAGCAGAGTTTTGCTTTTCCTCAACCATAGTTAAGCCTCATTCACAGCTGTTTCTGTTGCAGTTCATTACATACATGTGACATTGGTTACAATAATCATATTTAAACGCCTGAGTGCTTTGAAATCTTTCCTTTCGTGTCATACACAGATACTTTCTTGCTCACCTTGGTAGCAGAGTTTGATTTTTTTCCTCAAGTAAGCCTCCTCCACAGCTGTTTCTGTTGCCGTTCATGACTGGATTTCAACCAACGTTTCATTGAAGTTTATAACCACCTGTTTTGTATAATTAGTGGCTCTTACACTTCAATATAATTCTATAAAAATGTATATACCACGATTTTCAATGTGGCAGAAGCACAGAAGATGCATTCATTCATTAACAAACTGCCTCAAAGTACCTCCGAATGTGTAAAACTTGGCCAATAGCATTGACAGGGTTATACTTCAGCATGACAATGACCCAAAACACATAGCCGAGACAACAAAAGAGTGATTTAGAAAGATGTTTTGAAATAAACCTACCATTACAATTACAGACTGATCAGTTGTTCCTCTGCAGACAAATATAGAACAGCCGAAGCATCACGGTCACTATACTGTATCCACTATATCAGTTGTTGCTAATAGCTCTCTGTGCAGCGAGCATCCAGGCGGCTAGTTTAAGCTGACAAGACTAAATTATGATTATCTTTGGCGTAGCATAACAGGGGTTTGATGCACTCATAACATCCGTAACAACCCAATGACAGAGTCCATTAAGCTCGTGTTTGTTCTTTCCCTCGCCTCTAAATTCCTCTTTCTAGAAGCATTTAAATCTACGTATGACCTCTCCTCCCATTATGGAGTTTGTTGCATGCTAGCTATAGCTCTCCAGACAGACAGTGTTTAACTATTAATGACTTCATCAGCACTTCTTTTAAATAGCCATTATGATGCAGTTTCGTGAGGACCGCTACTGCTGGCTGAGCTTGCTCTCACCATCTCACTGTGGGATGAAAGAGAGATGCTAATGCATGGTTTTAATTTGTCGCTCCTTCTAAAGGATTGCTTTCCAAAGACGGCATCATGGCAGGTCAGTAAAGCAAATTTCCCTGGATACATTTCATTATTTGGACGTTTGGAGAGGTTTTGTTGATAATCACATGCTGCAAAATACTCAACAAACGTCATAAAAGTCTTGTTTTTATAGACATTTTTGTGCATTGCACGCCACAAACCGGTGTTTTATTGCTTTCCCTTTCCAGAAACCGCATCTGAATGGTTCACTAAAAGCTATTTATTTTCTTTAACACGTATTTTAAATCATCTGTGAATGGAAAGAGCTGTACATTCGTCAGAATAATGACCTTTTGCTGTCTCACGATTGATTCATGTAAAGCTCTATTAATTCAATATTACAAAATTAGGCTTAATTCACCAAAAATGTATTAAAAAGTGTGCTACTTAATTGTGGCTATCGACAGAGAGAGAGAAGTGTATTTGCTTTTGGAGTGATTGTAATTCTAGTCACTTCTGAAACTTCTTTACCTTATCTTCTTGTTTTATGTAATATTTACTTGCAGACAAGTCCTTTACTCAGATTTTAACAAGAAAGATCACAAAATAAGATTATCACATGAGTAAAAAGATTACTTAATGCACACATTAACACTGTCCCCTAGTGGACGGAAACAAATCAAACTAGACCCTAACGTTCATAACTTTTTAGATATATATAAACTGTTAAATATTTAAAGAGTTTCAATGGTTGGTTAAAATAGTGTTTTTAAAATATTGTGATGCATAGACATAATATTGGGGTATGGATAGACATAATATTGGGGTATGAATCATATCGTGATATATATATATAAAATATAGTAAGATTTTTATAGTGATTGTTACTTTTTATTTGCAAAATGGACACTTGAATAGAACGGTATAGAATAGAGTGCATTTCATTGTAGCTTTATTGTAACATTCTATGCATTTCTGATTGCATCAAGAGCATCTCGGGGCTGACATGTAGGTGTATTTACAGCTAACAATAAGCAACAGAGCAAAAAAAATATAAAGTAGCAATAAACAAAATAAAATACTAGATTAAAAAAATCTGATGACGGTGTTATATTTTTATGTTTCACTTTAATGTTCATATTTAAGTATGTTTTTCCACAAAAAGCGGTTAAAATATGCCAATGCAAAGCCTGACACTTCTACAATTAGTTTTTATGTTTTGAGATACAAAAGTGGATGATGAATTATATTGCTTTGAATGAGGGCGCAATTAATTTTTTTCACCCGTAAAAGCAAACAGAAACACATCAAGGTGTTGGATATTATAAATATTGAATAATCCGTTTTAAACGGCTTCATGTGTTTTCATGATCTGACTTAAACTCTGCCTACTTAAGGCGCGACTAATTCCCAGAGTGCACTAACTCTATATAGTGGCACCCCGAGTTACGAAATTAATCTGTTGCAGGGTGGCGATCGTATGTCGAACATTTCGTATCTCGAAGCAAGTTTTTCATGTAAAACGCCTAATCCATGCAACGGCTCTCAGAAACAACAGTATAAGCAGGTGAAAAAATGGAAAACCAGAGAAAAATCAAGTAACATTTCTTCAATCCTTAAATCTACACATTGTTAATGTAATAAATGATAATAAAACAGAATAAAACACAAGCAAAATTTGTAATGTGTGCACAAATGTGAAACCTTACCTTGAGTGAAGCGATGTGTCGGAGGAGGTGGAACGGATGGAGAAAACATTACAGCACCACGTATGAAAGTTAACTTTCTCGAGATATTTCATGAATTACTAACACAAACACGGTTTCAAGCTCAAGCGCAGGCAGATGGAGAGACGCTTCTGAGAACACGTCACAAGTTGCGCTACAGAACAGCACTTTCCACGTTCTAAACGCTATTTCATTTACGACACCTTGACTCGAACATTATTAGTAATCTATACATAATGTTTCTCTGTATTGTTGAAGTGTTTTGAAGCGTATCAGACCCTTTTTGCACTGGGAGATAGGAGCGCAAGAACCCGGAAGTGCAGCGCCAGACTAAGCAAGTGGATTACAGAGCAGAACTCTTTGTGGTTGTTCGTATCTCGAAGCAAAAACGTTCTCACGAGACGTTTCGTATCTTGAACATTTCGTAATTCGAACCATTCGTATCTCGGGGTATCGCTGTAATGCTTTAGCCCTTCTCTGATAAATGGTGCGCTGTTTGATCATTATTTTTGCTCATTACAGGAGCTGGATTTGTTCACTTTATATTAAAAAACAGATTCAGACGCACATGTAAGTCTGAATCCTCCAACAGTGAGGTAGCATTTAGATGTAAATCTGTCAGATATAAATCCCCACTGTTATGAGGTCACATATGCCATCACAGTCTCTTTCGCTGATAGCTGCTCGGAGGTTTGAACCCTGAGGTGACAAAGCATCGCTTTAAACAGTGTCTGCAGCAACCTCCTCCCAGCATGGGTTCTGCATGCACACTTAAACTTCCACACAGGCACTTAGGCACCTGGGATTCACATCACAATGCCAGTCAGTTTTCCTCTTCGTTGCACCCGATTTCATCAGACCTGCATGTTTCATCTCGGCCTGCAAGAAGGTTGACTGACTACGACAGCATGGCAAGACGTGAGTGGGAGAGATGTGAAGCTTTTTTTGCACACACTGCTCTTTAGGGGTGAAGGGAAAACCCAGAGCACCTTTCAATGCATTCTATACGTTAAATTGATATTTTACATAATATACTAAGTTCCAAGTTGAGACGTTTATAGTTTGTTGTTTTTGCAGCATATTTAATGTAATGTTATTGAATTAAAGATGATTTTATTACAGGAAGTCTAGTTCCTTTTCTACCAGGGTCACATACTTTGCAGAGGTACAATTTTATCCCTTTTATTTTTATCCTTACAAATTTCGGGGACCCTAAAGGAGACGACTAGCTCTCTTCCCCATTATTCCAGCCCAAAGCATGCTTTTGCAGGGTGGCCATCCACCAACAGTGCATTACTACATCCTTCTGGACCATCCAGCACTGGTTAGCGGTGGCCGAAAGGAAGGTTTCTGCACATTTCCAAGACTCATAGAATCAAATTTCTGCTTTCGGCTATGTAATGAAATGTTAGCAGCTACTCTCTTTATCTGATGCACTGATTTGGCAGAAATCTTCCTTAATGTACATTATTTCCGTGCTCCGAACCAGCCACAAACCTGATGATCACACTTAAGTTTTTGTAAAACATCTAATGTTTTTATAACCCCTCCAAGGCATTGAGCTATTTCACACTTTTTAGCAGCAGTGAAATCATTTTTTTAATAAATGCACGAATAATCAAATACATAAATATATATTTAAATAGACATATATAAACAAATTAATAGAAAAACATATTTATATTTTTTTCTGTTGATTAAACTTTTTTTAGATTCAATATTCTAACTCTAATGAAATAATATTGGAGCAGAAAATCTAATGATGTGCCATAAAATGTTAAAAATCGTTTGGAAATTTAATCAGATTAAGGAAGCTTGAGCATATAACTTTTTTAACCTTTTTTTGTTTCAAATTGTTTTGAACATCAAATGCACGAATGAAAATTTGCATGTTACATTTGGAAGAATTATTCAAATAGTTATAAAAATATACTTAAGAAAACAAAATAAATAGCTTGATTTCTTACTTTTAAACACTCAGACCTCTCTAAAGTCATCTCTTTCCATACACTGCAATGTTACATTTTGAATACAATTATAAAAAGGTGTTTTTGACACATTTCTTAAGAGTTGTGTGTGTGTGGCCAGCGATGACGTGTGGGTTTCACTTCGGGGGTAACACCCCTAGCCTAAAAAGGCCAAACATAATGCGCTTGCTGCTGGGAATCTAAGAATAAACCACACAGAGTCACAGATAAGGTTACCTTGAAGCCCGTCCTCCCCTCTCTCCCATGTTTCCCGCTGGTAACAAACATAAGGACAATCAGGGGCTTGATTTGCTCTTTTGACAGCCTAGCCTAGTGTTTTTCCCCTCCTGCCAGCATTTTTCATGTCAGTTTAAGCCACAGGTGCCTTTTTTATTGCCTTGTACAAGACGCTCAAGTTTTACTGGCACCCTAACAGCACTGGGGTGGTTTCCATTGGAAAACTATTCTGGACTGTGGAGTTGCCTCGTGATATTTTGGTGTTAGTGCATGAGAGAAATGGAAGGTACAGTGATCTTTTCTACTTTATATTAAACAAATGTAGAAATAGTACTGGTGACATATCCATTTAACCTTCTAAAGTCATGTTTAATTGTAGATAGAAGCAATCTGCTTTGCAAAGGACATTTCTGCTTGAAAGCTGCTAAAAATACTCCATCTTGTGGTTCTACGAGGCTCTCCTTTGAAGAAGGCCTATGATGTTAACACAGCTATTTAAGCTAGCATTTTCCACAGCAACAGTTCAACTAGCAAAGGGATATTGCTCATTAAAAATGAATATAATTTAATGTGCAAATGATTCATGATTTCATTCATCGCCAGTACAGGATGTTCTCCTATATTGGGTTAAAATGGGAATTGAGAACATTGCATGACTACGATGAGACTAAATATTAGATTCATCACTCCAAAAAAGAAAAGCAACTCTCTAAAAAGAAAAGCAAATTTGTTAGTGAATTTTTGCTAAAGAACGGCAGATTTTCGATTATTACTGCATAAAATTGGTAGTCTGAAAGAACTATTAAGCGATTTAAGCAGTGACTAAGCCATTTAATGGACATTTCTGCTTCCAGAGACAAACAAAAAATGGTAAACTATTTTGAAAATTCATGGCTACTTCCCAGAAAGGTTTTTTTTTTCATACAAAAACATTTTTTTCTAGTTAAGTTGTGAAAAGCCATTTGAGATCCTCATGAAATGCCACTTGATTGAAAGCAGTAAAGCTTCGTTTATGTTTACAGCTCTGAAACACCAACCAATGAGTTGCCATGGATACCACACACCAATCTAAAGTACAAATTTTTATATTAAAACGTGCCATGAGAAATGGACCATTACCCACACCACCTTTCGATTCACAGCCCATAAGGGTTGAAACGGCATTAGTGCATTGTTGCCATGGAAAGATTTCTCTAAAGGCTTTTCTTTCACTATCTGCAATCTAACATTTCAGAAGACTCCGAAACAGAAGCTTCTAGACAATCTAACGCCCCATCCGTTCCAATGTATTTATTTTAAACCATGCGTTTGACCAGTAATCCATATGCAAATGCAGCAATACGTCTCAAAATGTTGACAAACTGGAGATTTAATGTAGAACTGGTATACTGATGGGGCTTCTGATTGGTCAACAACACGACCACGTTGTTTGTAAACACCATCCAGATAATTAGCCAGATGTCCTTCCTTGAAAAAATAAATGAATATTAAAATAAATAAATATCCTTCCTGCAGATCAGGCTGAACAGATGTGACTTGTAACCAATATCCAGGACGGATTTTTAAACAAACAAACAAACAAACAAAAAAGGATAGGACTTTATTGACATCCATTAAGAAGTAAATAGCTCTTAGTTAGATGCAGTAAATCTTGTGTTAGACTAGCAACCCAAACACATTCGGTCTGTGTATTTCTGCAGCTCGTTCCACCACCACGACCACTATAGTGGAATCCAAGAACGATGTGAGTTCTCATCCAGTTCGTTCATCCAAGCGAACAATGACTGATGACTTGTACACCACCTTCAGCTCGCCAGTGGCTTGGATTCTGGTGCTTGCTCTCATCATAACCTGGTCGGCAGTGGCCATCATTATGTTTGACCTACTGGACACCAAAAGTCTTGAAGGTAGGCCGAGTTCTCTTTGTCTTCGAATGAGAGCTATGTTGGTGTATTGTAGGGTGGACAGGGTATTTTTAGCTTTATAATTGAAAAATTCAGCTTGTACTTGACAAAGTGATAAAGCCACAAGCTTGCTTTACCGCTCCAAGTTTATCAGCAGTGCCACAGGACAAACTTGTGAGGTTTTTAATAGCAGGAGGGAGGGATATTGACTGGGTCCTGATAGCATTGACATTGACAAGGATAGATAGGGCGTCTTGGGGATGGATTTAACTATTTATTGCTACCTGATGATCTCTGGAAAGGCTTTGAAATGACTAAACAGCTTAAACCTATCATTTACAAACGAGCAGTGTTTAAATATCTTTATTAATGCTTTCAAAATTCAACTAATTAAACTCTTAATTCAATGGCTAGGTGGCAAGTCTAATTTGAAGATGCATCTCTACAACTATTGACATATTGGCCCCAAGCATCTGTGTGAGTCATCGATGCTTAACGTTGACCGCACAAAAAAGTAGGCAAGGTCAACGTTTAAAAACCTCTTAAAAGCACTAAAGCTCTTGAATTTGTACTTTTTAGATAATTTTGCCAACAATCTAAATGATTCATTTGCCATTATCCAGTCCCTCCAGGATTTTGCGGGATTTTTTTGTTTTTGTTGCGGCCTAAAATGCCAGAATTTGTGGCAGCTTTTTGAAAAGTTGCAATTTTTTTTTTGACAGATTTTTCTCAACAGCATTGCATTGTCTTATGATATCACAAATATGCTGTGAGTTTTTTAACTGTTCGTTCCTTTTATTTTCTCTATTATCTTATACCCTAAAATATAAAAATATTTAGACTTTTACAATTGTGTTGCTGCAGCACCACGGCTACGTCTATGTAGGAGAAACACTGGAATAAATGAATTGGCGCGATCGAGATTGTCACAGTAATTCTGTTTTTGCTTCTTGAAGCTTGGCCCCATATTACTGCTTGCAGTATCAAGTATCAAATTGATTGTCAAAATTAATGTACAGGTTTGGAATGATTTATGAATCTAATTGAATTAATAATAGCATATTATAAATTTGACTGATGTATTATCAAATATAATTTCGATATAAAATATAAGGTCGAGAATGCAGCAAATAAAAGAAAAGCAAGAATGGATCTGATTTCGAGACGGTGTCAGAGTTCCACTAGACAGCTCAGTAAGTAAATATTACAAGAATATCAATATTTATCTAGATTAATAAATAGAGCAGCATTACTAAAACGTTAATTAAGTTTGTAGCTGAATTAACACAGTTAAATTGTATTCTTTATTCGTCTTTCAAAAGAGATGTGAAAATTTTCACCTCCTTTTCTTACAAATCTATTGATTTCAAAAAACTACAACTCCCATGATTCCTCTGTGCTTCAACATGTCAAATCGCGGCAGTGTAGCTATTTTGGAAAGTGTTTCTTTTTCTTATGAAAAAAATATTTTTAGAAACATAAACTGTAAAACATGAAAATATAATCAGATAAATCATACTTTTTGATCAATTGAAAGCAATTAAAAAGTCATTTAAACACTTTTTATTTTTGTCAAATTTAAAAGCAATGCCAAGATCATAAACATACTGGTCTACATTTCCCATAATACCCTGCTCCAGCTTTGTCTTGTTATCTAGTGTCACCACTCCCTTCATTTGTATGAACAACCTGAGATCTCACCCAGCAGTGTTATGTGCCCATAAGACACCTGGAAACATTAATGACAAGACAGGAAGCTGGCGAATGGATTTGTGGGAAATGGAGTTCAGTTAACAATTAGCTTTCTCATTCTCAATAGTTTTATGAAGCACCAAGTCTTTGCAGTTAACAGTTGTTGGAATTGCTGTTTAATGGTTGCAAACGTCTCTGTGTGACGGAGTAGTTGCAACATGGCAATCTTTCAAGTGCTAAAAAGATGCCATTGTTTATACTGGTTCATCGCAGTCACTGTGATTACATCACATCGCATTCACCATCCATTCCATCAAAAGCACTAGAACGCAAACATTTTAACCCACTATGAAACAGGAAAAAGGAAGCAGGAGACCACATCCATATCATGTATTAACTACATGACTGCTAAGGCACACATTAGGAGTCACTCCTTCTAATAAATGTCCCTCCTTTTTCCATCCTGTCCATCATCATCATCATCATCACCATCCTGTTGCCATCCAATAAAAAGCCCATACGTTATACTGTGACGACCCCTGTTTACCACCTGGTAAAGACTCTCTGCCTGCAGTACGATGCTAATGTTGTTTGTGAGTGTGTGTCGTGGATGGACGTTTTCCTGCATGCAAACAGGGAGCAACTGTCACTCATCTGAAAGATCATTTGGACATGCAAATTCACTAACCCATCTATTCTACAGCACCTGCCATGAATAGAGCATCACATCCTTTCCTTCAGCCTAACACTGCACCTTAACACCTGTATCAGAGTAAGCAGCAAGACTTTGTGTCGCACTTGTGTTTCCAATCAGAGAAAATTCAGAATTTTCGATTAAAAACGCACCTCAATCGAAAACCATGGGCGCCCCTGGAGCTCACACAAATCTGTCAGAATGAGTGGTGCCAACGAAAAAGAGCTTCTGATCTGTTTCTCTCAAGGAAAACCACCAATGACGAGTGTGCAGGGCTTAACAGAGCCTCTTGGTGGCGCTCATCCGACATTTTCATAGCCACTTCACACAGGAAATAGGAAAGAAGTAGCGTGCCACAAAGTCTCAGCTCCCTGTGATCATCCACCAACAAAAATGATTTCTTCTCTGTTGTGTGGCGCAGAGTGAATCTGTTGTACCATAAACGCCATCTTCAGGCAGGGAGCGTCATTGCATCAATATTTCCTCAACGCATGCAAAGAGCACCCTGCTGAGAAGCCTTCCTAAGATTCGTTCGAATCTAAATATGGATCGGTGTGTAGAAGTCTTTAGCCTGCTTTTGGAACCTCATCCAAACTGGTACCAATAAAAGAACAGCTAAAGGGTACAGAAATTGGTAGAAGAGTCTGCAAGAGAATGCTGAGTGGCATACTTAGTATGGTCCTAGCTGCCGCCACAACTTCCTCCAATTTGTTTCTAGGCAGGTTCCGATCCATACTCATTAATTCTTTCATCTTCTTTCCTGCTGGTGCACATCTCCAGCGCACATCGAGCGAGAGGTGGGGGTACACACTGGACTGGGCGCCAGTCCAACAAGGGGTAACACACACATTCCCTCCTAAGGATTATTCAAGATGAAACATCCAACACATGTTTCTGGGATTGTGGGGGAAACCGGAGAACCCAGCGAAAACCCACAGCGAGAACATACAAACTTCTCTCAGAAAGCTAACTGGCGACCCGCGAACTGGCATCCTTCTCACTGAATCGCTACCCACTGTGCCATCCTAACCATACTCCTGTTATTTCTTGTTTTTCCCCCCATTTGCTTTGATCTCACCAACTGTTTTCAGCTGCTTGCCCATTCCTGTTTTGGGAAGATCAACAATTTTTCAATTGTTTGAGACACTAAAACCTGAGTTCAGACTTTGCGATTTTAGATTTTGAAAAATCGGATGCAACTAAATGAAGTCATAGGTACGCCGGTGGAATTCGAAACTATTTGGCATGTGAAAAATCTGGGGCTGTCTCTGCAGAGCAGTGTGAAATGTGTCTGCAGCCAATGAGAGAGCCTCCTCCAATGTAACTTGTCCTCCAAGTTGGGGAGGAGATACAAAGGCATAGATGGACAGCAAAATCAACAATGGTTTTGACTCAAAAGGGGCTTCTTCTTCCTTGCCTCTTGGACCATAGAAATAAAAAAAAAAATGACTGGATGGTGCCCCAGAGACCCATGCAGTGTGCGAAGATCTGTGACGCAACTTCTCTGAAAATTGCACAGTCTGAACTCTGCATGAGTCACAGTTAAAATCAAAGTATTCAAGCTCATACTAACAAGAAAACAAAACGTTTCCACAGACCTTTCATCTCAGAATCGTGAAACCATTTAAGTCTGCATGACATCAATCAACTTTGTGCCAATTGCTCCTTCCACCCCATGAAATCCAACATCCGTGTGTTGAGATGATTCAGCTTTCAAAAGCCTCAAATGATTTACTTGAAGCAATTCATGTTCTTCTAACATCGATAACTCTGCTTTGAAAGCACTGTAGTGTGAACCGTTGATTAACTGTGTGGTATTGAACGGCAACTCCTCCTTGCCATGCAGAATGATTTGATTCTCTTTTCCATTAAGTGCATTGAGAAACAAAATGGTGTTTCATTTGTAGAATATTAATCCAGTATTCTATGTTACAGATTTCACACGTTCTTTTCAGGAGAAGGAATATAGAGTTTAATTACCTTCAATGTACAGCTAAGCCTGGAGAAATGGCCGGAATCATGGGGAGGAAGTTGACGCTTTGGTCCATCCTAACACAGCCTTGCATTTACAGAGTCTTTACCATTTGCTTTCAGGTGGTCTGTAGTGGGGTTCGCAACTGGTTTGGCACATTTTGTTGTGGACATCAAATGGAGACTGGTCCAAATATATATTTATCTTGTTTTTGAGGGTGAGGGATGTGTATGCAACTTTTTAATACAGAATCTGTGAATACAGAATCTAAAGAATTTTCCAAGTAACTTAAATGTTGTTGTTTTTTCTTAAAAATAAAAACAAAACAATTATATTCAGCTAGCAACTAAAACTGAAATCACCAGGTTTCCTGTCACTCCTTGATTTTTGACCAGATTTAATTGAAACTTTTCCTACCTAAACAAAAGAGATTGAACAAAAAAAAAGCAGATTTTTTTCATGCTTTAAAGGATATTTTAACGTGTTCAATAAAAATGTGAGCAGGGCTATCTATACGGAAGTCTTAAGGTTTGTGACATCAGAAACAAAGCAATCCGAGAATGGCTTGTTTAACTAGGGTAACGGAAAAAAAAACATTGTTTCCTATATTCCTAAATCATCTACTGGTTGTTTTACATTGATACTACTGGTTTCAATAGTGTGGACCAACATATAACAGTGCCCCAGTGGTACTAAGTGGTAATAAACTGAAAATTTACTCCGGGGTTGTGTATATGCAACTCAGACACTGGGTTATGTGAGTCTACACCATCGACACTCGTAGTGTTGATTTAACAACTTAAGGCTTCAAAAAAAAAATAATAATAATTGAATGCATTTTTTTTGTTGCATCACCACAAACGTCGCCCTCTATCTGTCATTCTCAGATTGCTTTGTCAAACCAGAAATGGTTAAGCCTTGAAATATTCCCATGCATTTCGCAGAGTCTGCTATCTAATAGATAAATATGCACACAACATTGAAAACACATTGGACAACTTGTGGGGCGGGATCAGCAGGAGCTAGTAACCTTTATATTGCAAGACACTGCGATGAGGTAAAAATACTGATTTCTTGTAACACCACTCACATACGTACACCCAAGTATCCTTTAACTTCATGGCATCTGATGTATTTCAGAGCCTTTCCACCGATGAAAGAGTTGGCATGACCAAACTGGATTGATGTTGGCATAACTGACACATAATGCCAATAAAACCCCCCAAAAAACAAACAAAAAAAAAACCTCTCTAGGTTTATTTTACCCAAGTTGCCACGACCAAAATGACATGGATTTTAACTGATTAGTATTAAATGGAGGGACTTAAATATGTTACATAAAAAAAGTTGGGATGTTCTTGTTTAAATTTTTTCTTTTTATATATTTATATTTCTAAAATACAGCTCTGGAAAAAGTTGACTATTCAAACCCATAGTAACCTTCAACACTTATAAAGTGTATATTTGAGAACCATTTATGTTACGTTAATACTTTCAAAAGTGTTGTCTCTCCCAACACCAACCCAGAGTTAAATCATGAACACAGTCAAACTTTTAACACTAATTTAGACAAAATGAACACTAATATAGAGTTTGGTACATCTCATTTCAAAATAACGCTGTTTGCTGTTGATTTAACACTCATGAACAAAAAAAAAAGTCTTAGTAATATAAAGTTCCATATTCGTAGTGTGACGCCACCGTTGTCTTAGCTAGACTCCTACCAATATAAACTAAACCAAATAATTTTACTCTTTTATTAAATGGAATTACTCTTTTATTAATAATAGTTGTTTATTTAGTATTTTTTATGTTTTGTAAACATTAAGCCCCTGAAAAAATTCAAGAGCAACTCCTGGTGGAAACTAAGAAAACAAACAAAATGGCCGCTGGGCATAATAAGGCACCTTTAAGCTGAACAAAAATGCTAAAAAATAGGCGTGATCTGCTGCCCAGAGTTAGGAGGAGGATTGGGTGTGGCTTCTTTAAAGAGAGAGGTGCTAGCGAACGATCCATGTTCATGACACAGCTCCTAATAAGGCACAAATTAAGGAAGGAAAGTGATTTCGAAATAGGTAGCCGCTGCAGCAGCTTGCAGGGTTCTGTGGAGGTCGAGGACTTCTCTCCTCCTAAATCACCTGTTCTAAACTAAGGCAATGCAGGTCCTCTTCCGGTTAGCACCCGAAGGGAAAACAGAGGGAAAAAGTACATTTTATACCCAATAAAAAGCACACATACCAGCACTGACCTGGAATAGAAGTCCTCCAAAATTGGAACCACTTATAACTGGAACTGCTTATCCCAAAAGAGAAATGCTTGCTACATATCTGGAGTTTTAACCAATTAGTTTTTAATAAATCTAAATTCCCCTTAGGTGTGAGCTGCAGATGGGCACCAGTGGACCCCCCAGTGACCCCAAAAGTAAATAAACGCAGGAAAAATAATGAATGAACTAATTAATACTTTGCATCGCCCCATTGGATAAGTCAGTTCAAACTCAAGAATAATTATGAGGTACTGACGAGTCATTGAAAGGCACTCGTACATAAACACGTCTGAAATAATGAATAAATTAACCAGATTTCTCCCTCAATAAAACATAACGGACAATAAAATGTTTAATGTTCAACACACGCAAATCTCAGAAAAATCACCTAATGTTTACATTCCTTGTGGCCATTGGGTTGGTGAGCTTTTGTTTGTTTTGAGGTAAAAAGGCTTTAAAACAAAAGTTTCTTTAATTTGAGTCGTGCCTTGCAAATACGGCATTGTCATGTGTTATTATTGGACAGTGCAGCAAATGAAAACGATTCATAATTATCAGAATATCGCATAATTCACATGCAAAGATTTTTCCAGAGCAGATCATTTCATATTGTTGATTTCATAGCTTTACAAACCGAGGGGTTACATTAATATCTACTATAAATAGAACAGAAGTCTCCAGTTCCTCATTGCTGAATCTTTTTTTAAATTATCATCTTTCTATTTACCCATCAGACTCAGATACTCAAAAATGGAAAAGCACTGTGGTTGTGTGAAAGAATGCAATACTGGATTTCCATAAGTGGGTTAAAAAGTTCATCAAACAAATGTCACTGAATTCATCAGCATTGCATTAGCATCTCTGTGTCACAAATCCACTACGAGGCCTGAATTTTAACTCATTCAGAAGCAAGTGAGAATTCAATTTGCTGTGGAGAGTAAATCCTGTAAAAAGGTAGACATAATTCAGAATCTTACATGTGTATTCTGTCTTTTGCATTTCCACATTCACTGTGTTAGTGCTTTTTATTTGTCGTGATGATTTATTAGAATGTCTATGTTTTTTTTTATTAGAATTGTGCTCTAAGTGTGATTGTTCTCTCTATAATGGTGTTTAACTATACCTGTTTATCTCAGCGTCAGCTCTGAGCATGCTCAGTGAGGGGGACCCACTGCCTTTGTGTTATTTGTATCCCACACCTCTGCTTCTGTCTCTCATCCAAACAGGACCTCAGCCACACCGTGTCAGGAAAACATTAAAGGAAGCAGGCAGCCTTAGAGGCAAGGCCTTTTTTCACATTTCACAATGAGTAAATAGTGGAGTTTACAGACGACAGATGTGAGGCTGTTATTGAAAAATTATTTAGATGTAAAGGACGTCAAAGATATGAGTGTGGTTAAGCATCCAGAATGGTATCTTCATCGAAAGCATTTTTCAACAACAATACGAGTAACTATGGTTACCCATAATGGCGGATTGATATTATATGTGAACAAACCAAACTGGAACTACTTTTACAAAATTATTCACCCCCTACCAGCCAATCAGAATCCTGTATTCAGACATAACTAAAAGATAATCCACCTCAGTTTTAAAGCACAGCCTGACTTAACTTTAAAACACCAATTTAAAATATATAACACCAAAGTTATTTTCCAGCATGATGCTGAAACAATAAAAGTGCAGTGTTGCAGCTTCTGAATACTAGACACTGCTGGTGGCAGAGCTGTTTATTTGGGATGTAGACAGATAATTAGGCTTGACACAGAAAATTTGGTTAAACTTTGAAATGTTTCACTAGTTTAATTCTATACAAAGATAATGACTCAACACATCTCCAAATATTTGAAGTAGGGGGTCAATAGTTCAGTTTATGGATCGGACCGCCATTGAGCTTTTGTGGAAACTGCTTGAGCGTCAAGTCCCATCCATTTTGTGGAAGAAGCTACAATTAAAAAAACACTCAAGGTCTGGCAGAATCCAATTATCAGAAAAGGCTTTAAAAAAATTGGTCTTATATTTATTTGCTAAATTTGACCAATTAAAAGTTTGTTACGTCAAAGTGATTTTAAACTATTGAATGTCAGCGTTCATACAGCCTCTGTGCTTTGGTTGAAGAGAATGTTGAAATTTAATGAGAAAAAAATGTTTTTTTTTTTTATTTATTTATTTATAAAGCACATTTAAAAGAACCAGGTGACCAAAGTGCTGCATACATTCAAACACCAATACAAGTTTAAAAACATAATAACACCTCACAGTTGCAATATAAAATTATCTAAAATGATCCGGTCTAAAAAAAAAAAAAAAAAGTTAAAAGCCAAAGTAAAAAAGTGTGTTTTGAGTCTAGTTTTAAACTCTTCCACACACTGTCCGGACATTAAAAGGCAGAAACATCAAAAACATTTCTCTTACTGAAGATGCCATTCAGGATCCATCAGGAAAAATCAGGAAGCTGCTTAATAAACGTAGACTATGGCCAAAGGTGTGGAAAACCTGTCTCTGACAATGCAATAAATCTGATAAACAATGAATAAACGACAAAGCGATAAATAACATTAAGCTTGAAAGAGCCATTCAGGTTATTTTTGTGAAAGTTACGAGAAGTGTAAACATTTCCTTGTGAATATTTGGTATATATTGGTTTATTTATGCCCTTCCCAGGAAGTCTTCATGTAAAAGAGGGCATCACTCTTAAAATCTTTCCAATATATTTTCGATAAAAACTGTACAGAAATACTTGAGAACTTTGGTGATACTAATGTTCTTGTGTTCTACTGATAATTTCATGAATTACCAACAACAAACGTCAAACCAAATTACATGACTGTCACGCCATATAACGTTTTAGGTGTTAAAAATCTAAGTAGAAATCTTAAGACGTATCAGAATTGTGTTATTTGTCAAACACACATGAAATCATAGGTCACATCTTTTTATGTAAAGTGGGTAAGACAATGGTGAGTGAATGTGGCCCAGTGATGGAATGACAACCTGTCAGAGTCCCAGTGTGAGGTGGAGAGAAGACCTCCGTGAGCCTTATTTGGAAGCAGGTATGAAGACAGTGGGTCATAATAAAAGCTGAAAACTTTCCCAGCACACGACTATAAGCTCAAACCACTGCCAGAAAACACATGCAGCTTACTGTTTGATGTTTTAAAGTGACGCAATTTTGAGTATTATATACGATACGAATAAATATAACATTTAAAAGAAAAAAAAATCAAGATTCCTTTTAGTACAGTACATTTATGAGATTAGTATCTTTTAATATATCCATGGTGAAATTTAAGACAGGCAGATTTCTGGACTATGAGGAAAACTGGATTCTTGGAGGAAACCTCATAAGATCTGGGAGAAAGTGCCACCTTCTGGTGGTAAGAGCAACGGCTTAACCGCAAACTCCCCATCCACACCTTTGGTCATAGATATTGTTAAGTAATTGCCTTTAAATACAGTTTAGTGAGCAGAGTCTGTCACTGGTTTATTCTTTAGTTAGAGCTACTTTTCCCAGAAACACATGTCTCAAGATGCCTTGTCTAAAACATCCTCTTAGGAGGCATTCCACACATCAGCTCTGAGAAGCCAGCGCCTGAAGCCCTGGACGACTCGACCGACTGGATAGCCTCAGTCTTGAGTTTTATGACTAATTTGGTTGCACCGGAGGAAGAGGAGGATGAAGGTATATTAGTGGCCTTGTTTTCACAATATATCAGCGGTTTGATCTGATGAGCCATGCGTTTCTCTCAACAATCTAAAGACCTGCTGGAAACATGCAGATTATGTGTCTTACATTAAATCTGTGCAGCATTAAAGGATGGGTCACTATTTTACAGCTTTGCTCTACACTGAAGAGCTTTGAGATGAGGAATGAGGACCAGGAGGGACTGTGCCAAATATACAGCATGTGATATTCTCCAAATAAAAACCAATAAACTCTGTCAACTCTCTGTCATCTATCTCGCATGATCCACAAGGGTATAGACATTCTTACAGTAATAGATTAACACAGATTCAGAGCATAGTTCTTTTTTAAATTAAGAAATTAGTTTATGTTTAGAAATACATGAAAGTTTACATTTGTAACCATATATATATAAAATAATTATATAATTACATTTATACTGTTATAATAAAAGATTCTATAGGTCACATAAATATTATTATAATTATTTGATTTTCTATTTTTACAATTATTCAATTTTATCTAAAGACTAATATACATAATATATATACATAATAATATACAATTAAATAATAAAAATGAAAACATTTCTATTAGTAGGAAAATACATTATATAAAAAATAACAAAAATATTTTATATTAATGATTATAACCAGCATATATAAATAAACTATACTATAGTCCAAATAAATATATATAATATATATACATAAATAATAAATATATTTAAAATATACTATATATATATTTTTTATTTAAATTATCTGTCAAACGAATATAGCAATTTTTCACCTAAATCAAAATTGTGCCGTTTAAATACTGTAAAATTTACATATTCCTATAAATGTATTCACACAATATATATTATATAGTACATATATTACAATGTAATATCACTGAAATGTGCATAACATTTTAAATATGATTAGAACAATCATAATGTAAATATTCTTGCAAACGTATGCAGTAAGATCATACAATATATTTGTTAAATAAAAAAATAAAATAAAAGCAAATAGTTAGAATTACAATCCTTTATTATTAATAATACTAAACTCTTTACTATATAGTTGAATAAAAATATATTCATGTATTTTTACATAACATTTAAATAGAGAATATATTAAATAAATAACAAATCGTTAAAAATAATTTACATCATACAATACCGTTCACAAATTAAAAAGCAGGTTTTTATATATTCATCTTATATTTGTATGCATGAGATCAAAAGAATCTCACATTTTTACAGTAATATAAGGAAAGGCTTCAAAAAGGAAGAGCAAGGGAAATTATGATGCATTGTATGATATAAAAAGCTTAAGGGAACAATGATTGCTTTCATTATGGAGCTAATGGTGGGCAACTCCTAGCCCAGTTTTCAACCACAGACTCAGAAAGGTCAAAACAAGTATCCGTAGCTACTCTAACTCCTCCCCTTTTTACTGTTGCGCAGTTAACTTTCAAATGACCCAAAAACATCACATCAGATGACAAACTAGCCCAAAATTCTGCAAACAAAACAGTTTAGAAGTGTAATGAGAGAACACGACATTTGAATCCATCAAACGATAAATTAATCCAATAACGACAGAATCTATTGTTATTTACAGCAACTAGAGCGTTAGTTATAATCCCTGACGCCTCACGTGAGATATGTTACACTCATCATGACGTTCAGTATTCTCATGTGAAGTCCACTGACAAAGAGAGTTTATGCCTAATATAAGAATCCTCAAAAATTACCCCGGGTTGCTCATTTAAAACAGAAGTGTAGAGTAATATTTACAAACTAATTTACCACAACATAGAGTAGAATATTAATAAAATAAAGGCATTTAGCTATTTAATTTGCAGAGTTGCACAAATTGACAGTGTGTCAATTCAATATATTCCAACAACACTAATTAACTCTATGAAGGCTTGAATTAAATAAATAAATACATATGAAGTGCAAAACAATATAAAAATAATGATGTTAAAAATATTTACAATACAAAAAGCCAAGTTTTAAACCATCAAGAAATAACTTGATCAATATTCAATTACATTGAATCAAACAATAAAGAAATAATTTTATTGAATTTAATTGAAGCTTATTTTGCAGTCTAAAAAATAAAATAAAATAAAAGCTTGCCAACTTTTTAAAAGTTTGAAAGAAAACATTTGATGAAACGAGTTAGAAATAAATACATTACAGAAACAAATACCTACAAAAAAAGCTAAGCAAAACACAAATGAAAATATTGGATTTAAAATATAAACTATAGTGTTTTCACATGCAAATCACAAAATAATTATGTTAAATTCTATGCGATTATATGGAGCTAAATAAATTATGTACTTAGTTTAAAATATGCAATTTGCAATTGACATACTATATATATATATATATATATATATATATATATATATATATATATATACTATATATATATATATATATATATTAGAGATTATAACTTGATGTATTTAAAATGCATTATTAGAGGTTACATTTTTATTTGAGTGTTTTTTTGAGAGCTCAGTTCATAATACAAAAATTAAGAACTTACAAAAGTGTTTGAAAAGCTGCTGTCTTGAGACAGGCAGGAGCTTGATATATCTATATATATATATATATATCTCTCTCTCTCTCTCTCTCTCTTTCTATATATATATACTCTCTCTCTCTCTCTCTCTCCTGTATTACTGTTACAGTCTAAATCTGTGTATCTCATGACAAAACCCTCCCTCATCTCATCTCATCTCATCTCAACTCAACTGGATGTATTTAAAGATCACGTCGTATTATTCTTGGCTCCTCGGATCAAATCGTCTAAATGTTTGTTGCTTAGTTTTTGATTTGGTTGCACACTGTACCATCACTGCACACCAAGGTACAAGCGCTTGCATAATTTACTTTTCTCACATGCAAATTAAATGCGTGAGTAAAAGGTTCCTGGAATCCTCATCTGCCAACGGTTGTGTCTGTGCTCAGTGATATCTGCATGCTCTTTGTCTTAAAGGCCAAGAATAAAGTAGTGCACATCTAAGGCAAGCTCTTTCACTTTGATCTAAAAGAATTTAACCCTCATCACTCTTTAAAGGATCTGTTTTTTTAAGTTCACCATGTTTTTTGTGTTTTTGTCAGGAGAAGGACGTCAGTTTGTAAAGAAAAAAGGTTGGTGTCCACCTCTATACCACATTGGACAAGAATGAAAGACAATACATGTTAAGTTACATCCACAAAATAAATTAATTCATTAATTAAAGTGCTATTATAAAGAGCTATTAAAAGACAGATGTACATCTGGTACACATTTGGATATTTTACCGTTTCCTGAATCTTAATATTAAAGAAATTGAAAAAAAAAAAGTCAGAATAGTGGAAAAAAAAAAAATAATAATAATAATGGTTCCAGTTTTCGATGGCAGCATGCGCACCTGGAGATTTCACATTGAGCCTCACATAATGCTCCCTTCCTCTCTTCCAGGAGAATTCTTGCCACCGAGGAAGAAAGGTTAGTGCCTTGAAGAGCCCTTGATGATGCTGCATTCATCTGAGACACAGAAACCTTCAGCATAACAGCTAGCAGTTCATTTGAGCCTATAATTAACACATTTATACTGCGGGTTGGATTAAGAGGGCAAGCATTTGGTGATTTTATGGAGAACGGACTTCATGCTGTCAGTGATTGCCATTTTACATTTTAAGCCATTCATAATCATCCCCTTTGTTTTCACACACACACTAATTACACTCTCTGTGTTAATCAGCATTTCATAAAGCTGCATGGATTCGTCCATTAGCATCTTCGAAATCATCATTTAGCCATTGCACTGCGGATAAGCAGGATTTTGCTAATGCAACTGTTTGAGTATAAAATAGCTGCATTCTTTTAAGTTGTTTATAGGAGATCCACTTTTGAATGTTTCTGGGAAAAAGCATGGACTTTTAATATAATAAACTCTAATTATTGTTCTGGAAGAAGCTGTAATTTAAGATTTTATAAGGCGTTTTTGGTTCTTTCAGAAAGTAACTTAACAGTGCCTGCAGCATAGGTGTTTTTCATATTATTTTTTTAAATGAAACCAGAAACTGGAGCATGCTTTGAGGTGTATAAGAAGATAATGTTCCTATACATGCGTTAAATTTTTTGTTAAAATGCACAATTTCTTTGTCTAAAATCTTTGTTGTTTTTTGTTAAAAAAAAACAAAACAAATAACATTTTTCTTGTCAAATGAAAATTCAATTGACAAGAAAATTTGTTGAGAAAGGACAGAAACAATGACCAGTTCATCAGTTAATTTTAGATTGAAAATGTCTTCTGTTTTGCTTTATGGATCATGTATTAATGCTATTCTGAGTTGAAAATAATGCTTTTTTTAATAGATTTCGTTGCATGCTTTCCAATAAATTACTATAAAGTTTGCTGTGGTTCCAACTGTGGCATCATAGATGACACTGGATTATGCACCAATGAGATTTCTGACATTTTTCTTGATTAAGTTGCAGAGATACGGGCCAAGGAGATATTAGAAGAGGAAGGGGAATACTTGGAGGAAGAAGAGGAAGAGGATATCATGCCTGATGAAAAGAAGGAAGGGGAAGAAGAAGAGGAGGAGTATGAGGAGGAAGAAGAGGAAGAGTATGAGGAGGAAGAAGAGGAAGAGTATGAGGAGGAAGAAGAGGAAGAGTATGAGGAGGAAGAAGAGGAAGAGTATGAGGAGGAAGAAGAGGAGGAGTATGAGGAGGAAGAAGAGGAGGAGTATGAGGAGGAAGAAGAGAAAGATGAGAGTGAGCTTGTTGAGTCTGTTGAAGAAGCCACAGGGGTGGATGAGTCTGAGGCAGAGAAAGCTGATAGTGAAGAAGAAGAAGAAGAAGAAGAAGAAGAAACGACTGAAGTGAAGGAGGCTGAGGAGGATCAAGATGTGGAAGAGTCAGAGGAAAAGGAGACAGGTGAACCTGGAAATGACAATGAAGCTTTAGAGCATAGCAGAGGGGAGGAGGAATATGAAGAGGAGATAAAAGAGGAGGAACATGGAGAAAAGGAGGAAGAGGAAACTAAAGAGGATGAGGAAGGAAAAGATGAGGAGAATGAAGAAGCTGAAATGAAGGAGGATTATGCAGAAGAAGAGGCTGAAGCAGAGGTAAAAGATGAAGAAAAAGGGGAAGATGAAGCAAAGGAGGAAGAGGAGGAGGCTCCAGTGGAAGGAAAAGAAGAGGAGAAAGAGGAAGCTGGAGCAGGAGAGCAAGAGGAGGAAAAAGCTCCAGAGGAGGGAAAAGAAGAAGAGAAAGAGGAAGCTGAAGCAAAGGAGGAGGAGGAAGAGGAAGCTACAGCCCAGGAAAAAGATGAGAAGGAGGAAGCTGACACAAAGGAAGAGGAAATTTCAGCAAAAGAACAGCAGCAGGAGGCTCCAACGGAGGAAAAAGAGGAAGCTGAAGCAAAGAAAGAAGAGGAGGACGAGGCTCCAGAGGAGGAAAAAGAAGACGAACCTGAAGTAAATGAGGATGAGGCTCCAACAGAGGTCAAAGAAGAAGATAATGCAAAGAGAGAGGAGGATGAGGCTCCAGAAGATGAACCTGAAGTAAATGAAGATGAGGCTCCAACTGAGGAAAAAGAAGAGGAGAAAGAGGAAGCTGAAGCAAAGGAAGAGGTGGAGGGAGAGGTTCCAGAAGAGGAAAAAGACAAACCTGAAGCAAATGAGGATGAGGCTCCAACAGAGGAGAAAGAGGAAGATAATGCAAAGAGAGAGAAGGAGGATGAGGCTCCAGAAGATGAACCTGAAGTAAATGAAGATGAGGCTCCAACTGAGGAAAAAGAAGAGGAGAAAGAGGAAGCTGACGCAAAGAAAGAGGAGGGTGAGGTTCCAGAAGAGGAAAAAGAACACGAACCTGAAGCAAATGAGGATGAGTCTCCAACGGAGGAAAAAGAGGAAGCTGACACAAAAAAAGAGGAGGAGGACGAGGGTCCAGAAGATGGAAAAGAAGATGAACCTGAAGCAAATGAGGCTGCAACAGAGGAAAAAGAAGAGGAGAAAGAAAAACCTGACACAAAGGAAGAGAAAGCTCCAACCAAGAGGAAAGAGGAAGTTGAAGCAAAGGAAGAGCAGGGGGAAGATGAGGCTTCAGCAGAGGAAAGAGAAGAGAAAGAGAAAGCTGAAGCAGAGGAGGAAAAGGAAGAAATTAAGAAGGAAGCTAAAGCCGAAGGAACAAATGTTAAAGAAGAACATGAGGCAAAGGAGGATGAGGAAGCTTCGGTTGATGGAAAAGAAAACAAAGAAGATGAAACTGAAGAGAAGGAGGAGGAACCTCCAGCAGAGAGAAAAGAAGAGGAGGAAGACAAGGAGGAAGCACCTGCTGGTGAACCAGAAGAGGACAAAGCCGCAGATCTCACTTCTACAGAATCTGATGATGATGATGATGACAAAACTGAAGCAGAGACTCCTCCATCACTAGATGCTAAAGATAGCAAACTCCCCTTAACTCCAGAAGAGGATGAAGAAGACACAACTTTAGATGAGGATATAAAGAAAAAGGCGGAAGAAGAAGCAGGGCCAATCATTGAAGTGGGTCCTACAGCAGATGATGACCAAAAAGCTGACCAAAGTGAGGAAGAAAATGAAGATGCTGAGATTGCCATCGCCATAGCGCTTGGTGCTCTAGCAGATGCTGAAGAACAAGAAAAAGGTGAGAGCCCTCAAACTCTTCATTCATTCATTTCCTTATTTCAGTGGAACTTCTGCATCATTGCTAGATATAGTTTACTGCAGAACTACTTTAAGAAGTTTACTTCTCGCATATTTGGCTAATCTCTATTTTGTCCAGATTACAATCAGTGATTGAGGTAAAAACTCTCTATTTTCAAAAACCAACATGTGATGCAGTCTGTTACCAATAAAGATAACATTAACTTGTGGTTTCTTTCTTTATTCTTTGGTGCTGAACTCTCACTTTATTTGTTGTGTTACATGGATGAAGTGTTTAAATTCGAACCATGAAATTCGTGAGCTTTGAATGAGCCTTGAGTGAGGTCAACTGAAACAACATAAAAAACAAACTTAAAATATTGTACATACAACTTAGAAATTACACAAACAGTGCCTAAATTAAAATTATAACACACGATGTAAATACATTTGAAACAAAATATCAAACGGACTGAAATTATGACTTCACGTGGCTAACATGACGACTATTGACGCAATTAACGATCTTTTTAAAAACATAACATGAAAAAAAAAATTAACTTATACATCCTTACCACGCTGGGAAACAAGAAAGAACCAACTTCTGCGTTGATTAAAGAGATGTTTAACTTTTCGTTGACATATGCCAAGCGATGAGACACACATACGTACTAATCACTAGAGAGAAAGAATCGTTTCAAATGAACCGATTCATGAGCTAAAGCATCAGTGACTCTTAAAGGTACAGTGCGCAACACAGTCAGTATCAATCTGTTTTTGAAGTACGTTACAAAAACAAGCTAAAACCACGAACGCCATACAATAAAGGCCCTTGAACAAATCTCAAATGTAACATCACTTGCAGCCAGATGGAAAAGTTTAGCTAACACTTCAAATTCTGATATGAGGAGATGGCCAGATTGACTGATTGAAGTCTGATTCCTGCTGGGCTGGATCAAAGCTCAGCAGCTGGTGCAACGCCGCTCAGCTGGCAGAAAAGGAGTTTGGGTTCATCTGAGACAGCTTTCATGTCAACAAACACAAAGCGAAGGTCTCTAAATGAGTCATTCAAGGGCATCAGAGTTCTGGATGATCAGTGAAACAAGAAAAATGCAGAAACAAAACTGAGTTTGAACGGTTACAGAAGATTTGTAAAAGGTTCTCAAGATCTCAAACATATACATATGGCTTTAAAACATTGAAAGGAGAGAAGGTAGATGAAGATGTAACGGAAAAGTGCAGAGGAAGTGGAAACTGCACACAACAGCGCAGATGAAATCAAACAGCAAATAAAACGTAAAAATTATTCCAAAACTGATGTGCTCAAGGGTTCTCGACCGTGGAAGACTAATGTTGGATACGATATGTGTGGAACTAAGCCTATGGCAATAAAAAGATCCATACAAATAGAATGGAAAGACAGTCTCTTTGCCAACTAAATAATAATGAACAGGCATTGTGAAATGAACTTTTCATAAAAGTAAAGTATTCTAATTTTAGCTGACAAGACAAACCCCTGATTGTCCTTAATAGACTTTTCTATTTCCTTAATGGGTTTTCTGAAATCTTCTCTGGGTAAAAGTTATTACTGGATATCAGAATAAAATCTGAAGAGGAGACTGCGAAGGAAGCAATGAATGTATTACAAGATGGAAATGCAATCTTCTGCTGACAGCAGTTTCGGGGATGAGATGGTTGTGCTTCTTTTGCCTTGGAGCAGGGGAATGAAGCACATGTTTTTTCACCGCCAAAACACACTAAACATGTGGCATCAACCAATGTTTCAGTAATTGTTCAATATTAATCATTATAGAATCATTTCATAACACTCTTGAAGCAAGGTTTTAGATAATTTAACAGAAAACACAGCTTTATTGAGCTTAAACACTCAAGATGCCAACAGCTAAATACCATGCTGCATTGAGGAAAAAACAGGTGGGGGAGGCATCAAAGAGGCCGAATGCGTTCATTGTCTCTCAACTTCATTTAAAGAGCTTGTCCAGGTTGTTCTGTAACTTCCTGTTTGTGATGTAACTTCCTCTTCTATCTCGGAAAATAATTGGACAATAGATTATAAAATATTTTTTTCCATCACTGCTCAACTTTGAGAAATATGAGATGCTCACTGCCTAGATATGAGATAACACGAAACCTCAGAGGGTTGCCAAGAAATGTTGAGTTTTCTTAACTTCTTTTTTTTAGAAAGCAGCTTTTCAGCCTTGCCCCCAGGCAAGCAAAAGATACTCCGCCGCCCCTCTATCAAAAACATAGATATCTTTCATTCAACCCAATAAGTCCCTGCTGTGAGAGATGCTACTTGTATGAGCGAGGAGGAAGAGAGAGAGACTTGAAGAGATTTATTCTGACCCATGGGCATTAACAGTCCTACAAACAAACTACAAAAAGAGAGCCGAACATCAAAGTCTGTGTTGTATATATGACAGTGTGCCATCAAACACATGCTTGTGACTTAAGTCTGGGCAGTGTTAAGACTCATTTGTGTTATTCTTTGTTTTTGTTTTTTTAAAACGGCCGAAGCAATGGAAGTTAAGGAAGAAAAACCAGTAGAACCTGCAGCAGAGCCTGGAAAACAAGGTCAGAGTATGATACATGAAAACTGCTGATATTATGCTTTGTGGATTTTACATGTGATTGAATTGATTGCCCGTCAATAACTGTACCTTTATTGGTACATTTAAAGCCTGGTTGGTACTCTTTAGTACAAGTTAAAGTATAGCTGAAAGGGGTACAAAATTCTTACTGTTGAGCTATTTAAATTCAAATAGAAACACCTTTTAATAGGTATATTATCAGACCAGAAAAATGGGCACAAATCAGGTCCTTAAACCTTTTTGAACATTTTTCACTATTTTACAATTTGCTCTAATAAATTACCTTTAAAACAGTTTTGATATCATTTTTTACCAACCCCAGCATCTTTATTTTTTTTTATATAAATATTTTGTTATATTGCAAAGCAATTCCATGATAAACCTGAAATTGTACCCAAAAACCATTTTGAGTAGTAAAAAAAATGTTAATTTTATGTTTTAAAACAAAAAACAAAAGTGATGAGACAAAATGAAAACTCATAAATATCCCAAAAAGCAAAGACAAGGTAAAAATTGTAAATACATTTTTTGAACTGGATTCTGTCCAGTTCATCAATCAAAATCAACTCAACTCCTCCTGCTTTTTTCTTTCATAACAGTGCTTTACTTAACTAAAACATGTTTAAGCTAAATAAGGCCAAGTTTTCAGTTAAATCTTCTCAAACCTCACACACCTTCCCCACTAGGTATAAACCCAGGTGACAAGCAAAAACCCTTTATGTTAAGCTGAGGAGCCTTACCCACACTACCCACAGCATTCCAGAGTCACATAACCTCACAAGGGACATACGTCTCTGTTGTTTAATGGTGGGCTACACAAGTAACCAAAATATTCCCTTTCAGATGGTCATTTCAACATTTGTCAAATGACAAATGTGAATTCCCCTGGAAGAATCACAACCGAGATCCAACCTCTGAACAATTGGTTCCATTAACATACTTCTAAACCTCTCTCAGAAGAATTAAAGCTTTTATAGTTGGCGGATGTGCTCAAATGCAAATGAGCAAATACTTTTTCTGAAAAAGTTAATATTTACCGGTACGTCAAAATATTTCCACTTCTTTCTTTTTTTTTAAAGTTCAAAAATACATAAGTATTCGCAGTTGCTTGAGTAGAAATATACTACGGCCATAAAACAAAAGCACAACCTGACGATGCACTTCAAGATTAAAATACTAAATTTGCTTTCAAAGGCAAATCAAAGTCATGGAGTAATGTTCTTTCTCATAGCACTCACTCTTGCTTCACTGATCCTAATCAAGAGAGTGTAAATGCATTTATTAGCTAATAAACTTCTGCACCAAAGGTCAGTGAGAAAACAAGGGAGAAGAATGCATGCTGTTTAATAACACAGATCATGTACCCGGCTGCAGGGTTGACTGATATCCAAAAATGACATTAGCATTTTATGTTCAAGCCGTTTTGAATGACACTTCCTGGTAATTCTCACTGCGAGCGCGCAAGCAGCGCAATGAAGACCAGCTTTTGAATTTCAATGTAATTATTAGTCAAAGACGTCTTGGAAATCTTCATCCAGGCTCGTCACATGTCATTACCGTTATGCTCAGTTTGTTTAAAATGTTTTTCAGCCTTTTTTCATGACATTAATGCAATCTCTTCGCGGCAGTGCGTTTCATCAAAAGTTTACACAAGTCTGACAAATGTACTCAACGCCAACTTATAATGAATGTGTCATATCTGTATCCTGTGATTTACTGCCATCACTTTAAAAATGTATTTAAGTAATACAATTTTGATTTATGGACGCAAATTCTGGCACTGGCCTCTGAAAGCATTAGCACAATGGAGTTGAAGCTAATGACAGCGATGCATTAGGCCGTACAAGACATTTATCATTGTGTTAGCCGTCGTTGTGATCTTTATCTTCCAGTTCTGATTTAAACAAGCCTACTCTCATTAGACGCAGTCGTTTCCCCTTGTAAAAATAGTCCTTTTAAGTCTTGATTATACTGCCTGTGCAAGTATTAAAATGGTAGGAAATGAAATGAATCACAGCACTCACTCTTTTGTGTTGCAGACAAACAAAAAGAGCCTTTTACCTGTCCTTGCATGCATTCGAAAATCGACAAAGAGCCTCAAAGAGCAGAAGACATTAAACCGAAAGGTATGTGGCACAGACTGACGAGGTTAATGTCATGCATGTTGTTTTAAAATAAAAGCTTGACTGTGAATATAAAATTAATAGACGAAAAGGTGTGTTGGATTTGTGTGTCAATGGGGTGCATAGAGTAAATCTATATCTTTGCTATGTGGCAACTCCTAATTTATTATAACAATAATAATAACAACATGTTTGCACACAAACTTTGAGTTTAGATGGTAACCGTACCTGAAGCTGAAATAAAGAGCTGCTGATTTGGTTGCTATGGTAAACAGTGTGGTTGCTATGGGGAAGTCACTGACATAACTTAATTTTCCACAGTGAGAAACATAGATGAGATGAAAATATGGTAATTTGGTTGCTATGGTAAATAGTGTTGTTGCTATGGGAGGGTCAGTGGCAAAGCTTAATGTTCCCAATGTCACTGTGAGCAGCATAAACCAACAGCCATGTTTCAATCATTTTCCAAAGCGGGGATAGATTTAAAAATTGTCGGTTGCTATGGTAAAAATTGGTTGTTACATGATTAACATAAACTAACCCCCATTTTTATGATGTTTTTCATTGTCAATTATTTCCAATGGCTATTAAAAGTCTTTGGAAAATATTTAACCCCTTCTAGAGCTTGGGGTTCAAATGATTTACTTGAAAAAAAAAAATCAACACATTAAAGCTACTTTTAAAAAGTTGGCTGCTTGACTGAAATGATGAAGTAAGTGAATTGTGGTTTGTTTAAAATAAATATTTCTGTGGCCTTCTGGTTAGAAGGTTGCTGGTTCGAGGCTCCCCGGTGACCTTCCTGGAAGGAGTTTGCATGTTCTCCCTGTGATTGCCAGGGAACCACAAAGGAGAACCACAGTGATTTGCTATCCTTAAATCTAGGCCTTGATGTGTTTTGGTTGTTTTTTTCTATTTTTTTAAATGGTTTGATTGCTGTTACCATGAAACATAAAAGCTACTGTAATTTTTTTCCAGAAGAAGCTGATGGAGTGAAGAAAAGAGGTATTTGTAGACCACAAAGTGTACAGCAATATGGTTTTCATTTTCTGAGCATTTAGGAGAACATTTGGCCAAGTATAGTTAAAAAAGAACAGATAACACTTTAAAAATCAACCACTTTATTAATTTGATATTAATAGGATGTGCTTACTTCCCATCAAGCTTATCTCTTGGGAAGTAAATGGGCTGTGATTTAATGAATTCATATCCCATAATCTTTTCCAGAGCTTAATATGGTTATTAATGCTAATCTCTTTTAAAGGACATCATTGAGGATTTTAGATCAGCAAAATAGCTTTGTGTTCCCAAAAGAATGTCGGCTAGTTTGTGAAAACTCAACAGTGCCCTCTGGTGCATGACTGTCTAAATCTTACTTGAAATAAAAAAATAAAACCCTAACATTTTGACCATTTTTATTCTAAAACAGCCAATGAATCACATGCAGATATACCACTGAAATTGGATTGGCTTTGTTGCTTTATGGTTGAAAACCTAATAACAATAAACGTTTGCAGAATATGAAAGCACACAAGTTTTTCTAATTGTCCATTCAATATGATCACATTCCATTGAATACATTAAAGAAACAGACTTCTGACTCCCAGCCAGGCTGTTAAAAATGATCTTGCTCTAATTAAAGATGACAAGGATTGATCAAAATCTGATTTGTTTAATTTATTTTGATCTGTTAATTAATGTTACACATTTCTTTTTTTAGAAGACGGGACCAAGATGAGGAAGACCACACTTAAACAGAAAAAAGGTAACATTAACATTATTAAAACTTGCTATTTAAATGTTAACATAATTATTACACATTTTACCTATATTTACAGTTTTGATTAAGTAAATCCAAGATTTTAATAGATAGTGTTTGTAATCAATTAAATAATAATTGGTCACATTTTTATAGTATAAATACCATTTAAAAAAGAAAACGGTACTCAACCAGACTTTTAGTTCTGTTTTACAAACCGCAAATGGGTGCCATCAGTGCCATCTAGTGGTAAAAAGAAAGGATAACTTTTTGAAGTACAAGACCTGTGATGTGGCTTGTAAGTTCTGGCAGAATGCTTGGAACAGTGTATAACGTTTAGTAAAGATGTTTTTTTTGTTGTTGTTGTTTTTACTCAGAAGTGTATTTTTGCATAATTTAAGGTTTGTTGTGGAATTATTGTGTAACATACTGATTTTTTAAAAAAAAAAAGCTGGGGTTGTGCTTAAAAAAAAAAAATCATGCATTGCCACAAAAACAGTTTTTAAGGTCATTTATTAGAGCAAATTGTAAAGTATTGCCCAAAGAATTACAGCTTTAGTTGGATATTGCTGATTTCAGTTTGCTTTCTAATTCATAGTTCCAACATCAAAAGCAGCGGCTGATACACTAAAAGAGATACCTCTACACAAAAAGAGAGGTAAATCCATATTCAAAATAAATTAGCTTGTATATAAGTGAAGAAAAAAGGGATCTTTGATTATATGAAGATCAATGATTAACGATTTCTTCTTTTTGTTATGTGTTAAAGCTTGAAAATTCAGTTTGATCCAACTGTATGACATCTGTGCACCCTGCCTCTTCTTTACAGAATCCAGCGACTCTGAGGATGTGGAAGTATCTGCTGCTCCAGCTCCCGTACAGGAGCGTGAGTGACATCCATCGCCTCATGATGTTTAATATTACATTGTGCTTCAGTTGAACAATATGGTGCAATATACAATCAATGTTTCTTTTGCATCCCTGAAAAAAAGTTCCTATGTGTCGACCTACACCGGTGTACTGCCCTGCGCCACCTGGCTGGTATGGTGAGTGTGCGGTTATTTCAATATTTTCCCAATAAATCAATTCTTTCCATTGACTCTCCCTTCAATTAATTCTTAACCTTACACAAACATTATTTTATTTGGTCCAGCTGTAAAACAGTAAGAAAGTTCAAAGAGTTTAGAATGGGAGATATATTTAGGTGATTTATTGTTATTGTATGATACTTTAACAACCTGAAATATTGTTTTTCCTACAGTCCATCACATAGTTACAAGCAGCCCATTACCACCATCAGCTATTCCAGGTATTTTGCCACTGATCCATTTGTTTATTGAAACTAGCCTTTTTAAATTGGGAGCATTTGCAAAATATTTATCTTTCTATTCTTCATGGTTATCTAATTAATAAAAGCATAAAATACTATACAAATGGTGTACACATAAAATTGCATTTAAATTCTTTTGACTTTTTTTAAATCAGTTTTTACAATATTTTATCACATTTTATCTTGTGGGAATGTTTTCAATGACTGTTGATGCTACACCGCCCCCTGCTTTTATTATGGTTATATTGTCCTTGGGCCTTAATTCAGTGTACTTTATTACATTATATTGATTATTTGTTCTTTGTATTCTAGATCTGTTCTTAATATCCTACATTGGGAATGATTAAGAGTAGTATTTTTATTTTCTCTTGCACTGATCCGGGGGGTATTCCAGAAAGCTTGGTTAACTTACCATATGATAAATCATAACCTCTGGGTTGATTTACCCTAAACAGGCATACCATGAGTATGTCGGTTCCAAAACACCTGAGAAGAGTAAGTTTAATCAACCTCCAACTGGTTACCCAGAGTTAATGCGCGTGCACGGTGCATATATAAAGACATTTTCAATGGATCGCCGATTTCACGAGTCACCATGGAAAGTAAAAGCGAAAAAAAAGAGAGCGGCGTATTTCACAGAGGCGGAGTTGAAGGTTTTAATGCACGCTTATGAGGAGTTTAAGCCAATAATATTAAAAAGAAGCAATACAGCTGCATCAGCTAAAGCAAGAGAGTTGGCTTGGCAAAAAATAACGGACAGAGTAAATGCGTGAGTGTATTAAATTACAAATTTGGTATTGGCTCCCGTTTTATTATAATACAAAATAATGAAGTATGACTTATACAGCCTTTTGAATATGTTATATCACTACGAAAATAATTAATACATGTATAGATATACATAATATGACTAAATATTAAATATGCGTCATAGATTTTACTACAAAGGACAAACCTGCCACTCTGTGGAATTCGTCTTTAATAACAAGCAGAGGTTTATGGCCAGGGAACTGTACAAACGTGGGTAAGAACTGTTTAAGTGCCAGACATACTGTACGAACGGCTCTACACACAGTTGCCTTTCCCACATGCTCTGAATCGCCCACATTGTACAAAAATGTCCAGACGCAAAAACCTAAGTGCTATGCACAGAATGTTTTCTGTGCTAAGCGCAGAACCGCGATTTGTCACATTCGCGATATGCGGTTTTAAAAGACGTGTTAAATAAACTAACGAATCTTTTGAAAAAAGATAACGCTCTTTCAAATATTCATTAGGGTATGCAAACACATCAATACGTGGTCTTATAACCCTCTCCCGACGAAAAAAAACCTCGTATAATTTGTGCTTCTACGTCCACAGGATCCTCATCAAAAGGGCACGCCATGCTCACCAACCTTCTGAAACGAAGTTACACTGAAATATAAACTGCTCCCGAGCAGGTTATCTTCAGAGAGTCAGTTGCTATGGTTACATACATACCCAGAAAGTTACCTCCGTTTTTGGAACCGAAAGTTGAGGTTATCCACGAACTTATCTTTAAACATACCCAGGTATGTCACATAACCTGCTTTCTGAAATACCCCCCCGGTTCCTCATAGGTGGTTTACCTACATCAACCGACCAATGGCAGAGACACACCTGCTAATGCAAACCACCTATGAAGAGCCAGATCAGCTAAGCCCCGCCTCCATGTCAGGAATGCGTCAAATCGAACGAAAAAATCTGAACCGAAACTGAACCAAGTTTTTAAAACGTAACATAAAAGGAAAGTTACAAATAATATACTATTTAATTCATTTATTTATTTATGACTTTAAGTAGAAATCTCATGTCTTATATTGGGAGCGAAATCCTGGCGTGCCGCTTTATAAATAAAGTTTGAATTGAATTCACAAATGCAACAAAATGTGTTTTCAGAGTCAGAAGTTCCCATTTTAACAACTCATCAAGCTCCGACTGTACCTAAAGGTGATTATATTTCGACACATTCAAGTTTTTTTTTCTAAATAAGACACCAAATTTGAGTTTGGACCATCATCTAACTTAATTTCCTCACTTGTTTAAGAACCAGAAGCTGCAAAGGAAAAGCTAAAACCAGCAGCACCTAAAAAAAAAGGTGTGGAAGTCATTTTTCTTAAACAGTGGTTATGAAATACATTCTCGAATTAACATTTAAATCTTTTCAGAATCACCAGTTCCAAAAGAGAAGGCTAAAGTAGCTCCATCAAGAGGTATGCGAGAAACAGGTCATTTATTTGGTGTAATAAACCATCATAGCCACAAATCTACATTTATTTGCTCCTAAAACACCCAGAGCCCACTGCTGCAAAAGCCAAAGTAAAACCTTCAGTGGCAAAGAAAGGTAAGTACCAAAGAAGACTGTCCATTTGAGATCTATTCTCATCCTAAATAGATAATTTTAATGCCTTAGAGCCAACAGCTGTGAAAGAGAGGCATAAAAGGACAGGTAATTACAGTTCAGGAACTCACTTAGCTGCAAGCATTTTTACATTCATGACAAATTACTTTCAATCCTCTTTTTTTACAGAGATCACCCGAGAAAAGCCTAAAGCTACTCCCATCAAGAGAGGTACTACTTCTTGCTTATCATCATGAAACAATACAAACACAATGTTTGCTCTTAATTTTTTTCTTCCTAAGCGATGCTGGCAATGAGCTTTATTGATACTGCTTGCACAATCCTACCAAGCACTGAATGGATCCAGCAGAAAGAACGGATTGTGTCTAAAGGAAACAAAGATCCATTCTGTGCAAATGATTATTCTATTTGCAATGGCAGAGCATGATTTATTCAAAAATGTGTAAAATGTTCTTGTTTTTTATTTAAGAATTGTTGATAATTTTTCTCTTTTGATTTGTAAGGATTCATGTTTTATATTACTACATTCAAAACTTGAAAATAGATCAGGTGTGAACTTTTATAGAGAAAACACTTACGTAACAACAGATTGGGAGATTGCGTGCATCCGTCCGTCCGCACATGCTCAAAAGGTTTGTGCAAGTTTGACCGAAATAGGGTTAGAAACTCCTATATTATGTATTTTAAATAATTTTTTTTATTACTGTTTTTTTACTGTTACACACGCTCGTTATTGTCAAAACAGTCTACACATGTTCAGCCTATGACCCCTTACATATACATGGCTTTTTATATTTTAAACAGAGCCACCAAAAGCAAAAAAGGCCATATTTACAAAACACAAAGGTAATCTTATTGAAATACGATCACGAAACTTAATGGTTTTTGTGAATAAATGTGAATATAAGCAATACATTTGTTTATTATTCCATTTTAGAAGATAGACCTGTAAAAGAACTTAAGCCCACTGCACGGGGTAGGTTATTTCATAATTATTTCCTTGTTATTTCAGTTAAATTAATCGATTAATATATATAAGGGGTGTAACAAAATATCGTTGCACAATATATCCCAATACAAAATGGTCACAATACGTATTGAGTAGCTACTGGGAGATATCCTCTAGTTGCCGAAGTAAATTTGATAGTAAAAAGTGATTCTAGTCACTTCTGAAACTTCTTTGCATTGTCTTCTTGTAGTATTTACAAGGAGACAATTACCCTTTACTCACAAATTAAACGAGAAGGTTTACAAAATTATCTCTCGCCATCACTTAAAGTAAAATATGCATCAAATGCCCCCTAGTGGACGGATGGTATAAAATGCCCTCGTACAAATCAAACTAGACCCTAGCATTCTTTGCTTTGTGGTCTCAAAACTTTGTAAATAACGGTTTGTTATATAAACAGTTTTAGTAGTTGGTTAAAAACAGTGTTGTAAAATATCGTGATGCACATCGTATCGTGCACAGAACATCAAGATATGCATTGTATCATGAAAAAAGTACCGGTATATTGTTACATCCCTAATATATTTGCTCATTTACAATTTATTGTCTTTTTTTATCAGGATTTTGTTTAGAGTGAATTTAATAGCACTAACCTTAATTATAAACACATCACTGAATTGTTCAATGTTTCATCAATGTTATATGTTGCATTATATTTGAACATTAGCCAAAAAGAAGGCCACTTCAATGCCACCAAAGGCCAAACCAGTCGTAAAAGTAGTAGTTGTGGGTAAGTTTAAATGAGTCTATAATGATTCGAAATTAACATTTACTCAATAAGAAACAATAACTTTAACATTTTCCAGCTAACAACGCTAAAAGTGGATCTAATAAAGATTGAAGAACACTGACAAAGTTTGATCCGTGAGGTGAACTTCTGTTTTTAACACAAACGATGAAATCAAGATGGACCTGTCGAGACAGAATTTCTCTTAATTTTGTACTTGAAGTTTAATGTTCAAGCCATCTTTGTTTAATAATCACGTAACTGAGTGTTCCTCCCCCATCAATAATATAAAAACCTGCTTTATAAAGCATGACTGGCAATAATGTTTTATTCACAGACATTCAAACATAATCTTATTCTGCCTTGCTTCTAGAAACACCGGAACAAGCTGAGATGAAAATATCAGAAGCCAGTCACGGTAGGAAGAACTGCACCTTTCGTCTAAAGCATTCCCAGTCAATAGTAATGTAAAGTGGCATCATTGGAGTCAAATATATCGTTTATACCAGAAGGATTGGTTAAAGTACATACTCGCTCTACTTCTACTCACTCTGCTGAAATGCTGGAGTGTGGCCACTGCACGGTTAAGCCCAGAGGGTTGTTAAACAGTGTCCTCTAGTGCTTGAACGTCTAAAACTTTCCCTAAAACCACCAACTCTAAAGTACCACTGACCGTAGACTGAAAAACCCCACCCACTGAACGTGGCATCACTACCATGCTAAACAGGGAAAGGCTTAAGATTAGAGTTAAGAGTGAACAACCAATGAGACGACACATGGGCAGGGCTCCATGTTCAGTAGGTGGGGATCTGCAGACAAGAGCATTTCTCAACTTTAGCCATAGATGGGAGTCTAATTCTCTAATTAGATAGAGGGCACTGATTGACAAATCTCAGGACCTAACTGTGCGGTGCCTAACAGTTGAGCTCCGGTATTGCAGCTGGATATTATTAGGTGAAAGTCACTTTCTGACTTAAGTAAAATTAAGAATCTACGGGCCATTTCTGAGCATTTTCTTTTTTGTTTACTACTTTATAGTTTGCTCTGATTAATTATCATTAAAACAGTTTTTTGTGGTAATGCGTGATGTGTTTTTTTAGTACAACTCCAGCTTCTTTTTATTTACCAAATTTTTTTACAACCTGAAATTGTACAAAACGTAAAATTCCAAGTATTACATTTTGTTGTATTTTTTTTTTAACTGCAAAATTTTTTTGGGGGACTGTAACTGTACTTGTGTTTATGTTTTATATCTAAAGTGTTCAGTTGTAACCAGCAAAATTCAATGTGTATTAAATAACACCAGAGTTCATCTGATTAAACCCGAGCTTTCTCTTATCTGAAACTTTTCTTATCTAAAACAATTTTCAGGTATTAGTGCATTGTAAACTTTGTTGTACATACCGGTAAGTGCCATTATTTTGCAGGTGTATTTAAGAATTGTATTGCTGGTATTCACAAATGCCCCCAAAAAGCAAGGACAAGCCCAAAAACAATGTAAAAAATTTATATAAATAAAAGGACAATTTATTTAACCTGTTCCAAGCACTTTTTGGAGCCAGAAACTTATTATAAACGCAAGCCATATGACGGGTATTGTACATTCAAGAGTTATCCCTTCTTTTCACCATTAGATGGCACCAATTTGCGGTGTGTAAAATGAAAAAGATGATTCTGCATTTTAATATGAATTACCTTGTTTTGTTTCTAAATGTCTGTGTTCAGAAAAACCAGTGGAGGCACCAGCGAGTAAGTTTCTCTAAAGGCCCTTTGCGTCTCAGAGGAACTTTTAATTTATGCTATGCTAATAAGCATGAGTTTACATAAGCAGTGTGCAGACTTGATTGTGAAATGATCTGCTGAGCATCTGTTGTGATCATGCATACCTGCATATTGTAGAACTTGGGAGAGCTCCAAAACCTTCCAGGCGACACTGAGGTACAACTTCCTGGACAAGAGCAGAATTAACATCACCATTTCAATAACTTTGTGCCATGAAAAAAAAAAAAAAAATCACAATTGAGAGGCCGAGCTCTGCAGTTCTGTTAAATTGCTTATGGAATGTAGCGATTAATACACTAACGCCAGCAGCCAGCCCCATGTCAACTAATCTCGCTCACTGTGAAGCTTTGTTACATTTATTAATTTAGATCTTGATAAACAAGTCTTGTCATCAAGACAATTTACAATTTGCAGTTAAAAAACCTTACAAAGGTTTTACAATTTGCAGTTAAAAAACCTGCAAAATTTAGCTGTTCACCCAGTTTTTAGCCTCCTACACAGCTGTTTCAGTTTCAGTTCATAACTGGGTCTTAATTTGCTTGTGGATCATTAGCAGTTTTTCGGTTTAATTGGATGGTCATACATTGACTATAATCTTGCAAAATCCCAGAATTTGTGACGGTGTACATAATTAAGGGGCTGCCTTGAAGGAAAATGGGAGAAACGCTAAATATTGACATGATTTAGATTTTCTTTTGTTCACGCTCTTTGCATTTTGTAAACTTACAAAAAACAATTCAATACTTTTATTTCTAGCATTTTTTTAAAAATGCCTAAAACATACACAGTGAAATATAAACTCTTAACCTTGTAACAATTTTGCTGTGTGGCAAGCATTTTTTCACCCATTTAAGCATGTATTAAAGTTTTATTATATTAATGTTCAAATCTACAAATCCACAGTGAGTTTTTGCAATCAAGTTGTAATCAAATTAAGTAATTAGTTGCATGCAACAAATAAGAGACCATCCTTACCCTATTTAGTCATCTGTGCTTCTGTCTTTTTAACCAGAAGACTTGAAAGTGGAGGAGAATGTTACCGAGGGCAAAAAACCAGGCAAGTTCAATTGCTTCTCTTCACCTTTCGACCAGACTTTTATGTTTAAAGTCCATTTAATAAACACTATTCTTATACGTGTTTAGAGATATTATTGACATTTAAACACAAGTCTGTTCTTTGTTGTCCAGGCAAGATCCCATACTTCCAGTGTGTTTTAGTGAGTTCAAAATCCAGCCAGTACCCCCTGCGCCCAATGTCTCCTGCCATGAGCCCCGCCATTAACCCCGGCATGATGAGAGCCATGATGGAGCAACGGGCTGCGATACTGCAGCAAAAAGCCAGAGCCGCTGGTCACTGAGGGGATCAACAAGAGCCGGCCTTGCCTTATGAACAGCTAAAAACTCAATGAAACCATCACAGAGACGACAGCATTATACCGAGAGAATGGGTTTAGCAAAATATAATGTTCCATCTTCATCAGAGGCGATGAAATAATGGACTTTTAGAGAAATACACGTTTTAAATTCTGTTTAGTTTGTTTGAACTATTTTTTTGGTTGTCGTTTGTAATCCAATATATTAGTTCTTTTATTCTTAATTTTCTGTTTACATTTGTTGCAGGGATTCCCCCTCCTCCTTCTAATCCTCCTCATTCAAAATGTTAATGTAAACTGTTTAAATAGTTTCTCCTTTGCTTTAAACACATAGATTCTTTCGTTTTCTTTGAGTATTAATCCCATAACTGGAGAAATCATGCAGCCTACATTCAAGGAGTGCTTTATCTTGCTGTGCAGGCCATTTCCTTGTAACGAGATTATGTGCAGTGTGTCTGGGTTCAGCATTTGTATGCAAGGCCAGGAAAACAGGAGGAAGCCATTTTGCCCGAATCCGATTGCTATCTTAACCAATGAGAAGGGCATACATCATCGGAACTGACAGGGACATTAAGAAATGAAGGCACACAAGTGCATTTTTTTTTTTATCTTACTTTGTTGAGTTTATTTTAGCAATAGAATTAAGAGTTTTTAACTGGATTATTTCAGGCAAACCTCTCAAAAATGTGCTACATGTGCACAATGAATTTAGATATATTTATATATCGGAGATCTTCATCTTATGCCTTTAAAACAGTATTTATAGTCAATAAGTGTAACATTTATGCAAGTAGTTTTAGTTCTGAGACAAGTATATAGAAAATAGGTTTGTAAATGACTTTAGATTTTAAATTACAGGGAGTAGTTAAGATTTTGCTTAAACAAAGAGAAAAAATGGCATTTGAGCCTCGCTCCTTGATTTTGCTGGAGCAGTAACCACATAACCACAAGAAGACTATATTGTTTACATTCATTTAGACCTTTACAGCGTGTGTTTATAAAGGTCATTTACAAAATGCACATGATCACACAATATTGTGTGTGTTTTACTGCTGTAACACATGACAGAGATTAACACAGTTCTGCAAATTCTCTCTCTTTCTTTATCGCATTCACTAGCATAGGATCAATCTACACATCCCTAAAATTAAAACTCAGTTTATCTAAACTTTTTGTTGGTATAGATCTGAGCATTTCAATTAGAAACGTCCCACTCCCCCCAAGAAGCCACAACATAAGTGACTGGTCATCTATAAAATGCACACGATCACACAATACTGTGTGTGTTTTACTGCTGACAGAGATGAACACAGTTCTGCAAGTTCAAGGAGGGAGCAACTCAGTCTGTGCATGCGGATCTGTCTCAGAATAATGAAGAATCTTGACTTTGACCAACAGTGACCTGGGGTCACTATTTGTTGCCTTAAGCAACTTTTACCTGCCGACATTTGCATTGCAAATTTGCCGTTATATATGGTAATGCATTAATCAGAGATCCTTTGTCTTATTCAAGCACACTTGTGATTAGCGTTTGTCATGTGATCATTTAAAATGCATATAAAGGATCAGTACATCCTCAATTATGTTCTTGAAAGTTGGCACTAGCTTTACAATAGATATTTCTCATATAAAGGTGAATGCGATGACTTGACTGATGATATAATGATTATTTGAGGCAGACGGTAATTTTGTCTGAAACAACCCCTGTCGTAGTATTTATTGATACGTTTACGAAGATAATTAATGTTTACGATTAATGATTCTCAGAAGGGTTTTCTTTGAGCACAATGTAGACAATTCACTTATAGAGTAATTTATTTCAAGAGGTTACAGACGTTTTAGCTTACGGATGTCTTTGATGATTGCATGAACCCTGAAGTTATAGAAAATATCAGTTGATCACCTATTATTGTCATAGACTGTCGATCAATTTTATTGATTAATTGATTGAATTGATTGATATGCTGCTATTTTTCTGTATAAAACACTGTGTGTGGATGTTTAACTTTAAATTGCCATCATTGAGGCACTTTGTATGTAGCGATCATCAGAAAGAATCAGAATTATCTAATTAACGGCTTTAACTAGGTCTGATTTTTTATGATTGTCGAAAAGTTACCTTGCAGTGAAAAAAATTGGAATAAAGTAATTGTTTTGTGCAGAGGTTTTAAGTGGCCCCTCCCCCCCAACACATCACCAATGTTACTTCTTCTAAACAAAATGACTGAGCTAACAACAGTAATTCTCAATGTTCTCTTTTTTTAAAGCTCAATTTCTCTATATAGTGAGCAATGTAGTTCCTAGCATGCTTTCGTTTCTAGATAACATCAGAACTATGATCAACTAGAAACTTAATGTATTAACTTACACTCATTAACATATTTTCTCATATTGACATATTAAAGTTTGCCAGGTTAAAAGTCACCATTTTTCACAATTCATATTTTCTCTTTTAAGACCTTGATGATGCAGTATAACTACCTTGTGTCTTGTTGCTTTAAAAAAACCATTAAGCTCAACCTCACCTTGGTGGCAGAGTTTAACATACACGTTTGGTAAAACTGGTGGATTAAACACATGACTAATTTTAAAATATCCCAGATTTGTATACCTATACGAAATGATGCCGATTTAAAAGCAAAATACAATACAAAATATTGTTATTTCTTTGTAATTTCCCAAAAATAAAGGTTCATTCATTCATTTTCCTGCCTGCTTACAGGGGTCTGCTGGTACATATCTCCAGCTCACATCAGGCGAGAGGTGGGGGTACACCCTGGACAGGTCGCCAGTCCATCATAGGGCAACACACTGTCATTGTTGAAATCCTTCAATTAACCTGACGCATGTTTTTGGATTGTGGGGGAAACCGTAGTACCCTGGGAGAACAGGCCAACTCCTTCCAGGAGAGCCTCGAACCAGCAACCTTCTAAGTGAAAGGCCGTACTGCTACCCACTGCGCCACCCTCAAAAATAAATAATTATTTTTCACACCTGCCTAAACCTTTCACACAGTATTGTAAGCAAGCTTGTAACCATAGTGTCGCTCAGACCATAGAGGTGGACACACCACTTTTCTTGATGGTGTTAGAGGTAAGTGGGCGTTAAGAAGAACTGTAGAACTCAAGTGAACATTCAAAAATAGGACTGTATTAAAGAAAATAAACAGAAAAGCCCTTGTTAGGAAAAACCTCACTAACTAAACTGAAACAACAAGATAATCAACCTAACAGCAAAACGTGATTTCAAACAGGGAACAAGAAACACAAAGGACTTACGATGAGGCAGAAAAGATCGATGACAACGTGATACACTACTCAGAAGCAGTGAATATTATGCAGAGAACCCAAATCCAGGGAGACACATAACGAGGCAAAGTGGAAGCCAGGTGCAGACAATGCAAGAGGAAAACGTTTCAAAATAATGTCACATGATCTCACAGAGATCTAATGATTGGGAAAACTACAACATACACTGTGAAAAACAATAAAACATAAATAACATACAAATTGAATCTTATTTTTTCGCATTTTCATTGAGACCTGTTGAAATAAGTATGAAAAAAATGGCATGAGTCTTCACAAACAATAGGGGGCACTGTTGAAAAAAAAAGCTTAGGGCTTAATTTTGTGACACTCTTGATGCATGACGGACTGCAAAAATGCTCAGAAACTGTCCCAAAAATGTATTATTTAGCCTAATGTGAGCAAATTACAAATATAATTTGTATAAATTAGCTTTATTTATATAATATATACATTTGCTACGAATAAACTTAACTGTTGTTTTCTACGTTTAAAGCATCTAAAATATTAACATTAAAAATAAAACATTAACAATAAACATTTTTTAGATAATGAGATAAAATGCATCTGATACCAAACGGCTGCAAAGAAGATCTATTTGGAATCAAAACACTTTTTGTAAAGAGCTCGAGATAAAATTGCTGAGGCTCTCGATGCTGAAACCAGGTGATTGGTGTGTTTTTATCTGTTAATGAGAACGTGAGATAACTCAAAGTTAACTTTTTTTAAAAGTCTGAACGCAAGTTGCAGTTTTTCTTATGCTGATATTGTGAAATTTGCTGTTTGCTCTGGTATTTTAAATCATATCCATATACCACATATGTCAAAGTTAGGACCCCTGGGATGATATTTAATCACTATTAAAACCGGCCTGAAAGATGCAGCCGCCTGTTGGTGTTTTACACACACCAACACTACATCCCCCACAATGCAATTGTAGCTTGCAAACAAACTGCAGTGCAGCAAGCGGGCCCTGGCTTCATTGTTGGCTGCACAGAAAGTGGACGCTGAGGACAAGGGGTTTTAAGCCAGGTCAGAGGCATGTTCATGGAGATAAAAGCAAACCTGTGGGTCTTCTGTGAGGAGAAAGTTTGGTTATGATGAAAGAATATACGGCACCATGAAACGTCTCACATTCAAAGACAAGAATATGAACAAAGGCTCAGTGAAAAAAAAAACTATTGCTTTATTCATTAAATAATAATGTTTTTTTTTTTGGCCCTAACATTTGACACCCCTGCAATTCACTGTAGATATAACCATGGCAAATGTAATGCTGCGTAGATGCTGCGAGACTCTTCATATTAGTTGATTACGAATGCTCAATGAAAGGTGGAGAATAAATTGGGTCTTTGCCAGTTTCGTGCCCAGTAGCATGCCCTTCACAGACCCACATTTGCTTAGACTCTCGTTGAAGCGGTCCACTATTTTAAGCGAATCCTCCATGGCCGCCTGGCTATAAAAACACATGATCTAAGCCAAGGTTCTGGATTCTAGGCCTCAGTCTGGAAGAGCTGTGTGTGTGGCACTGGCAGGTCAGTTCGGCTGGTGAGTGAAGAGATCTGGGTCAGAGGCAGAGAACCACATGATTGCAATGTGCTCTGAGCAGTGCTGTATAAATTATAGAGAGACGGGGGACTCTCGCTTTTTTTCCCTCTGGAACACGAAAACCAGAGCATGACTGAGTGACAGCCACGGTACATAAAATATGCTGCTAAAAAGAGAGAATAAAATGAACGAAATCCTTATAAAGCTTAATCTTTAGACGTTCAGGGCCTTTTTGAGCATTTACTAATTTACAATTTGCTCTAACAAATTGAAATTTGTTTTTAGCTTTAAACATATTTTTTTAGTACACAGTAATTCCACTACAAACTCAAAAAGTACAATTGTTATTTTCTTTACTGCAAAAATGTAAAAAAAAAATTGAGAACGAACAAAAGTCAAAAGTGTTGAGACAAAATGAAAATTCATAAATCCCCCAAAAAGCAAAGACAATGTCAAAACATAGTGAGAATTGTATATATATATATATATATATATATATATATATATATATATATATATATATATATATATATATATATATATATATATATATATACAAAAAAAACAATTCTTTTCTAAACTTTTTTTTGTCCGAATTTTGAAAAACACAAGCCATATCACAAGTATTGTACTTTCAAATGTTATTCCTTCTTTTCACCACTAGATGGCACAGATTTGAGGTCTGTAAAATGAAACTGAAAGGCTCTTTTCTTACATTCTAATTTGAACTACCTTTCAAATTATCTGGAGTGCCTCTTGTAACCAAATTTTTAAAAACTAATAACCTTTTTACTAATAACCTAATAACCATACAGACTCATTGTATTCGAAATAAAAATGAAACGATAGATACAACTTTAACTCAAAACACCCCTTTTAACCCTTAGAAGTCTCTGCACGCATTCTCTAAGGGTTTAAAGGGGTTCCATACAAAGAAAGCATCTCATCACACATGACTGAGACGCTCATTGCAACATGTTGAGCTAGTGTGTCATTCAGCTTGGTTGAACTCCATGAATCACAAACACCCTGCTGCTCCAAGAAAGCAAGTAATGCATAGCCCTCGTCCAGTATCATCAGCAGTGAAGACTCCTCAGGGCAGGATCTCTGTTTCATCTCCATTTAAATCGTGCTGTTTGAGGCATGGGCAAACTCTCCAATATGGTGAGACTTTTTACTCGACAGAGACAACAAAAGGCCTGGAGATATCCATTCATACTTACAGTGGAGCTACACAGAAAGACACAACTGTAATGCTTTTATTATCACAATGGAGTCTATTTGGACGAGACGTTTCACAGAAAGTCTTTGTAGAAATTTCTGTTTCTCCGGCTTAATTTGTGTTTTTTTTATCACATCTGATTAATCTGCAATGTCACAGAGCTACTGTTTTTCAGCAAACGTTCTGCTTTCTGCGAGAAATCTGAGATTGGGGAAAATGTTTTTCACATACATTGCGTTCCTAATGTGTTTTGGACAACACGAACTTGCCCTACAATCTCTGGCGTGTCAAATGTTCCAGATTTGTCCAGATTCGCCATGACTTCAGAGTGAAGAAAATGCCAACAAGTGCTGGGAACTCAATCCAAACTGTCAGGAAAACAGGTAATTTTGTCAGGATTTATATTTTTCTGAATTTCTCTTTGTTTAAACGTACAACTGTTACAGTATAGTCTGTAACAGGTAGCCATCCAACTGCTGTGGGAATTAATTAATATAGAATTACACAAGTTTAGCAACAGAAAAACGTGAATCAGAAAAATTTGATGAAGTTGCATGAACTTGAAATGTGAAGGGGCTAAAATTGCCTGTGTAAATAAAGTGTGACTTCTTAATGGGGCAAATGTGCATTTTTACGCTAGTTCACTGAATCCTGCTAAGTGCCCCCGTCTCCAGTGAGTGCCACCATCATTTTAATTAGGCTGTCTGCTGCAGCATGTGTATGGCCATCACAGAGCAGCTTCGTGATTGCTCACTTTAAGTGGTGTGAGCTTTTATGATGACACCCACTCTAAATAATGCAGGAGGCCAGTGGTTTGTGCTGTGTTTGTACAGGCCTCAGGGGCAGTTCCCGGCACACTCAGCAGACTCTCTGTGTGGGCGACACAATGACATCAGGGCTAAGTGAAGATTTTGGCACTGGTTGTGAAATCCGAAGATTTAAAGCTTATTAACTTCATGCACTAGAAAAAAAAGTATCAAACTGAATAATCTGGTTCTGTTATTAAATCTTTTTGCATTATGTGAGCAAAAGGCGTTTATGTTTCTATCAATAACTTTTCTAATTATAGACCAAAACAACTTAATTTGTTAAGAGCAAACTTAATCCTTAGAAGTCTGTGCACACACCGGCTGTTTTGAACTGAGTAGGAATGACACAAACCACCTATTGTTCAAATACAATGTGTAGGTTTCCAAAAGGTTGTCAGGTTTAATATTTTTGGTTATGGCACATAAATTGCTAAATAGTTCGAATTATATTGTGAGAAAATGCGCAATAATCTTTTAGTTTTGTTTCACAGACCCCAAATTGGTGCCATCTAGTGGTAAAAATAAGGAATAACCATTGGAAGAACAAAACCTGTGATATGGCTTGTATTTATCAAAGTTCTGGCATAAATATGGCACAATGGCAGTATATAGGTTTAGCAGAATGTTTCCTGTTTTTTTTTTATGGGGGGGGGGGGGTATTTAGGAATTTTTAGTTTTTGTCTCAACAATTTGGACTTTTGTTATAAAACAAAAACAGTTATTTCTCAATTGTTTAGATTTTTGCAGTAACAATGACACAATTTATCTTACAAAATGTATTTAATTTTTTTTGCATAGGCAGCACATTGGGTAGCACCCCCACCTCTCGCCATTGTGCGCTGGAGATAGGCACTGGCAGACCCCAAAACGGGAGTAAACGGGTTGGAAAATTAAGGAATAAATGTATTTTTTGTACAATTTCAAGTTTTTTTTCAGGTCCTTGGACATTTGTACATTTGATATGTTAATTGTTGGCTTTCCCCCAGTGGTGGTGTTTGGTACTGCATTCAAATGATGCTTTTTTATTTTAAATGTAATAATATAATCTTATTTATTTAATTATATTCTAAAATATAACTTTATGTACCAACTTAAGTACCAAAATTATATTTTGCATTCAAATCAATGTTTTTAAAATTGTCTATGGGTTTGAGGGTGATTGACTTACGTGAAAGAACATTTTGCTGTTTTGTTCGATGTAGGGAACCATGAATCCTCTTTTTTTTAGTTTATCGACTGTTTTAGTTTCCCACTTAAAGTTATTTTCCAAATTCTTTATGAACCACATTTTAAAAAAATTCGAACATTAGTAACAATTTGAAAGGGTTCATGCACATCGCAGCAACTTTAACCAACATTTGAGACTCATTTTTACAGTTTAAAAAAAAAAATACTCAATAAAGATCATGCTAGATTGTAAATTAATAAAGACAATATTTAAACTATGTATATCAATATTTATTGGCTCCTTTGTCTTTCGCAGTCTAGTTACATAATTTATCTCAGCATTTAAAAGGACATACATATATTTATTCCCATTCAACATGTTCCTTTAAACCACATGTAGTGTCCTGCATGATGAAACCTCTGTACTGCATGGGATTTTCAGCACTGTACAATCAAAGTGATATGAAAAAGATACGCTTACAATCAAAGAAATATCAAACTGTGGTTCTCTATAAAAAAGCAGGAGATTAGTCTGTTTCCTCAACCCAGGGTTGCTTTGGTTGTAATGACAATGCATGTTCGTATTCATATAAAGCAAGGCTAGAAAAAATGGAGACAATTTGATCAACATTCCAAGTGCCTAAAATACAAACAAAGCTGTTCATGATGCGGCGTGATCAAACACAGGAATACGTGTCAATTGAAGGTGTATTAAAGTATTGATCATGACATTAACAGAGCTCTAGTAAATATTTAATGAAACCATTTACATTTCTAATCGAGGCCTTGTATCACGATTTCTGAATGCAATCCCATAATGAAATCATAAAAGCATTCTCTGAACCCAAGTTGGTTTGACATTCCTATCTGGGAAATACATTCAGATTTAAAACTACCATTTTTTATAAACTTTTCGTTACCCAAAATGAAAATGTAAGCTGTTAAGGAACCATTTCCACTCATGAAGATGTTACAAACCCACTGAGTCACACGAGATTGTAGATTTTTGAGCAAATAATAAAAGCAATCACAATACTCTACTTCATTCCATATTAAAATAAAAAACACATTTGGTGTCACATGGAAAATGTAACCCAATATATATTATATTCTATCAACAACATCTAAAAATTAAAAGGAGTTGTGTTTTTTTGCATGTAAACTAACAGTGCTTAGCAAAATAAATGACATTTCTGTTTTTTTTTTCATCATTGATAACAATTATGTTTATATTCATCTGACATCAGAGGAAATTCATCTTTTCCAAGTGTTTCAAAAGAAATGTTGCTTATACAATACATGCTTTAATGGTTAAAAGCCATCCACACTGAAATATAGAGAATATATGGTTGATAAGAATTAGGTTTGTTTGGAAAAATAGATTGAATTTTCTGTTTAGGTAAAGGTATTGGGTCATAAAAGGTCGACGAAGGAATTCACCAAAGGACATAATACTATTCTCAGTGGAAACTGTTTAACGCTAGAAACTATTTGCATGTTTCCACAGCAGCAAGACTTTCTTAAATAGAGAATATAAGAGGAGGACGAAAGGAAAGGAACAGAGACAGAGAGCTGATTACACAAACTCTAGTCCCTGGATCAGATCCATGATCTTGAGCCGAGGGACTTGCAAAAATTCAATTAACTTTTTTCTTTTGGAAGAAACTGATCGACGCTTCATTCGTTGTAGATTTACAAAGATTCAAACTCCACCACTTTATCAGAATGTGTCATATTTAATCAAATATTTTACACATTCTCATCACAAATTATCAATGTATGCAAAAAAATTAGGTAAATTATCACTTTAACTCCCTCTATTAACAAGTTGTTCTCAGATTGCTATGTTTCTGATGTCACAAACAAGCAATTCAATATTATTGACAGAGCCTCAGTATTCAATCAGGATAAGTAGTGTTTGTGTGGCGTCTTTTAAAAAAAAAAAGATATTTATTCCAAACCATTTAGAGTTTCAGTGTTTTAATATTAGTCTAAAATTAAACTATGCCAATGTTTCTTGATCTACAAGCCAGAATGGAATATAGTCTCTAACATTTGCCTACAAAACAACACCAAATGTTTTCCATTTCTTACTTAAACACCAAGAGTCGAAATTTGAAAACCATAATATAAATACGGAACCTCTTTGATCGTTTTATACCGATATGCTAATTGAATTCCATTATTCGATGCTAAACGAGCAGAACGGTTGAAGAGTTACTGGAAGATCTCTATCGTTATTATCTAAAGGTGATCCTTTAAGAGTGTCCCTTTGAGTACATGGTTTGGGGTTTATTGTCTGCTGCAAGTATGATTCCGGTCTAACGTTGGGCATGCGTTTGAATGGAATAAAATGGTAAAATTTTGGTAGTGAATATGCAGTGATGAAAAGGAGCGGGGTCAGCAGGAGCTCAAGATTGTTTATAGGGGCTGACATTTTTGTCAGAGCAATTTCCTCTTTTTACAATACCACTGGAAAATTGTACTTAAAATTAAAGAGTTCATAAGCTTCTGATGCAAGGAATCAATCAGGTTAACAGTATATTTCAAAATACAAGCTTTTCAAGTTTTCAATATGAATACTGACATTAGAAGAATAAAGTAGGTGAGGGACAAAAAATAATAAGCAAATATCTAGAAGATGTCCTAGGTTTCTACAACGCAAAGTGCCCACACTTACAAAAACAATCCGAACAAGAAACACTGCAGTGATTTTGTGTTGAAATGATCTCTTTAGGCTTTGAACGAAATGATAAAAACACATTGCCATGACAACACAGCATTCAATAAAACAGCTGAGTAATTTAAAGCAAACTCTGAGAAGGAGAACTGCATGGAAGCATGCAGGAACTTGGGTGAATGTATGAGCTGTCCATTTACACATGATTTTAACCCTGTAGCCATGGAAGTGATTGGAACATCTGAAATTAATTGTTAGAATGCGCGAGCAAATTCTTTTTGCAATATAATGTAAGTTTAGCTTAAGTGGATCAAGTTCACAGCTCAAATGTAATTAAGCTGTCGATCGCAATCTGAAAATTATTATTATTGTCACATTTGTGAGTTGTGAACTAATAAATCTTTTTCCCTCAAATGTGATTAATGCTGTGAGTGCTGCAAATCTGACAAGGTAATCACCACACATTCTGTTTTTGTATAAGCTAGGCGCACAGAGTGAGTATATTCACAAAAAGAAAGATTTTGGATGAACTATCTTGATTTTAGTTTACTTTGCTATGGATTTAAAGGGGCGCTCCATTGAGTTTTTTGAAAATAATATATAGTGTTTTAGCATTTTTCAGCCATTCTGTGGATCAGGCGTTAGCATAGATCATTGAATCCAATTGGACCATTAGCATTGAATTACAAAATGATCAAATGGTTTGCATATTAATGTTATATTGTTTTTTTCTGTTTATAAGACATACTAAGAGTGGAATTTCAAGGTCTGGAGAGCAGCTGAGCATATTTAAAAATGGTAAAACACTGCTTAAAAGTTCAGGGGAGAGGTAGAAAATGAGGCAGTCACAAATATTGGAGCGCCCTTTTAACCTATCAGAAATATAATGTATAGGTTTAGCTTAAGCTGCCCGTTACAGTCCAAGAAGATCAAGTTTGAACGTATTTAAGCTGTCAATTGCAATCTGAAAATTAATAATATTGTGAGATTTGTGAACTAAAAGTTCTTGTACTTTGCCCTCAAATGTGATGGTTGTTCTTGGATCAATGTTTATGATTACAGCAAATTTGACAAGCTAATCTCTACACATTCTGTTTTTGAGTATATTTACAAAAGAAAAAAATAGGTGTAACTTTTCTGGTTTTAGTCTGAAAACTGCTATGGATTTAAAAAATGCTATGGATTTAAAGGGGCACTCCATTGATTTTCGAAAATAATAAGTGTTTTAGCATTTTTTTACTCTATTCAGCCATTCTCTAGGTCAGGCGTTAGGACTTTTTTACTTTTAGCATAGCTTAGCATAGATCATTGAATCCAATTAGACCATTAGCATTTTATTACAAAATGATCAAGTGTTGCCAGTTTAATATAATATTTTTGCTATTTATAAGCTATATTACAAGAACAGCTGAGCAGATTCTAAAATGGTAAAACACTACTTAAAATCTCGGGGGAGAGATTGAAAATGAGATTGAAAAAAATTATAAAAATACAAATAAATTAATTAATTAATTAAAAAAAAAAAGAAAATGGGCTTGTAAAAAAAAAAGTGGAGCGTCCCTTTAACTTAACACAAATAATTTGACGAATAATTAAGAACACCAATACCCTTAGTGCAAAAACAACTACAATCTATTGTTTGTGAGCCCATCATTTCGGTATGTAAGGTACTAAACCATAACACTTAAACTGTGGGAAATACTACTTCCAAATACTGTGAAAATTCTTTACAAACGATGGTGTCGATGGAAGTATCATTCCTGGATAAATAGCACTGAGCGAGCCCTGATTTGGAAATGTCACAAACCCCTTTATAATTATGATTTTCCTTCCTACAGCGTCATGTTCTATATAATAACCACGAGAAGCACACACATGATATACACAGCAGCCTTTACAGCTCAATCACGCCTGGAACGGAAGTGTATTTACAGATTTCAATTGGCACTTGACAGTTACATACGGACGTCCGCCGTTAGCTTTTTGCTTCAAAAATATCACTTTAACCAGCGGCCTCCATAATGTTCCTGGAGGCTGTTTTGTGTGTTCTTATGCTTTTTAAAATTTTAGTTCTGTGTAGATTTTTTGTTGCCGTGTGATAAAAGAAAGATGTGCACTTGTCTCCAGCGGATTGGTCGGACGGTTCCTCGTCGCCTGGGGACTTAAGAGCTTTTAGTCCAGCGAAAGCAGTGGCTGCATGTTCTCTTCTTCGCTTTTCACCTTTTCTGGACGTTTCAGGACACCTGGCTCAACCACCGACTGAGACCTGCGGATATAAAAGAGTTACGAATGCATTCCCAGGAAGCAGATTTTCAGACTGAGAAAGTGGATCCTATGACAGCTGATATATCAAAGGCACACGACTAAAAAGCACGCTTCCCCTTCACTCCTGTAAGCAATTAGGGATCAATGACAATGGGCCGAAGTGGGAAACCTAGAAGATATCCACGTTTTTAACTTGGACTCCAATGAGGAACCTTTTTATATCCTTACCAAGGCCATTGAAAATTGCCATCAAAATATGCGCAATACTGGAATATTGCATTAAAATATTTGAGACTAAAGCGCTGTTTCCATCCCACGAGAACAAAATCGTCACTTCCTGATAAACTGGCACCAAATATCAAAAGAGCAATGGTCAAAAGTCACATGGTCTTGTTTTCGGAAGCTCTTTGGGAACGCAGCCGGTTAACATAGTTCCGTGAGGTGATAATCCTGAACCACTTTGAATTTTTGAATAACCACAATTTCAGAAAAAAAACCACATGGCACTTATAATTTAATAATCCCTTTTATCACTTTATCATATGTTCGATATTTAAAGAATGACTATAATCCATGCCCCTGGAGGTAAATAAAAAAAATCAAAAACAACAACGATCTCAAAACATTTTAAGAATGTTTTTTTTTTAATATTGAGACATTGCTATTAGATATAAGAGTCTTAAATCAACCTTGTGGTTGTGGTGGGAATGTTCCCCTTGCACTGAGCTGAACCAATAAAATATTGAAATCCGTCTCTAGTGCAAACGCACACAAATGTACGAGCGAACGATGTCACAATCGCTTTAAGGGAGTGTGTATAATGGAAAATGTCATTTAGTTTCCCGTGTTGGCCTAGTTTTGAATTTGCCCTCTCGCAGAGGCATAAGAAGCTTTGAGGACAGTGTGCTGTTGTTAATCACGCACAGATCTGGGCCACTTTCCTCTGCCAGACACCGTACATCCCAACCCTGAATTCAGATAAAACCTTTTATGAAATTGATAAATTGCAAAGCAGAAATGAAAGTTTTCCAAAAGAATAAATCTCATCAATCTGTCTGTCTTATGCTCTGCATGAAAAAATATTTTAAAGTGTGGCTTGCGTGTTCTACCTGTGCTTTTCTCATAAAAATTCACACACGCTTTTAGCAAAAACATGCATATCTGGAGTAAGAGGGTGTGATAGAAAATGTAAACATTGCATATAATTGATAATAATGTTATTCAGTTTCCGCTAAAAATACGATGTGCTGTTGTGTCTCTGTGACTCATGGAATGACGTGCTTCCTGTGGTAAGACGCCATATAAGCAGTCTCCCCTGACCTAGGGGTGCTCTCTCTTTTTTGGACGATGTGACATAACCGAACGGAGAACTGCTTTTCTGAGAGTTTCCTTTCTGAGAGTCTTTCTCTGTCTCTAGAGTCTTAAATATTTACATAATAATGCATTCATTCGGTAACAAGTGGTGACAGTGGAATTTGGACTGGTGTGGGCAATGGCAGACTCCAGTGACTCAAAATGGGATTAATAACAATAATATCTTTTATTTAAGGCATCAGAGATCAGGGTCTAATTTCACAATTGCGTTTCTGGAAAAATGGTCACAAAAAGTCCCTTTAACCGTACAAAGCCGTCCCAGAAGAGTTAAAGCTTTTATAGCTGCAAAAGGTGGATTGATGTTATAGTAAAACCCAACGATAGGATGTAAATTATGTTCATATGACGTGCTAAAAGCAGTTGAATTAAACATAAATTGCCAATTTAATGTGTTTATTTAACAAGAAAAAAACTACATGTAAATTGATTTGGCAAATTGCCATTTACAGTTGACAAATATCTCAAAACCAGAAAGCTGCATGTAAACTATACACAAAAATTACAGTTTATATTAATATTTAGGGATGCTTATGGTGTTTGATTTCAAATTTTTTATGGTTGTAGGCTTTTATTAATTGTATCTATTGTTTGTGATTGTATTCTATGTCTTTAACTTTTTTATGCTGAAAGCCTTGAAAGGCACCATCAAATAAAAAACATTATTATTATTATTATTATTATTATTATTATTATTATTATTATTATTCTACATATATTCCCTTTCGGGGTCACGGGGGTCCAGGTCTTATCAGGCGAGAGGTGGGGGGTACACCGTGAACAGGTCACCAGTCCATCACAGGGCAACTCACCGCATGTCGCATGTTTTTGGGATTGTGGGGGAAACCCGAGTCCCCGGAGGAGCACAGGGAGAACATGCAAACTCCTTCCAGGAAGGTCACCGGCGAGCCTCGAACCGGCAACCTTCTAACTGGAAGGCACAAATGTGACTTTAAATTTTATCTGATTCTAAAAAAAAAAAAAAAAGTTCAATTCATTCGATTTTTTTAAAAGCAATTAAACCAAATGCAAGCATTTCTGCATGAATAACTGAACCATTCACTCAACATTTATAAATCGGTTACACTTGCTCGACATAAAGTTATTACTTGTTCTTTATTACAAAGAAGGTGGTAGATCGCTTATCGTCCAATTTCATGACCCAACGATTCATTCCCCGTCGCCCTACTTCAGTAAGTGGAAGTTCATTCTGCTTAAACTTGGGCTTCTTTAATTACAAGGTTTGTGGGTAAACCTTCCGACTCTGTTGCTAAGCTTTGTAAAGAGAAGCAGCAGCTTTCTCCTCAAAGACTGTAGCCTGCTTTCTTCCTGGTGAGCTGTTTATTTGGGGTTTCCAGAGTGATTCCACTCGAGTAAAGACAGGAGGCAGTCAAACGCTGTTTCCATGGCAAGTGACCAAATGATCTTATTAAACACGCACGACAGAGAGAAACGGCCAGTATGATACACTCCTGCCAGGCCACTTACTAAACCAGTCCAAACACAACCAATAATAGTCTTTTAAACAGGAAGTGACAAACCTCTTCATATTTTTGGGGGAGAGGTCTTTCTCCAGGTCTTTGACAGACAGTGTGTAGGATTCGGGACAGTAGTCGCTTTCCTCATCGTATGCGTGCTCCAGGAGCGTTCGTGCCCATGTACCCATATCGTACGGGGGCAACATGCCACCCAGTTCAGACGGCAGGATCTCAGGCAGGATCAGCTGGTGCAGGCTGTTCAGATTGTTCCCATGCATGAAAATCTAAAAGCACATCAGTGAAAAAAGTGTTAATTTAATTCTAGACAGAGGATAATGTGATGCGTGTTGAATATTAAATTAATTCTTAATAACTAATAACACTTGCAATTTTTTCTAAACAATCGTTTTGTATTTCAAATGCGGAAGAATATTAGTTAATAAAGTTTATAACTACACTTCAAAAAGTAGACTTTTTGGGTGTTTGTGTTGCTCGACACTCACTAGAATTAAAGGAACAAGCTAAAAATTGTTGAAAATGTTACTCTGCATGAGTTCTTTTTCTGATTCTTATGTAGATAACTACATTAAAGCTGTAAGCAGTGATCAAAGGGCCCAAGCACCTCTGGCAATATCGTCCTCTGTGGCCAGTTTGTTTACACTATGCTCGACAGCCAATCTTTAGTTAGGAGATATTTTTCAGCTTCAGACGAATCAGGCAACTTAACAAATGAAAACTACAGTGAGATAAAGTGAGATGACCACCAGGTGGTGCTATCAATGAGTCCAAATGTTTTTTTTTCTGTTATTGTTTTATCTGTCAGTTTTCTTGAAAGTGGTAAAAAGAAGCTCCTTATAAATGTTAAATGTAGTATTTCTTTTGCCCACCTGGTGGCGCTGTAACCAAGAGTTTATTGTAGATGTGTTTAAACGCGTACTGTTAACATAGTTGGTAAGTTTGGGACTGATCAGACAATGCATGGCAGTTATAACAACTGTTTTTTGGCCAAATGTCGACTTTCGGCAACCGCTATGTTCACATTGTTTATCGAAGTCAAAAAAACTTCGCAATTCAACACCCTTTTTCGCTTTAGATAACACTGCTGGAGCTTGAAGATTAAAAGATAAAATCTCTAGGAGGAGTTTGTTAAAGTGGTAATATTTACAGGTTTTTGCGAATTGCAGACTCACGGTCGATTTTGGAAACGCATTCCATATTAATTATATTTAAGTAATGGTACCCTAAACATGTGTGCCGAATTTAGTTCGCCTACATCAAACTATTAGCGTACCATAAGCTTGAGCCCTAAATTCCAGTTAAATTCCATCTTTGAATGAGATAATTTCATACAAATTACAGTAATTCTGTACAATAACCTAAGAGATAAGCATCACTGTTTACACTTTAACACCCTGAGTTAAATTCTCCAACTTAAAACTATACATATTATCTCACCCTTTTTCTTGTTTTGTCTTTGAGGAAAGGCCGGATGACCGTGTACAGTGCGTGGATGTACCAGGGTTGATTGACAAAATGAATACCTCCGAATCTGGCCGGGAAGCTGTCCTGCAAGACAAGAATCGACCAATCAATTCACTCATGAACCAAATATTAACTGTCAAGCTGCAGACCACACACCTTTGACTCAGTATTCAAATACTGAATCAAACAAATGCAACCATCAATATTTCTAACTGGTAACAATGTGCTATATTTGCACATCTCCGAAATTCTCACCTATTAACCATGCTACATTAACGCCTACTGTCAAGATCTTCCTTCTGAGGGAACTCAAACATCTAGTTCTATTATCTTTTTTTACCGTTTTGAAATTAAAAAAATGGTTGTTTAGAAGGCAAACTTTAAATTCAAAGTTGTTTAGAACTCCTCGATAGCATAAAAGGTTAGCAAAGGAATGCACCAAGGGACAAAAACTATCCTTACAGGCAACTACAGAAAGATGTAGGGTGTCTTCTTAAATTTCACGCAACTTGGTTAATATTTGGAACTATTTGCATGTTTCCACAACAACAATATTTTTTAGAGAAGGAGGAAGAAAGGAAAGTGAGAGGTTTCAGATTTTTAAAGCTTTTTTTAAGAGTTCGAGGACTTACAACACATTTTTCTTGTAGAACAATTTGTTCAAAGGTTCGTACCAGGAACATTTTCAATGGTTAAAAATGTATTTTAAGCTATGTCTGTTGTTAATAACTAGTTTTGTTTAGAAAGCCAAAATTGCTCTGGAAAAAAAACACCTGAAGATGCAACTAAAAATCCAAATATGGGAAAATTCTAAATTACGATAAATGCTTTTCATTATGCATTTCCCTCCACTGAATGTCCCCATGTTTACACTCATATCATAACCAGCTGGCCTCCTGCCAACTATGGCCAGCTGCAGGAATCTGGGTCACATGCTTTGAGTCTCCATGACCAGCGTCCATCAGCAGATCCAGACCGCACGCTCAGGGCGTCAGATTTGGCAGACAGAAGCAGCTGACCAGTCATCAAAGCATGCTGATTGGCTGCTGCTGGAGGGGAGGTGCTGAGAGGGATTGGCCAGCAGGTGGTGTCATCCTGCCAGAAACCCTGCTGCTACTGAGCCAGATAAAGGTCTGAGCTGCATTAAACATGAGGAGCTGAACTCGGTTGTGAGCAGATGAAAATCTGATTGATCTGACTGGGAGTGTGGGGGAACAGTGGGTGGAGTCTAAGCTAGGGGGGGAGGGGAAGCCGCCTCAGTGCTAAAAATACAAAACAACATCAAAAAGGTCCTTATATTTTGCAACTTCACAGGGGAAAATGTGTACAGTGCACATGGAAGTAAAACATATTTTTAAAAAGGCATTAGCGTGCATGAGTTAAACACAAACCCATCACACAGCTAGCATGTACAGGTCAATATGACTAGTTAAAAGCAACTAAAAACTCCATAAGGGATTTAAATTATGAATTTTTTAACAGCTACAAATTTATCAATACCCAGATATAGCTTAACTCTGGAATTGGAATCTGGGTTTGGTTTTAGCTTCTGCTGTGTTGCGAGTAGATGAATTCATCTGTGCATTTGGTTTTGGTGGCTTGACATTAAACATCCCTCTCTTTTCTTCTCGAGGGTTACTGATGATGCACGACTGAACTCCAGGAAGGTAATTGGAAAAAAGATCCATTTGCTGGAGTTCTTTTGAAAGATGTAGCCTGAGGGAAAGCGAGTATTTCATTATGGTCTCCTTACAAAATAATGCATATCAGTCAGTGTGCTGTCCTAGTTTCAGTGACAGGATTCTTGGATGTAGACGTAAAACCTGAATAACAAGCAGTAGAAGCAAAATAACAGTTCCCTTTCAGTTGGTCACTTTGATAAATGTCGGTTGACTCGACTATGGGACATATGTCTTCCTTCCCTTCATCAGAGAATGATGGGTTACACAAAAACAAAGATATGTCCCAAGGTCGAGTCATGCGACATTAGTCTCTGTTCCACTATTAAGGGCACAACGGGTTACATAAATAACCAAGAAGTTCTCGTTTAGTCTGTCATTTCTACGTATATCCCATAGTTGAGTAATTTCACACATGAGTTGAGCAAATAACCAAGACATTCCCTTTCAGCCTAGTTTATCCCATAGTTGCGCATATTTCTCTCTCTTGAGGGAAAGATGGGAAATCCAAGTAGCGAATACATCTTCATTTAGTCGACCACTTTTCTAATTTGACTTACGTCTCCATTCCCTTTCTCAGATTATGACAGGTTAAGTAAATAGCCAAGATTATCAATTGGTCTCTTCTAAATATGTCCCATAGTTGATTCATTTCATGTATGGCTCTGTCTCCTTCTTCAGAGAACGATGGGTTATACAAATAACAAAAACATTCCCTTTCAGTTTGTAACTTTGACATTTGTCTCAGAGTAGAGTCATTTGACACATTCCTCCTTTCCCTTCTTTTAGTCGACCACTTCACCATATGTGTGATAGTCCAATCATTTGGCATACGTCTCCATTCCCTTCTTTACAGTATGATGGGTTGCGGAAAATAACTAAGGCATTCCCTTCCAGGCTGTAATTTTGACATATTTCTTTTCAAATATTTCTCCTTTCTCTTCTGCAGGGAACAGTGGTTTATTTAAGTAACTAAGGCTTCCCCTTTCTGTCAGTCACTTCAGCATATATGGTAAAGTCACCCATGTGATATATCTCTCCCCTCCCTTCTTCAGAGTATGATGGGTTAAGCAAATAACCAAGAAGTTCTCTTTCATTCGGTCACTTCTACACATGTCTCATAGGTCAGTCAATCCACATACGTATCCATTACCGTCTTTAGGAAAACTTAGGTTATACAAGTAACTTCTCTTTAATGTAAAATACTCCTTTTCCACAGCGTGCAGAGCATTGATGCCTCTTACCAGATTCACTGGTTCCCCACAACCATACCACCCAAAATGAGAGTTAAACAATTTTTTCTTGAGCCACTTCTTGTCATTTGTGTGAGTTAATCACAACATTTGGTTCATTAAATCTGCTCCATGAACCCAAAGCTACCAACTAGCATCCGAAACTAAGCCTAAAATGAAGACAAATGAACTGCAGCCGAATGGACCAGTAATGAGGAGCCTCTAGCTGTGACACATGCCATTGGTCACGTCAATAATTGGAGCTCTACAGGAAGCGTTTTATCTGCACTTGCCAGATCCAAACCAGTTTAGCAGCTCACAGCCAGGAACACAAATCATAACCATGTTGTGGAGCAAAAAACGGAGCTAATTCTTGATTTGTATAATGCCGATGCTTGTAAAACATTTTATGTCTAAGAGGAAGATATGGTTACGATGCAGTTACAATGTTTGTATTATTGCACATTAATTTCTATTCTACACTTTCTGCAAATAGGACTAATCCCAAAAAAAGAAGGTAAGCGACTCCTACTCCAGTGTCTCGCAATGACCTTTTTTAGATGCTTCCCTACATGAAACGCATATGACTGAATGACAGCAGTGCATCTCTCCAAGAGCACAGCCCATCTGGAGAGCGCATGGCATGGTGGTTAGACAGGTTGCCACGGAAACTCGGCATGGGGTGGGGTGTGGAAGATTGGCCTTTCATGATTGGTTGCCAAGGGTGGGTTATTCCTCAAGACTAAGAGAGACAAAAGGCATGTCCAAAGCATCCAAGCAAACAACAGAGGCTGAAACAACAAAGCTCTCGTCTGACCGTTTTCCCTCACTCGGGAGATCTCTGCTGTCTATTGATTTAGCTAAGAACAGCCATTTTCTGCTCATCAAGTTCTCTTTTTATGAGCCTCCATTTGCTATGAAACATATATGATAGATGGCTCTTCGCTGAACCAACAATAAAACCCAGCTTCATAGAAGGTGCAAGCAGAGAAAACTTCATCTACTCTAGGGAAAGCACTGCATGAAAAGTAAAGGAAAAAAAAGGCATTATAGATTAAAATAATGTCTCTTTTCATGAGTTTGATTACCCAAGATCAGCTTAATATCAAGGGTATATTTGATGAGTATCAGGGGAATCAGTGTGAACGCCAAAAAAAAAACTTTTTGATTGAGGTGAAGGGGTCGAAGGCGAGTTCCAAAGAACGTCAAAGAAGCTCTGGTTTAAAATAGCTTATATAGGGCTATGGTAATGATAAGCTCCTCCCGAAACTTGTTATATAAAGTACAAGTGTTTTCAATTGTGTTTTTAAAACGTAAAGCTACATGTATGCACATGTATGGTGGATATTACTAACAGAAATGAATAAATAAATATTATTTATTTACAAACACGAAAGAAGCTCTTGTTTAGAGTGGCTTATAAAGGGGTACAGTAATGAGCTGCAGTGGAATCACCTGGTAACTCATGATAGGTTCCTCCCGAAACTTGTTAATGTAGTATAATAGTAACTGGATTAAAAAAATTGAGCCAATGAATACATAAATAAACAAATAAAAACAAAAAGAGGTGAATAGAGATGTGTTCAAGAATACAAATAAATTATTTATTTATCAATAAATGCATAGATTTATTCTTTCATTCAAGGATTAATTCATGACTACATTTATTTATTAATTAATTTATTTCTATTTGGATGTACGTATGCATTTAGTTAAATAAACATGTATTAATTTTATATATATTTTTTTTATTCATTCTTTTACTTATTCATGTAATTATTTCTGCTTTATTTATTCGTTTATATTTAAGTCATTTTTGGTTCTCCATGCTAACATCCTCTCCAAGAAATAAGGTCATGTGACTATGTATTCCTTCTTGCATATTGACAGGAAATGCTTACTTACACAGTTTCTTATTTTGAAAGTAGCAGTGTATCCTTTTCGAGTGTCTAAATCAGTTTTTGATCTAAATCAGAGTATATCTATTTTTTTTAAATCACTATTCTGACAACTTTCGTCTTGTATTTCCTCCAGTATGTGTACACTCTCTGATGTAACCATTATAAAAGGGTTTGATGCTTCATTACACTGATGGCTGAGTGACAGATGTCCATATGAACAGTGCCATGTAGGCATCACATGACCCTGCACTTTTAGGCCACAGAGCTGTTGGTATCCCCCTCTGGGTTTACATGTCATGTTTGATGACTCAATGTAGAAACTGCAGCTCTGTCGCCGTCAAAAGAGAACCACAAGGTTTCACACCTCGCTTTTTGACCTATACACTCTTTAAAACACTATATATTTTTCTTTAGACACGTTTACTATCTGTGTAATGATGAAGAAATGAATCCATGCAAATGTCAGTATGTGAGCGTTGCAACACTCTTCTGACAGAACCACAGACAATGTGTTCTTGCATTAAAATAAACGAATGCAAAGTTTGATTTTTTGCTCAATTTTGATTGGTAAAGTAAACGCGCACATTCATCTTCGAAAGCCTGCTTTATACGACAAAAAACCATGCCAATCAAGTTCCTGTAAATATTAACACGATGACTTCTGCTGACAAGCGCACTTCTGAGCACCCTTTTGAGAGGTAACTAATTAGCTGTGTCCATTTTCCCTCAATCTATGTTATTGTTTCCCTTTCAAACGAGTACAAAAGCGATGTCCTACTCTGTGCGAACAGCACATTGTGGATGCAAGATGCTAATAGCAGCGATCAATTATTCACCAGCTAATCTGTCTGAAGAGCCACTGGAATGTGGAATAGGCTCATCACAGTCCTGCATTAATATTCAGTCAACAGGCCTCACTCTGTACTGAATATGTCAAATCAGACCTGAGTCCTTCTCATTTTTAAAAGAGGGCTTTCAACAGCCGCTTCTGGTTTGTGCACAGATTAGCATTTGTTAGATTCACAAAGGCCGTTTCGTAACTGGATGATTGCTCCACAGTTTAATGTCAAGGTGGTATTAAAATAGATTATTTTTAGCATTGTATATTGTTTGTTTGATGCAGTGGGTAGCACTGTGGCCTTTCATTAAGAAGGTCTCTGGTTCAAGGACAGCAGGGAGGCTCACTAAATTCGCTAAATTTCATACAGGAGGGAATGTGTGTGCTGCCCTGTGATGGACTCGGGACCTGTCCAAGGTGCACTGGTGATAAGCACCAGACACCCCCGACACCCCCCACAGCCGACGTAAAATTACGTTATCTCAGTAGTACCTGAAATGAACACATGTGCAATAGTTTCCATGTGCAATATTCCATCTATGCTGGTGAGCAATGTTTGTATGTTATGTATTTTATTTCTTCAAATTATTGTAATATGTTATTTTTTATTCCGAAATTCCCTGAGAGCCCTAATAAAGTATATTATTTTCTATTTTTGCATTTCTACATATTTTAAAACGTGTTATTGTTATGATTTTATTGGTAAATCGCCCTTTTAATAATAATAAAAAAAACAATGTAGTGTTAAAAATACCAGGGTAAAATTCAGTATGATCATTTAGTGTTTTGATGTTTTAATAAATTAATTAAAAATAAATAAATATATATTATTATAATAGTTTTTTACATGATTTTGGGTTTTTACTAAAAACTTTGTGGTAGTTTTTTTTTTTATCTGCCTTGAAGAACATTGTTATTTTGCAGATGTGTCTGTTTGGGAGTTTAAAATCCCTCTATGACAACTTTTCAACCTTGCACTGTGAAAATACATAATAACTGAAACTAAATACTGAACTAGAGCTCATAAGAAGCTTCAGGTCATGGATAGTTTACTATTTAAATCCCTCCTTTTGCTAAAATGAGCAAAAAGACACACATACTCCCTGCGTTGAGAAGTCTGCTGAATTAGGAGAGATTTGTTGGAAAACAATTTCTCCAAAAACTCTTATCACTCATTTGTTTAAACATTCTTCTAATAAATGTTAATGTTTGCTTTGACTGACTATACAAAATCACTTTCACAACCAGTCAAAGAGCATTACATCTGTTAACACAGCGTCCCGAAATGTAATGACAAATTTCTAAATATTAGCATTTTATGCATATGATACCCACACATTTTTATGGAAAATACAGGGAATTTGTTCTGACTTCCAGAGATTTGTACTGCAGGGGGCGTGGCAGAAGCGTGTGCTCGAGTGAATGGAGAGTCCAGAATGTATTCGCCAACCCCCAGTCCATGTATTAACTGGTACAGGGAAGCACACAAATTCAATTTGCAACTTTCACTTTATCCGTTATAGCTCCTGAATGTAACCCACAAGCTAGAAAAATAATGAAGTAACAGATTTTTTGAAGTGGGGGGGGGTTGCGCTTTTAAGAGACAATATCAGGAGTTATACTTTAATTTTATAAGACTGGTGATTTCCACAAACCAAGCTCTGCACTACAATGAAAAAAAATCCCTGCATCAAATCGGTCTGCAGTGTGAAAAGGGATGGGGACAACTCTTCTAAAGGCCTTGAAAATGGCATAAAATGGTACATTTAACTAAAATGTTGAAGTCAGAGTCACTATTATATAAAAATGCTTTACTTTACTACAGAAAAGTGGGATAAAATGTTGATTACACGCTTAACAAAGTGATTAATTTAACTCCAATCTGGATAAAATGTGGATTATATGCATATATGTGGATTATATATCTAATATTTGGTTCTATTTTACCCAAATGTGGTTTAAAACATCACATTTATTTATTTATATGCAAATATTACATGATGAATCCCCTTAAGGATATTTGAAAGGAATCTGAAAACGGAAACTCTGAGAAATAAACATATATAAGCCCTGTGTTTTATGCAGACGACTGGACATCCAAACGTACAGAGAGAGAGACAATGCTGTTACCTGCAGGCCCTCGATTGCCAGTCTCAGCATGCTTGGAGTCAGCTTGGAAGCCTGCTTGAAAGTGAAGTTACTCCAGTCAATGATCAAGACAAATCCATTTACTTGGAGCTCAGGGTCTTCAATCATGGCCTCCAGAGACAGTAAAATAGCTCGTAGAATATCCACAAAGGTGTACCTGGAGAAACGGGCAAGCAAAATGTGGTTTACATTAGTTGCAAGTCAGGTCAGTGTAAGGTCATCGACCATGATGGCCTTGGATTCCTAGTTTGTATCTATTTCATGATTAGTGCATGTACACAATCCCCCTTTGAAGATCAAAACACAGTTTTTTTGTTAATTACCAAATATCTATGAAACCCTGTAAAAATATGCCACTCTCATGTTAATATTTCTAATGTCAGAAATCTATGACCTTGGCATGTAAACAAAAGTTAAGTTCAGAATTTGTGCCAAACTAGTATGTCTACTAGTATGTCCCAAACTACATACCGCAATCTAGTATGTCAGCTTAGAGATGTGGGTGTGCTGCTGTTGGGTGTAAACAGCATGCCTGGATGATTGAGGGGTTGAATCCACGCTAGCTAGCTATTAGCTATCTGCAAAGAGTGAAACCTACACTAGTTAGCTCTTAGTTATTTACAATGAGTTGAATCCACACTAGCTAGCTACTAGCTTTCAATAATAAATGTAATCTACACTAGCTAGCCATTAGCTTTCCGCAATAAGTGGAATCCGCCCTAGCTAGCCATTAGCTTTCAAAAATAATTGTAATCTACACTAGCTAGCCATTAGCTTTCAATAATAATTGTAATCTACACTAGCTAGCCATTAGCCTTCAATAATAATTGTAATCTACACTAGCTAGCCATTAGCTTTCAATAATAATTGTAATCTACACTAGCTAGCCATTAGCCTTCAATAATAATTGTAATCTACACTAGCTAGCCATTAGCTTTCAATAATAATTGTAATCTACACTAGCTAGCCATTAGCTTTCAATAATAATTGTAATCCACACTAGCTAGCCATTAGCTTTCAATAATAATTGTAATCCACACTAGCTAGCCATTAACTTTCAATAATAATTGTAATCTACACTAGCTAGCCATTAGCATCAATAATAATTGTAATCTACACTAGCTAGCCATTCGCTTTCAATAATAATTGTAATCTACACTAGCTAGCTATTAGCTTCAATAATAATTATAATCTACACTAGCTAGCCATTAGCTTTCAATAAAAATTGTAATCTACACTAGCTAGCCATTAGCTTTCTCCAATAAGTGGAATCCACCCTTGCTAGGTATTAGCTATCTACTTTTACTTCCAATGAGGGCCATTACAGATCTAACTCTTTTTACAGGTTTATTAAAGATGCCATGTGGTTTGTAGGGTTTTCTCTTTTATATATTCTGTAACAGGTAGTTTTTCGGATAAGCAATTTTATTGTTTCTATATTGTTATGTTGCTATTTAGACATAGCATTCTGTAAATCACATTGGGCAACTGTAAAGTGATATATGAATAAACTTTAATGGATTGATTTAAGTGATTTAATAAAAATAGCTAGCTATTAGCTATTTGCAATGATTGAAATCCTTGCAAGCTAGCTAAAAGCTATCCCCAATGACAGGACTCCTCACTAGCTAGCTATAAGCTATCCCCAATGAGTGGACTCCTCACTAGCTAGCTATAAGCTATCCCCAATGAGTGGACTCCTCACTAGCTAGCTATAAGCTATTCCCAATGAGTGGACTCCTCACTAGCTAGCTATTAGCTATCCCCAATGAGTGGAATCCCCACTAGCTTTTGACTGGTTATAGTGAACATATCTGTTTTTACTACTCTGCAAACAAAATAATTTATCAATTTACTTGATGTTATTGTGTACACCGGTTCCACATTATCCAAATTTGTGAAACTAACTTTATTTTTTATAAAACGTGGAACCCATGAACACACAGAAATATAAAATCAATTCCTTGATTAATTTTCAGTGTTGGTTAACTTGAATTTATGACTTTACAAAACTAAAGCAGCCTACAAAATGTATATAAATATGAAATTTATAAAAAGGGGCTACTAACGTCACGGTTATATGCATATATTATGCCTCCATGGCAACTACATCATTAAAGAGACTTTTCTGACAGAGACAGATTCTCCATAAAATAATACTTAGTGTCTTACGATTTCGGAAACTATTCAACCATATTCCTTATCTGGCAGATAGTGGTTTTAGCATTAGCTTAGCATAGATCATTGAATCAGATTAGACCAGAAGCTTTTCAGTATAAAATGGTAAAAATTAAATAATCCATACCAAAACCATATTTTTAGAACTTAACTCTTTTTGAGAGCCACTCAGTAATAACGCTAATAAAATAACATTTTGTAGGTTGTATGGTGTGTGGTTTCAACAATTTCCCGCTCGTCTAACAGCCCAACGTTACTCCAAAGGAAGTTTTAAATGGAAGGAGAAAGATTATATCCATATACTGTAACCGGATTCATTGACCTATGCTAAGCTAACGCTACATGGTCTGTCTCCAAGATTTGAAGAACATATAATTTCCAAAATGGAGGAACATTGTCAATAAAAGTGGGGAGTCTAATTTACCCAAAAATGTATTTTAAAAAGTATAAATTCATACATTTAAAAGGATTTTTCCTTGCCAAAGAGATATTGCATCTTCAATGGCCCCTCTAACAGCAGGAGCTTGCTATATGTTGTTCATTTAACGCCACATAATGGCTGAACCTCATATTGTAGTGAATGACAGAAGACTGATGCTGAAACGACAGCTCCAACAGAGCATGTCATTAGCCACAATTAGCAAAAATCCAATAGCGCCTCACCTGCTCTGATCCCAGTTCGCTGCAAACAGAACCAAAATCTTTCTCCCGTATCTATCCAGATTGGACAGGACCCCAGGAAATCCATCTTTCAGAGCTTGCTTGATCCCTGGATCGGTGGCCTTCAGGTTCTTGAACATGTCCAGATTCTGCTGCCGGTACTCAAAGTACTGAGCCAGCAGACGGAAGGCCTCGAAATGGTTAAATTTCCGGGCTCTGAGAAAGCGCAGGATGAAAGCATCGTCTGTCCTGAGAAAACCAATGTCTGGTCTGGTGATGATCATGTCCCTCACCTCCTGGATGTCCTGATGCAAAGTGTCCGGGTTCTCCTTTAACTCCACCTTGGCTTTCTCCAGGGTTTCTGGAGACAGGCCTGCCTGCAAATGAGTCATTGTTCTTGCACTGGATCAAATCCGAATGTCCCCCACACTCAAACACTAAATAAATATACGTACACACACTATGTATGGATGATAAAACCCCTAAACGTTAAAGAGCACTTTCCAATGTAACCTGACTTTGGAGCTGGTCCTGAGTGAAAGCTAGACTCTTGGTTCACCTCATGAGTTCACCTGTGGTTTATGGATAACACTGATTCACGTACATTCTTCTGGCTGTGCTCATCGATGGTGGACGTGTATGGCTTGATCAGACTCGAATCGTCTACGTCAGATTAATTGTGAAGAAAAGCGACTAGATGAAAGCGTCCATTCCTTCCATCCCGACCCAAGCGCGTCTAGGAGCGGTTATAAACGCAGCTCTCTCCTGCCATCACCGAGCGGCCAGGCAATGCGGCACCCTGCAGCATCTCGCGTCTCCAGTCTCCATTTAACGCGCATTTCAAACGTTGGAGTCCGAGCATCATCTTTACGATCCCCGACCGTCTCTCTCTCTTTCTCTCTCAGCGCTTCGTGTGCATCTTGGCCGTCCTTCGAAAGCGGCGGTGAGGTGTCGGTCCTGGTCCGTCTGGTTCCGGTGAGGTGGTGAGAGGTTTACGTCAGTGCCCGCGCGGCTGCTGTTGCTTCGCTTTGTTGCTGATGAGAGTGACTTCGAGCATCGCTCCGGTGATACAGTCTGTCCGTCATCACGCGGCGGAGGAGGGGGACGCGCTCGCTCCCGATCCTCCCGAGAGACACTAAATAAAGCTTCGCCTGATTGGTTTCACACATGCTGTTAAACAAAAATACCACTGTATATAACATTTACTCACATAAGTCTGGGGCCTTTTTACAATTTGCTATAATAAATTACATTTAAAACAGTTTTTGTGGCATTTTATTAGTATAACTTCAACTTTTTTTTTTGCATATTTTGTTCCATTAAATAATTCCACAACAATCATGAAACTGTAAAAAAAAAATTACAATTCTGAATACCTTTAAATTTTGTCATTTTTTTACTGCAAAAACAAACAAACAATCTTTAGGTTTTGTAACAAAAATCTAAACAAAATATAATTCATAAATCCCATAAAGAAACAAAAACAAGGTTAAAACAGTGGGAAAATTGTACACAGCAAAATCCTAAGAGTAAAATGAACTCTACTCAGAGTATATTTGGTCCCACTCTATATAAAGTTAAACATACTCTGAGAAAGAGTTTTTTAATTATCTATTTTCTTCATTTTTTTCCAAATCTGCACAGAAAAATACAAAATAAAAAATAACTATTCATAGAGGGACCAAATGCACTCCGAAAAGAGTTAAAATAGACTCATTTAGGTTTAACTCTATATAGAGTGAGACCACTCTGAATAGAGTTCATTTTACTCTTATTATTTTGCTGTGTATCAAAAAACCAAGTGAATCTCTCTTAAACCTGTTCCAAAGCACAGTCTGTTAGAATTTTTCATGTTAGAATTTAGAAAACCACAAGCCATATCACAAGTCTTGTACTTTCCAGGGTCATCCCATCTTTTCACGACTAGATGGTACCGAATTGCGGTCTGTAAAATGAAAATGAAAGATTGCGCACTTTCATAATTTGAATTGCTTTGCACATTATGGCAAACTCTTGTAATGTTTGTTTGAAACTAAAAATATCAAAACAAATAGGCATTATATTTGAAATCAAAATTAAACAATAGGTCGGTCAATCCTGGGGCAAGCAGAGACTTTTAAGTGTAAAAGAAAAAAAATTGGTTTACGCTGTTTTAAATTGTTTAATGGGCCTGATTTATTCGTACACATTCATTCTAAATAATCAGACAAAATTTAAGTGTACACACAAAAAAGGTTTTGGATTAACATAAACATTTAATCATGTTAATCGATTTGATATGAATTAATTTCAAGGAACAAAATGCAGTGAATGAACAAAAATATTTACACTTATAAATATTTAGTAAATGTACACTTGCTCGCAGTTTTTGAAGGACCTGGGCTACTGGGTTGTACCAAACATTTTGGAGAACTAACCACAGATCTTCTGTGGATGTAGCTTTCTTACATCATTCTGTCTCTTCGGGTAATTCTCTGTGATGTTGACATCCAGTACTTCTAATTTTTCTTTAAGCTGAGTTCTTCATTTCTTTGACTGTATGTTTGGGGTCAAAGTCCTTCTGCTGAGTCATCAAACACCTCCTTGGTGCAATCACATGATGGATCTATTTGTGAATCTCAGCATTGAGAACATCATAAATGCCCAACTTCATGAGTTCACTTTCTGATGCCATTTTCGGCACCCCGGTCCCTACATTTTTGTGCATACTTGAGTCACATGACCTCAAGGTATGACTTTTTGTTTTTTATCCAAAGGGCTTGATCAGCAAAACGTGAACTCAGTGAATTTTAAAATCTTTGTCTGGAAGTCAACGTTTTCTTTCTCAACCTTTGCCTGTTCCTCGCCCAGTTTTAAGTCTCCTACACAGCTGTTTCTGTTTCAGTTCATGACTGGATTTCAAGATCTAAAACTGATCATTAGCACCTGCCTTTGTGCAAGTGTCCTTAGAACTCACAGTGGTTTGAAGGCAAGTAACACCAAATATTTATTTGATTTACATTTAATTTTATATTTCTTAAAAATGTATTTGTTTACGCCTGCCTGAAATGAATGTTTGCGCACTACTTTATAAATTACTTTATTACAATACATATGATTGTTTTAGTTTTAAAAGTAAAAAAAAAAGAAAAGAAATATGTTTATTGTAGCTTGTATTACAAAAAAAAAAAAAAAAAAAACAGAAAAGATGAATACTGTTTAAGGAAGAGGTTCAAACTCTCACATAAGGTGGAGCTTCTTGTTCAAATGAGATGATGAGCAGGAATTTTACGAGGCATTCACGCGTTTAGAAATCTAGCCACGAGCTGAACTGAAGCTGTTTAATTGAAGTTAAACACGATTACAGCCAAACCACTGAAACAGATTATAATTAGCATCTGGAGAATTACCACAGTGTCAGAAACAGAAAGCAATCACGACCCTTCACTTGTTGAACCAGCGCTCGTTCAGTAGGCTACACATAAGCAAGTGTTTAAATGAAATGCGCAAGGGTCCAGAAAAAAAGGTCATTGTACAATCATTTCAGAATCAGGCAGCTACTCAGCACTCGCTCAATCAAGTTCCCGAGCAGCATCTGAGATGATGCAGACTCACTCTTGAGTCTCAAGCACTCACGTCCAGTGGTTATAAACTCATCTGGGAAATTCACATTTGTTTTTGTCTTAAAATACTAATCCAAACTAGATAGTAAAGTTTATACACAAACTTTAATGTTGGCTTGAAAGTGTACAGTTTAAAATTATTTTCATGAGCAAAATGGACTGGTTGTCAAGGTGGAATTTTCGGTTGCTATGGAAGAGTCAGTGACATCATACATGGTTCCCTATGCTAATAGAAGTGATTCAAACCACCACCGATGTCTCTATGACTTTCCCTAGCTGGAGTAGTGATATGTCAAATTGGTTGCTATGGTAAACAGTCTGGTTGCTATGGAGGACTCAGTGACATCATAGATACTTCCCTATGCCAATTTGACTGATTCAAACCACCACCCCAATCTCTATGACTTTCCCTAGCTGGAAAAGTTATTTGTCAATTTGGTTGCTATGGTAAACAGTCTGGTTGCTGTGGAGGGGTGAGTGACAATAATGTTCCCTAGAAGTTACATAAACGAACTCACTCATTTAACAAAGCTGAAGTTCAGAGAATTTGGTTGCTAGGGTAAAGTTTGGTTGCTAGGGAGCTGTCGATGTAATACACTTGTACCAAAATTAACATAAATAGACCAGCATTGGTGGTTCGACTGATGAGAACGTCTCCGAGAGCGATGGAAAGGGAACCTCGACACCAATGGGGTTCGCAGAGCTACATTTTTGCTAAATTTGACCCCATGTTAAGTCAATGTCAAATTCAAAATATCAAAGTCAAATTTTCGCTGCATTGTCAGAGCAATTTCCAGTGGTACCAGTCTGAAAAGGTATAGCAAAAGGTCAGACCAGTTTGGAGGTTTTTGCATTAAAACTTGGGACAGCAGTCAGTTAATTCTAGTTAAAAAAAAAAATTAAAAAAAGAGAAAAATATCAGTTTTAGATGCTAAATATGTATAACTTGTAGAACATCAAACAAGGCCTAAATAATAAAGAGACTAGTCTGAGTTTTTTTATTGTTAGTGGGTTATTACTACATTTTTTGGATAACGTTGTAGTTTCTGTTTAGTCTGTGGAAATCAGGTGCAGTGTTCTGGGATTATGAGAGTGTTGGTCGGCAGGGTACAGAACAGGACACAAGCACTCATGAAGAAAGGGAGGGACCGGTTGGGGAGCTCTTCACAGCTGAGAGTGCATGGGGGAGGAAGGGCCCCCGAGGGACCTGAGATGGAGGCCCGATAATTACATTCAGCACTCGGGGAGATGTGGAGGAAATCAAATGAATGGAGCAGCTTGCATTGGAAATTACCTTTGTTGCAGAAGAGCAGCTGTCACTTAAATGCTCCTGACATTTTGCCTTTCTGAAGACTGGCTTCATGATAAGGCCCCGTAAAGCTAATATCACATTACGATAAAATGACAGTAAAATGTATTAAATATAAGACTAGAGGGCTACAAAAACTTTGATGATGGCTATGGAATCCAACTTTTTTGGTTTCATCCCTTCGCTTGGTTAAAAATGTATATCCTTTATCGAATGTTTATGACAATTTTTTAGTTTATTTTGTTGTCGTCTTTCAATTTGTTTCAGATAATCCCGGATTAATATTTTAGATTATTTTAATTGTTTATGCAATACTTGTCATTCCCTTGTTTCCTGCTGCATATTGTAAATTGTACATTTTGGTGTTTATTGTCAAAAAATAAATAATAAAATACAGTCAAAAGTGGTGACCAAGTCAATTAAGTCTCACTAGGCCCGCGGAGTGAAGCCAAACCGTGGATTCAGAGAAGTGGCTCTCAAATTCTTTTTAAAAATGACAAAATAAGTTGTATATGAGTGTGGGAGGGGCATGTGAGCCAGAGGGCGGGGCTCTGATACCAACGATTCCATCCCAAACAGGAAGTTGCGTGAGCGCATGTGCAGCCGTTAATGGCAGCATCCTCTCCAGCACGAAAGGAGCGTCGAGTATTTTTTTATTATTCTTTTATGGAACAAATCCTGTATTTTTACAAAACTAATAATATTAAAAAAGGAATAAAAAAATGTCACGTTGTTCATATTTTTATAGTCTATAGTGGTAACACGTCAGATACGTTAGCCGAGTTAGCTGGACGAGTTTAGCAGTACATAATTTATTTGATTGAAATCACTAGGTGTGTTTATTATATATTCGAGTAAAGAAACATTAAATTGGTATAAACGTGTGTGAAAAGCTTTTGCTGTAAAGTTGACCACATGGAATGAACATAATCTGCTCCCTTTTATTGCCATCAAGTGGTCAGATGACGAACTGCAGTTTCAATCGCTCTTAGCGCTATGGTGATTTGTCCTTGGAAAGCTCTTTGGTCTTGGTTTGCGCATTGTGTGTCCGCAGTAAGTTTTAAATATTTAGATGTAATATTTAGCACCACTTTATAGACCAAGACGATCACATTAATATATAGCACCGACGATTTTTTTTTTTTTTACAAAAAAGTACAGTTATGATATTGTTCTTATTTTGTAATATATCTCATGGTTTCTTAAAAAAAAAAAACAGGTGTTATAAAAATGTTTCCAAAATGCTTTAGCACATAGTGAAAATGTAGGATCTTGTCTAGAAAAGGTATTATCCCCAAAGCTATAAAAACTTTTCCCCAGACGATGGCAGCATTGAACTTCTGCAGATTCATATTGTGAGCAGCAACAGTTTAATACAAACTTAAGACATGGTGAAGACACTCTTCTGCAGTTCAAACCGAGCATCAGATTGGAGAAAGATGGCATTGTTGTTGGTGCCAGACAGGCTAGTCTATTTCAGAAACTGCTGCTCTACAGGGTTTTTCACACACAACCATCTCTAGGGTTTACAGAGAAAGGCCTGAAAAAGAGAAAATATCCAGTGATTGGGAGCCAATGCGTTGAAGTCAAAGGAGAATGGCCTGATTGGTTCGAGCTGAGGATGCCACCAAGGATTAAGTCAGTTTTGAAGGCAAAATGGGTTGATTCTGGTACAAGCAAGGAGTAATAAAGTGACCAGTGAGTGTATAAAACATTATGGGGAAAAAAAACAATCAGTTTGCAACTTGCCAAATAAGCTGCATTTTTACAGCATTTCACCATATATTTATATTTTGTTTAAATTATGTATTTCTTTCTGCAAAAGACGATGCTTTGAAATCCATTGCACTCTTCATTGAACCAGATTATTTTTGTTTGTTACCTACATTTATCAAGACAGCATCTCTGAAGATCTAACGCTGACTTTGTTCAGTTGCATTCAATGTCAAAATGTCTGCCAGCAAAAGCTAAAAAAAAACATCTCAATTAGCAACCAGCAGACTCTGATGTCACACACGAAGTGGAAGGCCATTGGCTGCCCGAGGCCCGTCTGCTCTGACCTCACAAGGACCATGAGAACAGCCAGCAAAGGATTCAATAAAGTCTGAAACCCCACAGACGGATTCCTAAAGGATAAAATGCCATTCAGGAATGAGACGAGAGCCTCAGTTGGAACCCCTGCGTTCACTAAAATAAAGGATTTTTTTAATAATTAAGGCTTTTCACTAAATTCCTGCTGGGTTATTCCAGTAGAAATTTAAACAATGTACATTTCTGCAAGCACCCGAGAGGCACCTCCGACGACTCCTCTGTTGATCAGTTGAACTCATTCTCAAGACCTGTTAAACTTAATTTTCGCAGATTAAGATTCATTATTTCACATAAAACCTTATTGTTTCTTACACTCAGTGCATTAGTCACACTATGGATCTACAACTTCCAGAAAAAGCAGGTACCTCATGCGGAAGAAATGGGAAAATGTTTCTCTCTACAAGCTTTTTGTATGGCGTATGTTTCTATCGATTTTGTCCTTTAGTGACTCCTATTGGCAAAGTGGTGAAACAGCAAGCTCAGTTAAGTCTATCGCTCTAGCACTGATCCAGGACCTTTGAAAATACAGTAAAACAAAAAAAAGAGCCATTCAGATTCAACCAAACATGAGACTGTGACTCTAATAAAATACTGTATTTTTATTTAGTAAGATAGTATGCATGTATGTATATATGGTCAATTTTAATATATATATATATATATATATATATATATATATATATATATATATATATATATAGTTATATAAGTATATATATATATATATATATATATATATATATATATAAGAAGTATATATATATATATATATATATATATATATATATATATATAATTGACAACTCTGCATAAATTTTAAGCTCGGTTTTAAAATTGAATTTTAATGTTATGTTCAGATGTCTCTCTGGGCCACCATCTTAACTTTATGTAAACCACTTAGAATTACCAATGTGTATGAAATGGCCTATTTAAATAAAAATGCCTTGTAAATATAATTTTTTGCATGATTTTGGCATGTTCTCATGCCTACTAACATTTAAGTGTTTTCACTAATATATTCAAAATATGTTAATTAGGCAAGAAACAGGGCGGGGTGTTCAGTTTGGTATGTACATTTGATTTTCACAGTGATTGGGATGTACAAAGAGAATCTGTGTGGAAACCTGCATGTCTGCAGACTAAAACATCTGAATTGAAATTTTTACACTGTAAAAAAAACAAAACAAAACTTTAAATAACCAGTTATTTGTTTTACAGAATTGTACAGTAAATTTTCCATATTGTAATCATGTTTTATGGTTTATAGATGTCTAAATTCATGTGATCCCATGAGTCTCTTAAAAGAAAATATCCAAAACACTTATAATTAGAGATAATACAGTAATTTTATGAAAATAAACTGTATTTTTATTACATTTCTTTCATTACTGCTACATTTCTTCACTCTTAATTTTTACAGTTATCACGTATTGTAAAATACAGTCTTTTTCTGTAGCAGTTATATAGTATTTTGCTGTTAAATTTACAGATAATCCACAAAAATGTTAAGCCCCAGGTGGATTAGCAGCAAAAAAAGAAAGAAAAAATATAAATATATAAATAAATTTATAAAGTATACTCCTCTTCACTTGAATTAAATCCAATTTGGAAAAAGAGCATTTTAGTCCCTGCTGATTTTGTTTGGTCGTGCAGGCTCAAAACATTTTAAGTCTATTAATGTAATGATGGGTTTATATTTATCAAATATGTTATTTTAGGAAAAATCAAATGAAGAAAACGTTTCTATTATAGAACACGGAACAGATTTCAAAACTAAGTTTATTGAAAAGCTTTGTCATGACTTCATGCAGCTCTTAAATTAAGCAGCATATTCGGTGAATTCCAGTTCCCCGGGGGCTGCCATGCTTACACAATCACTGTAGTAATCCACAGCTTAAAGAGTGTATTGGGTCAAGCGGAGCCATCAAAGCACGGTTTTAAGTCGGGACAGGCTTTCCCAAGCGTAATGAGACTCGGCAATCAGTGCAGAGTCTGACCCGGACCATTCGCTATAGCATTGACCTTCTCTGTTACAGCAATTTAATGTTTAAAGTAGACAAGGGACTGCCAGGGGAGCTGAATGTATCTGACAGTAATCGGCCGCAGTGTAATCTGCTATGGGTAGAGCCTAAAATATGGCACTGCTAAGGAACTCAGCAGGTCCAATGATCACAATCCTTTTAAAATAGTGATAACAAAATGGAATTTAAAGTGTGTATTGCCCTCAGCAAAACTTTAACCCTCACGTGTCACATGAGTCCCTTTAGAGCATCACGAATGCTGATATGGGCCTCTTCAAACTCTGGCTCCAAACTCATCACCTCCTCGGCAGAGAGTCTGAGCAGACAGAAGCCCAGCGAGGGGTCTCTGCTGAGGGTATGGGGCCTCTGAATGGGGGGGGGGAGCTCTTTCATGTATGGGTTTCTACAAAGCCACACTTTTGCAGAGCGATGACAAGACTGTGAAGATAAATTAAAAGTTTTTAAAGAAGCACAAAGAGCAGAAACTTATTCTGAAAAATGCCAAAATTTAAAAGCTTGCCCAAAATTAGCCACAGACACAATTAAAAGAGGCTCATAAAAACATGTTTCTCCTTTTTATAGCAGCAGAAATTAAGAAGGATTTCCCTTAAAAATACATTATTAAAATCAAATATTAACCCTTAGAAGTTTGGGGCATTTTTGAGCGTTTATTGCTACTTTACACATTGCTTCATGAAAAAAAAAGTTTTTTTTGTGGCAATGCTTGATATTAATTTTATAACAGCCCCAGTTTCTTTTATTTACAATGATTTTCATTACCGAATTGTTTACCAACAAACCTGAAAATGCACATATTATACATTCCCCTGTACTATATTGATTTTTTTTCACTGCAGAAATCTCAAAAATTGAGAAGAAACAGTTTTTATGTTTTTGAACAAAAAACAAAAGTGTTGAGACAAAATAAAAATGCCCCCCAAAAACAATGATAAGACAATGTGAAATTGTAAAAACCCAGACCCCTCCTTATCCTTATAGACAGTTACAAGAGAATTGTGTGCAATTGTGATTTTTTTTGTTTAGCCAGAACTAAGAAAAATACGAGCCATATCACAAGTATTGTACTTCCAAGTGTTATCCCTCCTTTTAGCCACCAGATGGCACTGAAGGCACCAATTTGGAAGTTAAAATAAAAAATGAAAAAGCTACAAAATGATACAAATTATTTTTATTTAACAAATTCCTATTGTTGCTGTCTTTAGATGGCTCTCGTTTACTCACTTTATGCCACTTAAAAAAGACAAAATTTACTAACAGGATGGCTTTATTATTGTTATGTTCAAAAACGTTCGATTGGTTAAATAGATTTGTTGCGCTCTACTGAAAATAAAGACTTTTTTTATAAAGAATTTTTTTTGTAGCTAGCTAAATTTACCTTAAAAGAAAAAAATATTAGACTGTATAGATAAAAAAAAAAAACAGTAACTAACGGTCTCTTACAAAAGTAATAAAAATATTTTTTGCATTGTATTTATGTAAGCATTAACAGGTAAAAAATTATATGTAAAATTATATTTAATTGAATAAAAAGTGTAATTTCTATATTATTATGATTAGCTCCAGGTACCACTTTATCCCTCACAACAAAAAGAACATGCTGTGACCTTTTAAATCAAGAAAAAAAAAACTTTTATATCAAGAAATTCAAACAATTATTATAATGAAGTCTCTTCTTTTAGAACTCCAACAGCAGCTTAAAGTTTCTGACCACCGTCTCTCGTAATACAATTTGAATAGCTCTCTCTGTCTAAAAAGTGCACGGAACAAACCTGAACGATCTTGCACAGACCCTCACACGTGATGCTTGAGTTGTAGCTCACCATAAAATGATTAAAATACTTGTCGAAGTCTTTGCTTTGTGATTGTTCTAGCCTTAGAGCGAGTTGATGCAGGCTGTTGGGCTGTAAGTCAGCAATACTAAAAGCCTCAGTCATGATGTACTCCAGCTTCCACTCAGACCTCCGCTCCAGGTTTGCTTCAGTCAGATTTAAATAGAACTGCAAAATATCCTTGAGCGGATTAGGAGAGACGATTAGAGATAGCAAACAAAACATCAGACATAAACAGTCAGTGGAGACTTACCAGTAAAGCAAAAGTGTCAGGTTGGTATAGATACGCTCGGAGACTGGGGTTGTTTGAAAATGGCTCTGACAGACTTTTGATGGGTGTAACGGCAGGCGTGACGAATATAGAGTTCACAGGTTTACCTGAAAAAAAAAAGCACAAATCTGGAAATTGCATTTGCTTCTCTATGCATTGAGTAAAATAAATGGCTTTAAAAATCATCTGTATATAACCACCACGCTTTCAGCCAAACGTGTTGAAGACAAAAGTCCCGTGGACGGATATGTCCGCAGGGCTCTAGAGTGCGACCAATTTGGTCGCATATGCGACCTAATTTCTCAATGGTGTGACTAAAAAAAAATCAAAGGTTGCACCGGTGCGACCCGTCGTTCGAGGGGAAAAAAACGAAACTCCGTGAGTCTCCCTGTTGTTCAACAACAGACACACATTAGTGGTCTAAACCAATCAGAGATAGTGAAGAGCGTATCCCGCCCCACCCCCCGATTGGCCGTGGTCCAGATATTCCTGTATGTGTGTGAACGTACGTTTGAAAATGCATGTGATGCAGTCAGACAGAGAGAGGTGAGTCCATCAGGTAAACAGTGGATGTAGCTGCGCATTACGAGAGAAGATGAAAAGAACGATTGACAGATTTTTCATTAAGAAAGATAAGTTAGGGCCTGATCGTGAAAATCATAACCAGTGCTCTGACACGGAGCCATCAACCTCCCCTGTGACTGGCTCTAATACATTTAGAATTGAAACTATAAACTTCAGAATTTTTCTATAAAACACATAACATGCCGCGATAAATGCACTGCTCAAGTGTCCCCTCTCCCCGCTGCCTTTCAGCGGCAGGCAGCTGCAAACAGATCATCAGACGAGGCCGAGATGAGAATTAAGTTTTACGTTGCCTACAATATTGCAAAAGAAGAACTCCCCTTCACTAAATTCAAGTCCGAAATAATTCTTATGAAGAAAAATGGCTTGAACGTTAACCCGACGTACAGCAATGATGTCGCGCGCACCCAATTTATAGAAGTCATCACAGATACATTGAAAAAAAAACCGTCTGTGCAAATTGTGAACAGTGCGTACGTGGAATTCCTGATCGACGGAGACACATATATCGCCAAAAAGGAATTAGTCATTGTGTACAGTCGTATCTTGCGGAAAGGAAGACCGATGAATATATTATTGAACACAGTGAGGTCGAGACTGCTCATGCCCAAGGTAAGCCACGTCATGTTATGGAGCCTATGTCAATAATATGCCTACCGTCTCGTTACTGCATTAACCATAATATTCTGACACTTAAAATGAAAAAATAAATAAATAGGCTGCATTATAAACTCTTGATCTGGGTAGTAAATGGTATTATCGTTTTTATTTGTTTAATTAGGAATTAATGCTGCTTCAAAGAAAGCATTTGCTGCTCTTGGGGACCAAAATCAGTTTAAAGTTTAAATTTCAGCTCAGTAAAACACTTTTTCAGTAAGTTTTAGTTACCTTTCTTGTAGAATTGTGCTTCAAATAAAGAACTTTATTTTGACCAGGTTGTTAGTTAATCATTTACAAGTCAATATTGTCTATATGGACAGTGATTTAAAAAAAATAAATGAATAGATAACTAAAAAAAGTGAACTTGTAAAAAAATGGGGTGTTAAATGTGATGCGGTTGAAAATTTGGGTGCACCTAACTTTTGTGCTGGTGCACCTAAGAAAAAATTTAGGTGCACCAGTGCAACCAGTGCAAAAAGTTAGTCTAGAGCCCTGGTCCGGTTGCACTGGGCCGAATCCCGAGCCTGTCGTCTTTCCCGTCCTCTCTCCTCATTTCCTGTCCACTGTGCTTTCGATTCAGATAAAAATGGAAAAAAGACTATGGCCAAAAAATAATCTTTAAAAAGTGCCAAAACAAACTAAGCGTAAATAAAGCTGCAAGCAGCAATCAAAGGGCTCAAGCACGTCTGACGTCGTTATCATCCTGAAATTGGTTGCACTACGCATTATGACCAATCGTATTGCAGAAAAATAAGACAAATAAAAAAAATGTATATGACCCCCTGGTGGCGCTATGTTTCATACAGAAACAATAGCCATGTTTCCATCAATTTGTGGAATACTGCATTTACAAATAAAGCATCGTTTCCATCTAACGAGTCTGGTAAACTGACGCCAAATATCAAAAAAGTGGAAGTATATAAAAAATTTTTGTATATAACTTACTTGCATTTTAAAGATAATTTTTGCAGCCATAGCCTTTATTGTTTTGTTTTTTTTTCAATTGACAGAGAAGACAGTAGAGAGAGACAGGAAGCAAGGCGGAGAGAGAATGGGGTGGAATGGGAAAGACGACAGGCTCGGGACTCGAGCAGGACAACTTGCATTTTAGAACAAACGTCGTATGCACAGTCATGGAATCTTGCTTTCGAAGGTGGGAGACTGCTCTTTGGGAATGCAGACAGTCAGTTCTGGGAGGTGATAATCCCGATCCACTTTGACGACAGATTTTGGTTGATGACTTTTAAACATTCCAGATCTGCCCAACGGTTAGTCCATTAATCCCGCACCTTCTCGCCCCAATTCTGACAGAAATTGTTTTTTTATCCTGCTCAGTTGTGTGCATCATTTTTTTACGCGTATTTTCACAATTTATGCGTATCTAGACGTTTCCAACCAGTTTTTTTTATGATACACCAAATGCGCATGGATGGAAATGCATTTAATGTTACCTTGGTGATCCAGAAGAACCATGATGCTGTCCCGGTGAGTGTGCCCGTAGAACTGACCCTGAACCACATCACTGTAGTTACGAAATATTTTCACCAGTTGCTCATTGTAGCTTTCTCGGATGGCTGTTGTATTCATGGCGAAGGGAAGATAACCGATGGGCACATGAGCGATCACAAAGACCTCAGAGAGACACACAAACAATAACTCACTCACACACTCCCGATGTCACCTTCACCTTAAATTACAGCATCGAAATAAAAGGTTCCTCCACATTCAGAGAGAAGTAGCTCTTTCCATAATGAAAACGCCGTAAATAAACACTCACCTTCTCTTTGTTTTGCCTAGAGAGCTCAAGGGCTTCCTGCAGCCACTGGAACTGCCCCACAGGATCGCTCATGTTTACCGTCACTTCATTAGGACTGTAGTACAGGTTTGTGTTCAGACTCACCAGACGGAGGCCGGGCTTGACCAGCATAGAGTAAAAGCCACCTTTTACCACAAATCCACAAAAACAGAAATGTCTACTTTCAAATAACAATCCACTATACGTGACTTCCTTTTTCACAGTTACCTTTTTGTACAGTAGCTACAGCTTCTGGATTCAACCAAGGAGACCAAAGTTTGGCTGCGGCCTCATAAATGGCATTCGGTGATGTTGGTAACTGATCCTGAAATGATAATAAGTTGTATTTCTACACCCTCATGTGGTGCTATTTTTTTTTAAAAAGCAACTGTTCTCAGGCATGTAGAGTTTTTTTATTTAAACAACCTCAAAATTTGCCCTTAAGTTGACCCCAGAGGTATTGTCCAACGTTAAATTCTTAGCGAACAACTCAAGTTGCCCTTGGGTTTGAAATACCTGGGGCCAATAGTCATGGTTGCCCAGGGCAGGGTACACTGGCAGCTGTGGGAAGAACTGCTGGATGGTGAGGGTCATATTAGCAATCACACTGATCACAATGTCAGTAGTTAGTTCTTCCTTAGGAACATGTGGAGGACTGTCTCTGCAAAGACCAAAAGAAAGCTTGTGATAAAAATTCCTAAATGTAAATTAAAGCTGCGAGCAGCAATCAAAGGGCTCGAACACTGCTGCACTTTACATTATGACCAATCCTAAATTAGTAGATGTATTCAAGAACAGATAAATTGGGAAAATTATAAATAAGACAGAAAATAAGCTCTTATAACCTCCAGGTGGCACTATGACTCTCACATCTTCTCTTTTAATGTTTTGTACCATGTAATTGTCACACATGCCAAGTTTGGTAAAAAGAAGTACATCATCGATCATATTTGCTTCATTTCCTGTTTGCCACCTGGTGGCGCCATAACTGATACCGTAGACTGCTATGTAGAGGTCGACTGGGAGGATACTAGCGAGTTTAAGATTTATCTTGGCTGGTTTATGACAACTTCCTGTTGCCTGGAAATGTAGGTTTTTTTTAACAATATAGTTTAACAAAGTAAAAAAAACTTCGTAATTTAACACCCCATGTACCTAAACATGAGACTGATTGAGCTTAAAGATGGACAGATATGATCTCTACAAGGAGTTCATTGAAGTATGACTTGAGCAAAAGCGTTTTTTGCTAATTAGCCAACTTCCTGTCGAGTTTGGAAACGCAGTCCATATTGCTGATACTTACGTCTTGGTCCCCTACACATATGATCCGAATTTGATTCCCTGTTGGCGCACTAAAGGCTTAAATGCAATAGGTGGTGCTATAGAGCCATTTTGCAACACCCACTCAGACGTCAATTTTAACCAGTTCTAACGTGTGAGCAAAATTGAGCCGAAATCCATGAAACAACTTAATTAGTTTTAAAAATGTGGCTTCTTACCCAGTCCATATGATGAACTCTGGCTGCAGGTCCGCTTGTTTCATGTAACTGAATGCTGACAGAATGAGCTGGTATGGAGAATCACACAAGAAGTCTCCAAACACTCCTGGGTCCTGTGCAGGAACCCCCTTAGAGGAGAAACACACTTTGGTGTGGTCTTCAGTCACGTGGTAAGTTGGATCCAAATGCAGGTCTGAGATGTGCCAGAATTTAGCTGGAATGTTAAGTAGATATGTTACAAGTTGATTTGAAAATATGTAAAACGCCAACTGTAGTGTTTCCATTTTAAATGTAAAAATTCCCTACTTGAGTCAATTTACTGGAAGTTTGGTCAGGCGAAGTTTAAAGGGGTCATGCAATAGATTTTTGGTGTTTATAAATGTAGATTTAGAAATTTTAAATAATAAAAAATGCTTAAAGCCTGCACCCCGGTTTAGGATGTAAGTAAGTGCCTATCATCGATTCCTCTGTCTAACTGGACGGCGGGGCTTCTTTATTGAAAGCTCTTGAAATATGAAAGCGTTCATGTTTAAGTAATTAGAATGAAAAAATAAGCTGAAATTGAAGCACTTAAAAAGTTATTTTGGAAGTGGTTGCCATAGCGGGAACTATTTTTTGGTGGCTCTTTTCTATTTTTGGAATTACTTCCCTACACCACATGAACGCTCCTCTTCAGCAGTTAGCTCTTCAGCCACACCAGAACATACATCAATCAATGCCTAGCAAGGTCATGCTTTGTTTTACAATGGATATTCGATGGTTTCACTGGTTTATTTCTGTAGGTAAAGCTCTGCTTCTCATCAAGTTATGAGCAAAACCATTTACAAAACAGATTTGTGGCTCCTGTGTAGCTAGCTGTGGCTTTGCCTTTGTATTTGCAAGAGTGTAGGTAGAACTGTGTGTATAATACAGAACTAAAGTTGAAGGTCCTCCTGAGTATTTGGTAACTTCTTTGCCCTTGAAATTTTCGCTGTAACTTTATTGTTCCACCATCTCTTACTTTTCAAAAGATCAAAAACACAGGCCCTTTAATATCATTGAACAATATCCATAATGCCAGTCATTGGCCGATGACGCAAGCACTGCTCAAGTAGACCATAGACATGCATTGAGCGTGTGACATGTTAATTGGCCACCAAATTAAACTGCAGTTTTGGAAGCACTGGTTCACTCCAGTCCTTCAGCCATCATAATAATGTAGCCCGTACGAATCAACTCTTGTCTCATTGAAAGACACTCGCGATCCACCCAATCAGAAGAGGGCTCAATTTAAATTTCTTTTTTTGTTCTATTGTTTTGCACGAACATAGTTGAAATGTTAAACAACATTTTTGTTTTAAGATTGTAATGTTTTTATGTCAAGTGTACATTACTTAAGTTTGCATTTTCAATATTTTTTTCTTTTTTTAATCATTTGTGAAATGGCAAGAAGAAAATATAGTTATTATGCAACACTGAAATGTAATCCAACTGTACTGTAATCTAACATTATTAATAAAATGTCAGGTTGGATCTCACGCAGAAATGCGACCAAAACACTGCATTTATTTTTCTGTTTCTTTTCTTTAATAAATATTCTTTTATAATATTTGAGATAGGTGTCTTATATTTCAAAAGGAAAGTTACTTTTTTAAACTAAATATACATTTACTGAGGGTAATCATAGCCACTTTAATGTGTGAATGGAATATAAGAAAATTAAACAAACCAGATTTAAATTGGAAACAGTTGCAGAAGCTAAAGAAAAATGACAGAAGAGATACGTGACTCTTTATACGTGGAATAAAGACACGGCTCTTGGTGTTTCTGTGCTAAACTTCCCTAAAACAAATCGTCTAACATTAAGGTAAGTTACGCCAAGTGCGATTACAAATATCTGCTTAAAACAGCGGACGACACTCGGTCACAAACACTTACCTGCGCTCTTGAGGTGCTTCATTCCAATATGAACAGGGATAGAATAAACCTGAAAAATACAAGCTTGCCCAAACAAGCATAAAATAAAAATTATATACATAATTGCCCGTCTTTGTTGAGTCAAATTATTTAAGCGTGACCAAAACAGGAAAAATGGGTCTGTTTGTCACGTGACGCTTGGTTTGCGCAACCTGCTGCGGCCGGTCACGCGCATTGATTGTATTTATTACAAGACAAAAGTCTTGAACGGTTAGCCGTGAACATCTTTGTTGCAATTGCAAAAGGTTCCATTCGTTTTTTTTTATTTACTGCTGGGGATTAGATTGAATGAGAATATATTTATTAATGATTAAAGTATTAATTAAAGGTTTTAAATATTCACTAGAAAATGTGAATCCTATGTTTTTATAACATGCACCGAAGATGGAATTCAAAATATGTTCAGTAAATCATTATTTTTAAACATTTAAATATTTTGAATAAAGTTTGCTCGATATTGCTCCATATTTGTATTTCGACAAAGCAAAAGGATGCAGTCATTTATATATATATATATATATATATATATATATATATATATATATATATATATATATAAGAGATATATATATATATATATATATATATATATATATATATATATACTCAATTAAAATTACAATAAAAATCTCACTCGATATCACATATGACATGAAGCAATCTCCAAAAATTTGAGAACTGTTCTGTTTTCTACCAGTTAGTAATAGGCAAACTCAAATCCCATATCCCCTTCCTACCACCAGACCTTTATTTTTGCAAACAAATACCCAAAATTTCTGATTTTAAGATTCCTGGTTTACACTACAAGCACATATCATATTTGAGTCCTTCAGTGACCCTCTCTGGAACTAACTTTAATTGAAACAGATGTTTTTTTTTGTTGTTGTTGTTGTAAACAAATTTACAAACAATCTGCACAAATGTGCACTTTCCATCCACACAAATTTCATTGTCAGCAGGATCTTTATTAAAACCAAAACAGCGTTAGAATTATAAAACAGAAGAGTCCACAGAAGGGTATTTTCTTTTTTGTAAATCTTGCAAACAACTTTTGTTCACAGTTAAGCGTCCCTTAAAGGAAAGTTCACGAAAGTTTATGATTTCTCATATGTCCGGACGGCCTCCACATCTCCGAAGATGAGTTTCTAAAAATGACAATCAGACCATTGTTATTATCATCTTTAAAATTAATAACTGTTTGCTGTGAAGACTTACCATAACCATCTTCCCATCCTTGACCTCTCTGACAAAGGTGGTCTCTTTTCCATCCCACTTCTGTACTTGAACCAGCTGGTTTCCATTCAGCACCACTGTGGACTATTAAATCCCATCACATTCATCACATATAAATGCTTTATATAATTCCACATGAGGATGAACTATCTTCATATCTTCCAACTGTACCTTGCAGTGTCGGTCATCCGCCGTGGTCTCATCAAACTCCTCGCCCAGTGTGAAGCAGATCTCAGTGTTTTTGAAAGTACTCTGTGTTTTTAGGAACACCTTCTCTGCATCTTTTGTGATTACAATGGTTGGCTTTGTAACATTTCCAACTTGTCTTGTTGCAAAGCCAACACCTACACAGAAAGAGATACTTCATTCACAATTTTCAAGTAAAAAGGAGATTGGAATTTCACAAGGTTCCATTTAAAATAAAGTTAAATTTACTTTAAATATGGATTTTCTCAGAGCTTTACCTAAAAACTAACCCTAACCTTTAACACAATTAATCAGATTAAAGTGTCTTTTCATTTTTATTGGATAATCAATATAAATGTATTCCATTATTCTATTAGACAAATTCACTAAGCACGTTTTTTACTGAATGTAATTATTTTATTATGGGTTTGCAATGAACAATATATTGTGATTTAAAAGCTTAAATTTAGGAGTGCTTAGCATTAGCCTAACATGCACAGTTGCGACTAAAACTGACGAAGGAACAGATTTGTACTTTTTAAGGTGAAATAAAAGTTTTAATAAACTCACCCAGAGCTTTCATGTACTCGTCAAAGTTTTCACTGGTGACCAGCTTCCATGTGCCACAAAATGCTTCCACCATTTTTTTAGGACAACTTTACAAAACTGCAGAAGACTATGCAGCTTTTCTCTTTGGGAAGATCTTAAATAGCTGTGGGATTCTGTAAAAAAATGGCTATACAGAAGAGTGGGTGGAGTCAGCCTTTTTATTGGCTGGCAGTGACAACAAATGAATAAATTAAACAAACAAAAAAATATATATACAATAATATACAAAAACTCCACCCAATATTCTGTTTAAAGTTTCTGATAGAAACTTTATTATGTTTTCTATGTTCATCCATCTTCAAATCCCTACGCGTGCAGTTTTGTGTACCTTTTTATAGTTATAACCTTTGCTGCCCTCTTGTGGTGGCTTACGATAAACCAGCATATTTCCCTTCAAACCTGAATTATTTTCCAAGTTTCAGAAAATATTTTTTCTTTTTAATTTTTCTCAAGGCTTGCACAATACTAAAATATTTCCAAATGGCACTCACGAAAATAACACCGAATAAAACTTAGTAAACAAATAAAAACTAATTGTTATCACCATGAGAGGGATGAAAATGCTGTAAATAAAGAATGCTTTCCATAATGTAAAGGTTAACTTGGTATACACATGATCTTCTCTGGTGTTCTTACATACCGCCATCTCTTCGTATAATCCCAGACACGGTCAATGATTCAATTTCCTCCATCACTACCCTGACTATAGTTCTTGAACGAATTTGCTGTATGTTTAGGATTATTGTCTTATACACTTCCCTGATGGTATCACATAACGGTTAAATATCTGTGTGTGTTTCTCAGCATTGAGAACATCATTAACCCAGAACAAATCTCCTACACCATTTACAGAAATACAACCCCAAACATTCAAGAAGCCTCCACCATACTTCACTCACTGTTGCCTGCAGACACTTATACCGTTCTCAAGTGCCTTCTACTGCGGTATTTTTGCACCTCAGTACGTTTTTAGTATACATTATTTGTTTGGCTTTGCTCCCAAATCAGATGCAGTGGTTTTTGACTGCAGCTCTTGCGTGTTGATCACTTGTGGGCAAATTTCAGCAGAGTATAGATGCGTGTATGACATCTTCCAATTTTGAAGGATAATAAGCTTGGTATTTCAAGCTCCTTTAAAAACAACGATGTCTGGGAGAGTCCTTGTTGATGCAGCAACTACCTTGAGTCTTGTTGCTGTCTTTCCCATAAGAATTGATGGCGGTTTGAAGGCAAAGGGAAGTAACATGTAATATTTCTCAGGCCATACTTTGTTTACAGCATTTGTAAACTATTGTATGCGCATAAACATAAACAAATCTGCTGCTTTCATGTACTCATCACAGTTTTCACTGGTGACCAGCTTACATGTGCCACAAAACGCTTCCACCATTTTCAGAACTTTACAAAACTGCAGAAGACTATGCAGATTTTCTCTTTTGGAAGATCTTAAATAGTTATGAGACGTTGCAAAAAAGGATATACAGAAGAGTGGGTGGAGTCAGCCTTTTTATTGGCTGGCAGTGACATCTGAAAAAATAATTGGATAAATTGAACAAAAATTAAATAAAAACAAGTATATACAATAATATACAAAAACCCCACCCATTGTTCTGTTTAAAGTTTTTGATAGAAACGTTGTCTGGGAGAGACCTTGTTGATGCAGCAACTACCTTGAGTCTTGTTGCTGTCTTCCCCATAAGAATTTGAAGGCAAAGGGAAGTAACATGTAATAATTCTGAGGCCATACTTTGTTTACGCCATTTGTAAACTATTCCATAAACGCGGATAAATCTGCTGAAAATGTTGCTTATATAATAATTTGGATATCTTTTAATTGAAAAAAAAATCAATGAATGATAAATTCATTGAAAATTTGCTTTCTGTTTGCTGAAATTCACTGTTAAGGGAACGTCTCCTTCTCCACACGCTTAGCATAGATCATTGAATCCGATTTCATTATAAAATCATCCAAAACAGATAAACGCACAAATTCTAATCACAGATTTATTCTAATAATTAAAGACAGCATGATGTCATTTTATGTGTTGCGTACAACAAACACAATGACACAATATCGTTCTCCTGGTAAAAAATAAAATAAAAATGAAATAAATTAGCTATGACTCATGATGAAAAAGAGGAACATGTCTTCACAATCAGTTTTTCCCCACCGTCACAGCTACGTATAATCATTTAAAATGATGTCTGAAGGAGCACAGAGCACTACTGATCTGATTGCAGCTCACACACGGGTCAAAACGGAGCATTTACACACAGAGGCTTTAAAGCGGAACATAATTAATGTACAATTTTGCATTTACAAGAAAAAACAAAATCACATTTCATGTTATTCAGTGTTATTCTCTTTTTTCCTTACAGAAAGTGAACGATGCACATTTTTACAAAAAAAAAAAAATCCCCACAGCATTATACTCCCACCACCATGCTTTACTGTGGGAATGGTGTTCCTTTGAGGTTGACTTGCCGAAATTAAAAAAGAAGGATCATCAAATGGAATGTTTTTACCTTTGTGCATTTTTGCCACTACATGTCAACATTCAGAGAGGATTCAAATATGGAAAGTCTTTTAAAAAAAGGAAAACATACAGAATTTCTGGAAAAAGTCAAATCTGACTAAACCGTTGAGGTGCAGAATTAAGTGAATGATTATTTGTGTTGGGAAAATCCAATTTCAGGAGTATTCCTGGAATAGGAACGTGCCCATGATGGTGATCCCCGACAGTCTTGATGTTGCATAGTAGTCTAACAGTTGTTTGGTCAACAGGGACGAGAGGCTGAGCGTGAACAATGTTCACTTTAGCATTGACTCGTCAGCCTTCTGTCTTTGTCCCCTCTGTGGTTTCTTTAGGCGGGTCAGCAGAGGATGAGCTCTCACCTCCCTCTTCACCATCATCTGGGGATAACAAGACTCATTATATCACACAGTACTTGCAAAATAAGAAGGAAACTAGGACTTGCATTTGAAAAAAGTATGCCTCCTACACCTCTGTTTCTGTTTTCAGTTCATGACTGGTTTTCAAATTTTCAAACCTGGTTGGTATAATTGCTTGATCGTACACTACACTAAAAACTACAAAAGCCCTGACTGTGATAAATTTTATTGTGATAAATGTAACATTATATTATGTCACTCCTTATAAGTTATATACAACACCGGCCCCCATGTCTTTATCATTTCCCAAAGCTAAGATAGAGTTCAGAAAATGTGGTTGCTAGGATAAACAGTTTGGTTGCTAGGTAGAGATCAGTGATGTCATAAAAAATATAAATTCTTTATATGATTCACATGATCAAACCTACATTTCCCTGTGATGTTAGCTTTGCTAAATGATAGATATGGAAGTTGGTTTGTAAAACGTATACTTTATGTCACTGACTCTTGCATAGCAACCCAACTGTTTAGCCTAGCAACCAATTTGACAGAACAACGGTTCAGATTTGGGAAGCCATAAAGACATGGGGGTTAGCCAACATAATAAAACTAGACAAACAGTACTAGACTTGGCCAAATCTGGACTTTATAAAAGTACAAAGAAAAGGATAAAACAAAAAGAGTAAATGATGATGCGACTGTGCAAAGGAAACCGGAAAGTAACATTTGAGTTTTTTTTTTTTCTGTCAAAGGTATTATTATGTCGAACATGTGGTTAAAATACACCTTGTTTGATTTGATCATGACGTCATTGTGTGGAAAAGAAAAGAAAGAATCTAAAGAATGACCACTAGATGGCAAAAGGCAGCAGAATCATTTGTCCCACACAATCCAGTTCCAAGATACTGTTGAGAGTTTAAACCACTTTTCATAGAAGCACTTTACCTTTAAGAAACTGACGGCATTTTGTTTAGTATTTAACGCTGTAAAAATACTGCATTAAAATGTATTTTCCCTTTTTTCGGCGAAGAATTTCAAGTGTCATCACAAACCGCTCATAGAACATCATTTGCATGTATCGTGTGCAGCCTCAGGGATTATGGGGAACACATATCCAATCAAAAGAGTTTGACTCCAGGCAGTTATCAAAGCGAAGTGAAGATCAGGCTCTTTAAGATCATGTATTCAGAAGTATGTGCTTTGATTCAAAATCACTGAAATTCTTCTTGATTATCGTTTTTTTTTAAAGAACTGATGCATCGTTCATGCATCAATAAAATAGACGGATTCCACAAGCTTCTATTGACACCATAGACTTTCTGACAGCATGTGGTGGCTGTGCAGCTTCCATTTGACCTTTTGATGACCACCTTATCACACAAAGCACTTCAGCTTTTGAGGAAAGTGTCTGTAAGGAGAAAGAGGCACTTCTAAAGTGAGATGATTTTGTCTCTTGGTTTTTAAGACTTCGATTTCCTTCAATTTAACAGATTAAAATATCATTAAAAATATGATTCTGCTTAATTTTTAACCTGTAGTAGTTAATCTATTTAGTAGTTAAAGGCGTGTGCATCAATCACAGAGGCTGTTTTGAATTATGAATCATGAAACTCACCATTAATTCCAAATATAATGTATACGTTTCAAAAAGCGTTGAAATTTTTGGTTTTAAAAGAACAAAACATAGTACATTTTTATTTTTATTTTTGTTATAAAACTTATTAATATTCTTAATATTTTTAGATTTCTTGCAGTAAAAAAAAATACCATTTACTAATCTCAATTGTAGTTAAAAAAAAATTATAATAATAATAATCTTATTTGTTAAGTCAATTTAAGTCCTAGCACAATATTTCTTTTCCTTCATCATTACTAAACATATTTCATAAATTCCCTTTTTATTACTTAATAATTAAGACAATTGTTAAGTTCAAGCAGCCTTAAGCAGCTAAACAGCAATGCATTACCTCCTACTGTAAGCTCTGCTAGTTTATCTGGAAGGTCACCGGCTCCAGGACCAGCCGTGGAACCTAGAATATCTGGCAACGCATTCCGCCGGCCAGTCCTGCCAGTGGCTGCAAAATCAGAGACAACAGGTTCCACATCAGTCATCTCTGGAACTCGTCATAGCATCATCTGAAGGAAAGATAAAGAAAGAAACATGGTGAAGGTTAGTTAGTGATAAAGGTTAGTGATAAAGCGATTTTTAATGTTCAGTTTTATCAAACCCCATTGGGTAAATTACTCAAGAACAGCATCCAGTTAATTTTGGATATGCTTTAGTCAAAAGATTTGATCAAAATAACAAATGTTACCCAATGCTATTGACAGAAAAAACATTTGTTCTGTTTACTTTAGGGTATGTTTAGTATTTGAACCCTTTTAAACTTTGAAGTTCCATGAATTCCATTACAACAATGGGTTCCAAATGGTGGCCAAATCTCAAATTTTGCCTCTTTTCAACAGGAATAACCACTAACAATCGAGAATGCATGATTATTTGGTGTCATGGCTTTACGATCAAAAAAGGTTAATACAATGGAAGTCAATGGGTCAAAAACAGCCATGAACAATAATTAAAAAAATGTCAACGTGAAACTACGCAAAAACTAAAAACCCGCCAATGCCAATGTTATTGTTGATGTTTGACATGTACAAGACTGTGATAAAAAGTACAAAAAATCCGGGCCAAAGAATCACGTTTCATATGGAAAATAAGTTTGTTCTTTCAAATCAGTAGCATCTTGGTAATAAAAGGGTAAAAATCCTTGATTCAAAATAAATATTAGTTTTGATTAGAGCTGAGGTGGAAAAGAGATTGATAGAAAAAAAAACATATTGATCTGATCAGTTTAATTTAGCGACTGTTAACAGCCACAAGCAACACTAAAGAGCAGTACATTTGCCCAGAGTGCATTCTTGAATTTTTGAAAAAAAATAAATCTTAAAATATGTACAAAAATAAGATTTGTCAGCAAAATTAATTAAATTTGTGGCCAAATTTAAGACTCAAAGTGGCTGAAAACATCCCCAACAACCCCATAAGGGTTAATCAAAGTTTGCTAGAAATTGATATCTTTTTAGGAGTTTTACAAAATGTACATATGTCGGTTTTACGCCTAAAGAAGATGCGAACTAAGAAACTAAATATCGCTTTAGATCTTCATATGAGTTTAAATGGGACAATGTTTTCAAGCTGATTCCATTGTAGCCAGCTTCAGAAAAGGATGATTTAAAAACTGACCCGTCTTCGTTCATAAAGATAATTTTTTGGCCGCACACTTGTTTAACAACAAAGAGGAAACAAATAGAAATCTGAGATATTCATGAGGTACAACTGAACCGTAAGCTGGGCAGAAGCATGATGATAGTAAACCTTTCTTGCATGTTGTAGACTCGTGCTAGTTGAGGACTCAAAAACCACTCGGTGGTGCTCATCCCACATTTTCAGGGCGACTTTGTACAGGAAACAGGAAATAGCCACAAATCCACATTTTTGTCAGAATAAGCCACTCGAAATCCACCATTTTTTCTCTGTCGTCATCTTCTTTCCTGTTTCCCCATGTGGCACAGAGAGCATTTGTTGCACCGCCATCTTCAGGCAGTGAACGTCATTGCATCAATATTTCCTCGACCCAGACGAAGAGCACCCTGCTGAGAAGTAAATCTGAATTTGGATCTGTATAAAGGCCTGTAGATATTATGACTGGTCAATAAAAGCAAAGCACAGCTATTTGGTAACTATTTTTCGACAATACTTCATAATAGTTATTCTTTAGAAAAGGGAACTTTGGTTTGCACCCTAGTATTGCCTGAGGATGATTAAGAAAGTTTGCTTTCATGGGATATTGTATGCCAAAAAGAAATTGCCACCATCCATCTTGCACTGAGCTACATGACAACATCCCTCATAATTTACTCATTTCATTATTACTAAAAGCCCATTAGATTCTTCCACATTTACCTAAACATCTCATTCACTCAACCAGATGAATGAAGCTGTGAGGAATCTAGCCAACTGTCAAGGAGCATTGCAAATAGCATTCGTCGTGCTAGCATTACACAATGAGTTTCTGAAGCACATTAGCCCTAAATCATTGACCTTTGGTTAAATGGTTCTCAGTCAGATTGAACCAGATGTAATCGGAAAAAGGGAAGATATGACGGTGAAAACCAAGTGATAAATACAATCAGCCCAAAGGAAACAAATCCTTTAGTCTAACCAGAAAAAACAGCAGTTCATTAGCTAAAGCTGGATGTATCATCTAGGTCAGATTGTCTGCAAATACAGCACCAAGGTCTTGATTTAATGAGCACCGTCTTGGCAACTAGTCGATATCTTCTCGTATTAAAGATTTGATTTATCCAGAGCTGACAGTACTGTTCTCTTCTCGGGCTGGAGCCATTATTATAAATTAGCCAGCGGCGCGGCAGCTGGGTAATAAATATTTTCCATTGATTTCCATTCATGACACAATCTAACAGGATCAAAGCACCACTTACGTTAAAAAGAGCTACTTAGCTAGACTCAAGCTAGACTTTTTTTTAAAGATGGCAGAGGGTAATCCAATAGTTTACACACACTTCCTGCTGCAATTACACCTTTTTGATTTTTTTCACACTTTTGGTTATAAATAAGACAATAATAAACCGAGTCTTAGAGCGATTAGCATCTATCCTTAAAAGCATAATGATACATCCATATCTTGGTTGGTAAATATTTTGAGATTAAAATTCTTACACTCGAAAGAATGCTGTGTAGCTATGTTTGTGTGTGCGTGTGACAATACATAGTTTTACTTTAAGCAACTAAGAGCTGTTAAAATAATTACACTCGAAAGAATGCTGTGTAGCTATGTTTGTGTGTGCGTGTGTCAATACATAGTTTTACTTTAAGCAACTAAGAGCTGTTAAAATAATCAAACCTTATGACAGTCATAAAAGTCAAAGACTTTCATGTGACGAATAACCCCCAAGAATTCTAAAACAGAAATAAACCACAACCATGCATTTTAAAAAGCATCTGACACGCTCTAAACACTAAATGAATTACAAAAAAAGTGAAAAGTAACTAAAACTCAACTCAAAATACAAAGTCTAAAATGCAAAGCCATCTTTGCAGCAGTCTTGGTCCATTTGTTTGGTGCAGGGTTTAAGTTCCAGCGTTCATTTACTCAACTCTGAGCAATCACACCAAACATGAAACGTGTGAACACACTCGTAGCAAGAGTGCAACACTGATTTATGAAAACGGTTGCATCCTGGAACCCATGACACTAATAAGAAACCGCTCCAGAGGAGTACTGTGATGTTCCAGCTGTTTCCTGCTTTAGTCATGTCTTGTCTTGCCAGGGGCATCATGTGTACCACGGCTGTACTGGTGTCCTCACACAAACAGACACAACCATAACGCCTCTGTATGCTGCCATCACAAATAAATCTCACTTCAATCAAATTGTGGCTTTGCAGCTTCTCCGGGTTGCTCTCTCGCTGTAAAGTACTGACTTCATTTTATTGCTTGAACTTTATTCTTAATTGACTTGAAATTAACTGAGCTGAAATATTATATTTAGTTGGATGGACACAGATTAAATAGTGTCATAAAATCAAGCTTTATACACTCAACGGCCACTTTATTAGGTACACCTGCTCGTTAAGTTTTTTATCAGCCAATCACATGGAAGCAACTCCATAAGTCAAGACCATCTGGTGCTGTTTAAACTGAGCATCAGAATGGGGAGGAAAAGTGACATGATTGTTGCTGCCAGGCGGGCTGGTCTGAGTATTTCAGAAACTGCTGATCTACTTTACAACACAACAAACACTAGGGGTTGACAGAGAATGGCCTGAATGTGGATGTGTGGACCAAATTCTCTGAGCAGTGTTTCCAGGACCTTGTTGAATTTAAAAGGTGTCAAACTGGGTATTAGCAAGGTGTACCTAATAAAGTGGCCACTTAGTGCATTAGACAAAAGTGAAATATTTGGAAGTCTTTATTTAAGTATCTAATTTCATGATTTGATAAAGAATCAACTGCTCCTGTGCTTTAGACCAATCGTAAAAAATAATGAAAAGGTTTGTTGCTTGGAAATGAGCGTCGTTGCATATTATTTGTTTAGTTCCTGATGCAGAGATTATGTAGGACATCAAACCTTCAGAGACTCCTGCAGCCTCTGCATAAGCTCAGTTTTATTGCATTATTCTAATAAGCTCAGCATGAAACAAGCAGAAATAGATGTTGTTTTTTTTACAAAATACTCGCATTAAACGCTAATGCTTTCTGTCTATTACAAAATAATTTCCTGCTGACAGTTTTCAAACTCTAAAACATAGATAAATGCTGTTTTTTAATAGAACCCCAATTGAAACAAAACTTTTCAAATTAATACTTTAGATCTAAATAAATAAATAAAAATATTCCCACATTTTGATGGTTGATTTTAAACATTTATTACCATTTTTAATCAAACTCATACATCGGCATCTAAGCCAGAGCAAACGAACAAGTGCACGACAAACAAATAAAGATTTTCCTTAGCCCAGAAGCAGACATCTTTGCATCTACAGCAGATGGCAGCCCAACGTAATCAGGTGCTCCAAAGGAGGTGCAAATGATCTCTGAGTAAATGAAGAGATAATTCAAACACCGCTGGTGAGCTGCACATTTTCCCAGAGTTCTTTACATCCCCGCCTCATCATCAGCGGTGGTACTGACACCACATTTCCTGACTCGATCCTAGGATGTCACTAAAATCAGTGCATGCTTTTAATGAGACTGCAGAGGCAAAGGTTCCTTGTGTGTGAGCCACTGTGAGAAAATGATACTAACCTGTATCCTCACAAATCTTGCCAGCTCCTTACTGTGTGCAATTCTCAGCGTTTTGGCTAAAATAAAATAAAATTGAGCTTGAGCAAAGATTTCTTCTATCTATAGTTGTTAACTTGACATATCTAGGTGACTTTAAAATAGAAAAAATTACAGATTGCACACCATGCTAAACAGTAAACAAAAACTATCATGAGAATATTTTACCTCAGTCAGACGTGTCCAAAAGCATTATTGGAAAGTCTTAACCCTGATTCAATAAAAACACGTGGTACAAAATGTGGAACATTTCTTATCACTTAAGGACCTTGTGTGCAAGAGAGATAGAAAACAAAACAGTAACTAGATGGCTAAATGAACATGGTTGCCAAGGTAGAATCTTCGGTTGCTATGGAGGAGTGAGTGACCATACAAAGTTCCCAATCTCATTATGAGAAATTTAAACCAACCCTCGTGTCTCTATGTTTTTCCTAGGTTGAGATAATGATAAGCCAAAACGGTTGCTATGGTAAACAGTCAGGTTGCTATGGAGGGGTCCATGATATAATACAATGTCACCTTTGTCACTTTAAGATATTTAAACCAGCCCTCATGTCTTCATCATTTACCAAAACTGAGATAAAAGTTCAGAAAATTGGTTGCTAGGTTAAACAGTTAGTTGCTAGGGAGCCATCAGTGATTTCATCATTTTTAGAGTGATTAGCATAAACAAACCAAAATTTCTCAATGATGTTTTATCCATTGACATTTGATTTCAAAGGCCATTATAAGGTAAATATTTAACCCCTTCAAATACTTTTGCACAGTGGTTAATACGCTATACAATGTCATCAACTGTTAGTGCTTTCTTTCTGCAGAGTCGTCCACTGCACGTCTCTAAACGTCCTTCGATTTACTCAAGAACATTGTGGATGGATTGGCATGGCAGAGCAGCTGCATCCAAGGCAAACGTCACCAAGTGCAGTGCAAAGCATTGCATGGAGTAGAGTAAAGAAAGAAACTGCACTGTAGAAAAGCTGGAATACATTTTTTGGGCTCATTTTTTAAAGAATCTGATAGATTAGTCTTGGTTTAGTGGTTGCCAGGAGAACAGTAGATGTGTCACCCACCTCGTGGGTGGAAGTCGTGGTCAATGATTTCTTTTTAGGAGCTGGAATTATCTCCAAACTATTTATTTTGAAAATGCAGCTGAATAGAATGACTGGGAAAGTTTAAAAAAAGCATCTTTTTTGGGATCTCCATCTCATCGGTTTTAGCCCACATGTTCTTACCATAAACAAAGAGCACTAGAGTTTGTTTTGAAGCATACAGAGACTCTGTTTGCATTCTCACGTGACCAAGAAGAAAACGAACTCTCGTTTGATTCAATCAAACTTAGCAGAGAAGCACTCGTACATGTATGATGCAGTCATAAACTGTGTTACCAATCATCAAAGCACCAAATGCATTTGTATTTTTATTTGCTGAGCAATTTCAGCTCAGTTCTAAACATACAAATGATTACCAAATGGCTTCTAAACGAAAACCTTGCCAAAAGTCACAAATGGAGGGTTTCGGGGCTGAGGAGGAAACTGCCACCTGAGTCTTAACGCTTAATAACAAGCAGCAGAGCTGGGCATCAGGGCACCATCATGCTTCACCGTGTCAAAGCCTGCTGTTAATAGAGATTTGAGTCAAAAGCACAACAGCTGCAACCACTGACACCTGCGACTCTACCATGTTTACCAGTCACAACATGATGCTTTCTTTCAGTATCCCGAAACTGTCCGAATATTTAATCACTGAACGATAAAACCAGAGGTGAGGAATAAAAAACAGTGCAAACAAAAGCTCATATTCAGCATGTTCCTCAGATGTGAAGATCATGCACAAAAATGTACTAAATATAACCCGGCATTACTTTAAATGTCAGAACAAACAAGGTTAATCCAGTCTTAATCCATGTACAGCTCAGTAACAAGCTTTATATAGCATGGGCAGATAGACGGAGGTGCATTTTCCATTCACAACTTTTCTTTCTCTGCAGTCTCGTTCAAACTAAAGGAGAACGTTCTAGCTTTCCTCTCAGTGATAACTCTGGAAAGGGTATAAATGAAATCAGAAAAACCTGGCTGAAAGAAATGGGGAAAATGTTAATTACTAAGTAACTTTGTTGCTCAATTTAATTAACAAGTAACTTGCTCTATTTAACCATGCAATCACATGCTCAAAACAAAATTTTTAAATGTTTAAATTAGGGCTGGGAATTTAACGCGTTAATTAGATGAATTAATCACAGAAAAAAATAACGCGTTAATATTTTTAACGCAATTAACGTGCCCCGCCCCCCCTACAGATCTGTAACTACACATTGTAGAGCTGCAGCAAGGTAGTAACAAAACTAAAAAAACAAAAGTCATTTGCGTTTTTTTGTGACAAGGAATTTGCCTATCAATCATCGAAGCAGTTCTAATTTGAAATACCACCTGAAATCAAAGCATGTTTTAGCGAGCTCGATAGTCACTGCATGGACTTAAATGGATTGCAATGGACTGTAAGTTAATGTTGTGGAAGACAAGGGGCTTGTGGATGCAATTCGAATCGCTGCCTCCGACCCAACCTACACACTACCGTCAAGAGGCACAGAAGTTTCAAGAATAAATCAGCTTTATGACACCGAAAAAATATCAAAACGGGACAGCTCAGCTCAAGCTAAACATGTGACCTTAACCGGAGATCACTGGACGTCTATCAGTAATCACAACTATCTAGGTGTTACTGCGCACGTCATTGATTGTAACTGGAAACTTGTGTCTTATTGATAAAAATGTCATGACCATTGTAATCTAAGCTATAGGTTTGTTTCCAATAATAAATGGTAAAAAAAAACTGTTTCTTGTAATGTCTGTATGTATGTGCGATTAAATTAATTGCCATACCAGGTAATTAATTAGATAAAAAAAATTTTAATCGCTTGACAACACTAGTTTAAATGATTTATTAGGATAATAAACTGAGTCTGAGTCCTTTAACGCAAGAAGTTTGAGACTTTTGTGGGCCTCTTTTAGCCAAGAGGCTAAGTTTTGCCTAGCATTAGCATCCTTTCATGTGTAAATGTAAATCTATGGGGGATTTTGGGGGGGGGGGTGTAAAGCAAGCAGAGAACCCTTGTATAGTAATACATTAGTTAATGAACTTTTTTGCATGTTCAAGTGTTCCACAATCATTCCATAGATATTTCAAGTTTAACTTTGACTCTGTCTTCACGTAACAACTCAAGTCAAAAATAAAAGGTAAAAATCAAATTGTGGTTAAAACCTGCAATTTTCCACAACAAAATACAAAGATTCACACACTTTACACAGTATTTTAAACAATATTTCTTATAAACTCTTCTAAAATCAGTATTGGTTTTTTGATCAAAATAATGAAAAGGCAGAAAAAGAGATCATTTTCAAAAATATGACACTGAAATAGCACATAACGGACCTTACTGCTAATGATCCACATACCCAACCAATCCAAGCAAAGATAAAAAGAGCCAGAGAAAATAGAGCAGAATTTACAAATGATATCTTCTGGGAGCCCAAGGACAAAAGCCTGATCTCATCTTCCACTCCACTTAAACATGGCCTTAAGAGTCTGGAACAAGGCATGACAACCTTGTAGAGCCTGACTTGACACGAAGGAAAAGTAGCTTTCAGTGTCAATGTTGTCACTATGACGTCAGCAAGAAAATTTGTGATTGGTTGCATATGGTTGTGTGATAAAAGCCCTGTTTTGAATGGTTGAGGACAAGATACACTGCGCATGTTGCGTGCGGTCTCCCAGCTCTTCCCATTTAAAGGTCTTGTCTATTTGCTCAATCATCTGTGCAGTCAGGGCAGGCTAATGATGCTAATGGCATGCTACCTCCCAATCAATAACAAAGAACAATTTCAGATGACCTACAACAGCTCTGGCTAGTGAGATAAGCTGCTGGTTTATTGGCACTGCATGGTGCAGAGGCTTTTATTTTAGTACATTTCCCTCTTTGGGATTTTGTAAGGTCAGCGAAGGAAGGACAGGAAGAAATGTATCTCAAGCAATGGCTTGAGGGTGAAGCTAAAGCAGAGAGGTGTTGACTCTCGGGGTCTGATTGATATGAGGAACATGATCCTCATCACTGCTTGTTTGTGATTTAACTCATGCTGGACCATTAAAATGTACTTACTGGTTGATTTAGTCAGGGAATTTAAATAGATAAATAGAAAATGATAAAGTGAGAAAAAAGTGTTTTCTTTCCGAGAAAAAGTTTACATGAAAAGTATTAATTGCTGTATGCTACTAATATTAAAAAATAATCATCTTTGAACCTTCCACAAAATGCTATAAATCCATTAACAGTTTCCCTAAAATGCTATGAATCCATTCCATCAGTCTATCAATTACTACATGCAATAACTTAAAAAAAATTTATCTACTTTTTTAGTTTAAAACATTTATTTAAAATATATGAATTTCTAAAGAAAGGGTTTGCATGAAAACGTTTAATTGCTATGTGCCAATAACATAATAAAACTAATCTAAAACTACAAACATTTATGTACAATTGTAATTACAAATCAAAATGCTATAATCCATGAACAGTTTTACCCAAAGTTAATCCATAAAAAGAAAAGGCAAATAGATTGCTGCAATCTGAAGAAAACACTGGAAACCAGGAGCTGAAACCTGGATTTGTGTTCGCCATTTCGTGTTTGTTTTCTTCCCGAGATACGGTTTGCACGAAAACGTAAATATATACTTTACATAAATTATATAGATTTAAAAGATCCAATTTTGAATGAATTGGTTCCAAAATACTAAAAATTCAGCGTTTTCTTACCAAGAAAGAGTTTGCATTAAAACAATGAATTGCTATATGCTAATAAAAAAAAAGAATCTAAAACTAAAAACATTTATTAAACAGAGGATTTTAACTTTCCACAAAATGCAATACATCCATAAACAGTTTTTCCAAACCAAAATATAACAATAAATAACAAGTTAATACAAAAAAGCAAAAAAAAAAAAAGGATTTTTTTCATAGAAATAACTGGAATCCAGGAGCTGAATCCTGGATTTGTGGTCACAATTTCATGTCTGGTAACTGAATTTGGACTAAAACACTTAAATTAATGATCAATTTAAGAGATTTCACTTAATTTCATTCAGGAATGAAATGTTTTGCATCTTTGTGTTTTGTGTCATTTATATTTCTGACGCTAAAAATATAGTAACCTGCAAAAGCGTGTACCCCAACAGCATTAGCTACAGAAAGCCTTGAAATTAAAGTTATTTGTTTAAACCATATCATCTTCAATGTCCATAGATTCTTCATCACGTCAATGTCCCGGACAAATCCCGCTTTCAGGAAATCAGAAACAGAAACGTTCACAGAAACGAGTCATCTGGAAAGTCGTGGGGATCACAATTGAGTCTGATTCTTTTTACCGTAAGGGTGTAATCATCAGAATAACTCGCAGATCTTCACTTTTCTATATTTTACACTTTTCTTATTTTGTCTTGAAATCAGTGAATTGTGTCCTTAAACAAGTGGAAAATGAAAAGTTGAGATTTTCTAGGCCAACATCCTCATACTGCTCATGATGACATCTCTGGATCCAACCATCACTCTTTCGACCTATCACAGCTAACAGAGCATTGATTGTAGCATCTGCTTTAAACCCTGATAAACCAGAGTAACGCCGGAACCACTGATCCTTCAAAAACCACCCTGACCTCTGAACAAGCTTTACTGCGGGACTGTCATGACTGTGCGTTTCCATTCTCGAGAGGCTTACATTGACACAGATAAGTGGATGAGCTCTGAATTATAGGTCTGCAACACCACCGCCACTACAGAGTCCTCACTATCCTATTTCTACCCTGATGATAAATGCCACATATGCTGGATCACATGCTGCTGAGGGAGGATTTAAAAGCATATGGGTTATTCAAGCCTTTACTAGACTCAGAGACTGGATAGTTAGATGCTCATGAATGGGTTCTCAAGTGTCAAAATGAAAATAGATTCACTTAAGAGCTCAATGCAAGACAAAAATGCTTGCAAATATACAGAATATAGACATATTCAGACTTTTAGTCTCAGGTTACATCATGCCATTTTGATTTAACATCACTGCATTTGGACATGGACATTTTTTTAAAGACAATTTTTTGCCTTTAATATGAACATAAATGGAGAGAGCTGTGTGTCGAGCTCTCTATTGGAGTTTGACGTGAATGGAACAAGAAACGCTCAAATGAACCTGATTAATTCAGCCAGAAATCAAGGAGACAGCATTGAATACATCTGCAGATAACCACCAGACTAAATCAGTCCCCCAATCAGAACACTCCTCTGATCCATCCGAGTTAACCTCCTTAGTTGTTAGATTAACGGTTCACACACCCAACTCTCCATGATAGCTACTTGCTTTCTTGGATCTCCACGTCTTCTCTGTAGTGCGGCAACAGATTGTTGTAGGCAAGTGATATTCAGCAGACATGTGTAGGGTACCAAGACTTAAACATAAGTAATATGAACGGTTCCGAAATTCATAGGAAGTCAGCTATTGGGCATAAACCTCAAAAAATCTCCACTTTTGCTTGTGGCATACATTGATGAACTTATTTTAGGCACACAGGATGTTAAATTGTGAAGATTTATTAATTTTGTTAAACTATATGCGCACCATGGCCGTTCTTATTAACTGAACTGATGTCTGAACACAACTACACTCTCAGTTATAGAGCACAGAAAATATAACAATTTACATTGTTAAGATACATATTTTATAAGATAAAAGAATATTGGCCAAAACAAAAAGCAAATTAAAAATTCAAACTAATTCACAGCACCACCTGGGGGTCATGACACTTTATGATGTGGTTTTCATTCAATAAATAACCTGTATCGTTCAGTAATTTTAACAATTCTTGTTAAGATGGTGCTCGAGCCCTTTGATTGCTGCTTGCAGCTTTTATCTGTAAAAAAAAAATCTGCACATAATCCCTAATTCCCTGTTGCTTTCTCATTTGACCAGTGCACCCGTAACAATGTGGGATCATCATACAAATTTGGTTTGAAATTCAGTAAAAGGTGCAATTTTAACAGTAGTCCTGAAAGCATTGTGTGTCTAGGCTAATTGATAAATGTATTTGTTTATTGGTCAGGAAACAATAATGTATTAAATACAAGAGCCTGGTGACATTCACATTTTCCTCCAAAATATTGACTAGTGATATTGGAAAATATTAACCATAACCCTTTATAGACGACTCTGGAAGTAAGGTTTAAGAAGGTATAAGGAAAAATGCTGCTTTATTTAGCCGAAGATGCTAAAGCTAACAAACCATGTTGCATTTAGAACAGAAGAAGGATGAAGGAGGGGGGAGGGGGAGAGTCTGGGAGAGCTGCTGTGTGTCTTTCTCTCAGGGTCCAGAGCCAAAAAGGGCAAATTCTTTACTGTGCTGCCCAATTCAAGCAACTTCCTGTTCTATCTGAATATTTTGACTTGCACTAGGTTGGGCTCGTTTTCACATCAAAACACAAGCCTTTCTTTTTCAAGGGCATTAAAACAATTAACAAACCTATGTTAAAAATGATGCTGACTGGATAAACCAGCTGAGATTTGGTGGAGTACTGAATTGCATTTCAAAATGCTTTAATATAAAGCTCTGAAGACGATATGCCATTAACTGTTGAAAAATACCTTTAAAAACCTGCAGCTGTGTCTGTGAAATGTCTTCAAGCAAGACACTTCATCCTTTGGGTTTTATTCCACCTCAGGAAATTATGTTTTGGTCGTCACATCTCTGAGCCTTACTTAAGTGGAAATTCCCTTACATTAACAGCAGAGTTAATTTGCAAAAACTAAATGAGATTTGATTTAATCAATTTAACCAGTCACTTGCTCAAATGATCATGAACACCTCTGTGCACGGTGAGCAAAGCCAATTAGAGATACATTAAAGCGACATCCCCAGTCATACCCTTGGTTATCAAAGCTGTTCGCTGCTTTAGATCACATGCATAACCAGAAATGACACACGTCAAGTCACATCCAATCAACAGAAAATCGGATGCATATTTAAGCTTAGTGCAGAAGCAAATTGAAGATGAACTGTAGGTTAGCTAGACAGGAAAGGTTTAAATCTCTGTCTATTTATAGCAGATGGCAGCTGCTTGCGGGCAAAGCCCATACGTGTGGGCTACAAGAACAAAGCAGTGATTGCATGTGATTCATCTTCTCATGTATCAAAAGCAGACCACAGATCCCTTCATAGTGTATCCCCCGGGAAAGCTTTTCCCTTTGGCGTCAGCCTCCCCAAACAGAGACAAACAACACTGACACCGCTCACAAAATACAACAGATAAAGGTATTCATTTGTAAGAAATCCTACAAACGTGGTGTAACCCTCAACCCTTCATTTACACATTTCATGCGTTCACTGTAAATCAATGAGGCTAGTGTTTGTGCCACAGGAAATCTATTTAACCCCCATTAAAACAAACCGTGCCTATTAATTAAAGCCCTTTACCCGTCAAATCAATTCAGAGATCTATACCTGCACAATCTGTGTGTATTTTTAGCACCTTCAACCTTGTTATTTTTTATTCTCGGGATAGAATACGTTAAATATTGCAAGACAGGTTTTTTTTAACAATTTTTTTAATTGTTATTAAAATATTACATAAAAAAACAGACCATGTTCTGTTGCCAGGCATCAAATTCTCTACAGGTTCAGGTCTAGCCATGAGATTTATGACAGAGTGCACTAAAAACATTGAAACTGATCAATAGCAGCCCAGTAATGATACCTGCACTCGGAGAACTATGACCTGAAAGTGAATTAGACCTTAAAGCTCAAAAATGAAAATTGCTTTTATTTTAGGAGCCAGGAGATTAGGGTTGCTCCATGTTTACATTTCATTTATATTTCATCTAAAAGCTTTTTATTTTCAAACCATTTTCATTCCATTTACCTGCCAATATACGTTCAACCAAATAATTTAGAAAACCTTTTACGATGAGGTCAACCCAACACAGATGGGTCTGAAATCAACTATTTAAAAGACTTCAGCCAGTTTTAAGGTTATTTGGATGTAAAAAAAACAAAAAAGAAAATATTTATTGTTTATATTACTTATTGCTCTTCCTTAAGGCCTCTTAGAGTGAAATTTCGAGCGACAACGCTCACACAACACACCAAACGAGTGGTGCCAAAAATCTTTCCCTGTGTGGCAGGAAGTGCATCTGTTGTATCATAAACGCCATCTTCAGGCAGGGAGCGCCATCAATATTTTGGGTGAATCTCAATTCGGATCGGTGTGCAGAGGCCTTTATGCCGAAGATAGTTCTTAATGACTTTGGCTGTATGTTTGGGGTCATAGTCCTGCAGCAGAACATATTTGAGAGCAATCATACGTCTGCTGGATGAGTATCGGTGATACTGGTGTCCACCAACATAAACACTTCTCCAGTTCAATTAGCACCCAGCGTTAAATCCAAAGGTGTTAATTCAAAACTGTTGAAGAAGTATCTGTTTGACAGTCACTGCGTCTGTTTTGATTTAAGTGGGAATGGCGAGTCTCAGCTACTGCTCAATTTTTATTTAAAATATATTATGTAGGCTTCAAAAAGGTTGCTAGGTTTGATATTTTTGCTTTTTTTTTTCATTAGAACAGACAGGACAGTAGAGAGAGACAGGAAGAAAGGCGGAGAGAGAATGGGGTGGGATGGGAAAGACGACAGGCTCGGAACTCGAACCTGCATCGCCCTGCGCGCCATCCACTACACCATGGACCAGGATGATATTTTTGCTAAGAGTTATGACACATAATTTGCAAGATAATTCAAATTAAAATGTTATAAAATGTGCCATCTAGTGGTGAAAAGAAGGGATGACCCTTGGAAGTAAAGACTTGTGATATGGCTTGTATTTTTCAGAATTCTGCCACAAAAAAGCACAATGACACAAAAAGAACTTGGAACACTACTGGAGATTTATGACTTTTTATTTTTATTTTTTTATGTTTATAAAACTGTTCAATGTCATTTTTTTGATAAAAAAAACAATTTAATGTTATTCATAATGTTAAATTATAATTATGGAGTTATTGTGTAATGTAATGGAAAAAGAAGTTTGGGTTGTACTGTAATTTATTTGAGCAAATTGTAAAAGAGTTCAAAATGCTCTAAAAGGACCCGGACTTCTAAGGGTTAACATGGGTGATTTTTGCTGTCTATTTTTTTTTTCTATTTCTCACTCTAAATCAAAACACTCAGGGCTGCTTGTAATTCCTGAGGCGAACATTCTCAAAGTTTAAAAATAGACAACAGAAAAAAAACAAAACGAAAATCACACATTTTTGTCATTTTTTTTACTTGTTTTGCATAGAATTCCCCACTGACACATCTTTGTTCATGAAACCCTCTGGTGATATATCCGTTTATCAGGGGATTCGAAGCGATTACACCACCGGGTCTCGATATTCCAGAGCCGGATAATATAATATAGAAGAACGCCAGGGACCAGAACATCTACCGAGTTCATAAAACACTCTGTTGTTGCATTAGTAAAATGCAAGACGATGCTTTTTAAATGCCTTCGACCACATTTTACAGCGCATCTGTGATACACAAAGCGCACAATGTATGAAGACACTACATTCATAAATAATTCACGTCTGCCAGGGGTTCCAGTGTAGGATCGATAAGAGCTTCTGGTGAATGCAACTCTCATTCTCAGCACAAACAATTCATCCACAGCAAATTCAACAACATGCAACAATTGGTGTTTCTTGCTTGATTTATAAACAGACAATAAATTGTGCTGCTGTCATGGTGCATGACATTTTGACATTTAGCAGCGAATGATCAAACTCCAAGCACGGATTAAATGTGTTTTTTCAGGACTGATATGATGGCATGCTCAAATCTGGCGATTAAAGATAACAGTGAAACTGGCTTTATATCCCTCCCAAGCTCTGTTGTAAAGCAGAGACCAGGATTAGGCTTTATCACCAGTACAACATGTTGTGTTTAACTCTTTACAGACGGAGGGACACACGCTGTATTCAATTTGGTGCATGAAAGTGCCAAGGATCCATCAGCGTCAAAAAGACTTTACATTGAAACTATACAGACATTCTTGATTTTTTAATTGTCTTTTAGCTCAAACATTGTTTGTTGCAACTATTAGGAATTTTATTTACTATATAAGCCTTTAATTGACAGCATGCTTTGAATTGTGTTTAAAAGGTTGTTTTTACTTTTTTTTTTTTGAAGGAATATGAGCACTGTGCCGAAATACAATCCAGATACCATATTAGACAGGTACCAGATCTTTTAGACTCGCATTTCTATCTAATAAAAATGATCAAAATGCATCAAGCGCACTGTGGGTCATGTGTCAAGAATCAATCAATCAGCTTCAACCTATCACATAAAAAAACGTGGGAAAATTCATGAACTTTGTGGTTTGTCAAGTTCTCATTGTTTTCACTTGTATAAGAGGAACAATAGATGAAGAAAAAATTTATATGCTACCTAGCAACCAAACTGTGTACCCTAGCAACCACATTTTCTGAGCTCTATCTAAACTTTGGTAGATGACAGAGACATAGGGTTTGGTTTATATAGCTTATAGTGACAAAAGCAACATTATACCATGTCATTGACCCCTCCATAGCAACCAGACTGTTTATTCTAGCAACGAATTTGGCAGGACCCTTGCTCAGATTTGGGAAATAAGACATGGAGGTTGATTTGTGGTACTCTTGGTGACATAATGTACATTTTATTCTGCCACTGACCCCTACATAGCAACCAGACTGTACACCATAGCAACTAAATTGGCATATTCATATCTCAGCTTATGAACTGTAGAGGGGGGTTGTTTAAGTTGTATATTTAAACAGCACTTTTACAACCAACATTAAAGTTTGTGTACAAAATGTAGCCATTTAGCTCCTGTTGATGATCTAGAAAGGTTTCTATTGGCAGATGTGCCCTGGCCTGTTAAGAATAGCACTCAAGATGCGTAAAATTAGACACAATAATTGTACTTTTAAGGAAGCAAACCGGAAATTTCTCATGAAGATCAACATGACGTGATCTTGCGCTCTGTTCTCAGGGGGTAAAGAAAAGGTATTCAATATTGTGGCTTTTGATAATAAAAACAAGGAATACTAGAAAAATAAAAGTTTGTGTGAGTTATTCCTCTCTCATACAATATCTATTATTTCAGACAAAGTAATCCAGCTTTTTTACACTTTCATGCAAATCATATGGTCTTTATGCAAATTAGGTGATGACTCCATATCTATAAACCTTATAGAAACACTTGTGGATGCGTCCATTATATCAATTTATTCTTTAATTTGAGTATTTATCATAAAATATGTTTTAAAAACCCATTAAAAACACTGCCAAAGTGTTAGCATGTGCTAGCATTTGAAAATGTGTTAGCAATACAATCTAAAAATTCTGTTTATTTATTAAGTTTAGATATAACGCTGCAAGGTAAGTGTGTTAAATCTCATTTAAAACACATTAAAGTTGGTTAAACTTTCAATTTATTCTCGTTTATAATTCTAATAGAGACACTACGAAGCACCAAACCTTTTATAGTCTTGCAGGGCATTTGATTAAATTCAACTGATTTAAGCCAGTCAATGCAACAGATGAAACTCTGTCCTTGAAGGAGAGCATTCCACATCTTCTCCCTCGCTCTCCTTTCTCTTTTAACAGCTATTACTCATTCTGTTTGAGCCTCTCTTTGAGAATCATCAAGGCCTCGGTGAAAAGCATGACAGCTTCTGTTCTAGTATTTCACTGGCGGGATCCCAGGAGAACTCAGCTCTCCATTCATGCCACCAACTGCTTCATTCATTACATAACATTCTCCTGTAAATAAACAATGGTGCAGCATGATATGCAAGCAGTCATTTGGAACAATGTAACTCAGCTTACTGTGCAGGTTTTGCGTGGTGGGCTTGTGAGTATGGTTTTGTAACTGTACGCAATCGTTTTTAAGTTCAAAGCTGTATTAAAGGAACACTTCACTTTTTTTAACAAAGGTTTATTCTCCATCTCTCTCTGGGGGTTAATAACAAGTCTTTTACTAAACTACTTAATTATTGTCCAGATTTGCAGATAGCCAATGGCTTGATAAAAAAAAAAGTATTTCTAAAAATATTCCCAAAGTCACTATGGATAACATAAACTAACCCACATGTCTACGATATGTATATGCAAAACTGGTTTCTATAGTAAACAGTCTGGTTGCTATGCAGGGGTCAGTGACAGAATTCTATGTACATTATGTCACCATGAGTAAAATAAATCAACCTCCATGTCTCTCAGAGCTTTTGTTCTGCCAAATTGGTTGCTAGGATAAATAGTCTGGTTGCTATGGAGGAGTCAGTTACATAATATAACGTTACCTTTGTCACTATAAGATATATAAACTAACCCATTTCTCTATCATTTACCACAGCTAAGACAGAGTTCAGAAAATGTGGTTGCTAGGGTAAACTGTGATAATTATTAAGATTTTAATAAGATATTATTAAGATACGATACTCATTTCAGAGAATGACTTCTGAAGCCTTTCACTTTGAAAATGCGGCACATATGCACTCAGTATGAAATACACATGTACGACAAATTCTTTTATATTCCACTGTGTTGGGTGCTAGGAAAATTTCCAAGAGAAGTGGAAATATTTGTGTTTTTCACTAAAATCAATATGAAGAGACATTTAGAGACAAACTGCTTTAGGTAACTCCACTGTTAGAACACCAGCAAGGCGATGAGCGTACATTTATTGCTGAAAAATGGCGCCATATTTGTTCCTGTTGTTTTTTCACTGTGAATAGTCTGTAAATTAATAAACTTTTTTTGGCAATTTTGTAGTAATGTTTCCATTTTGGTTTCTCCACTCTTGTAAACAGTGTTCAATTCTTAAGAAAAAAGAACATAACTACAGCACACCAGAATTTTTTTAATTATTTTAGAGTGTTATTGAAATATTAACCATTACCCATTACAGAAGACTCTGGAGGCAATTTTAAAGAAGATAAATAGAAACGCTGCTTTATTTAGATTAACCACTGAAGATGCTTAGTTGTGCTGCCTTGTAACTTGTAACTCCCTGTTGTGATGTAACTTCGTATTCTTTCTACAAATATTTATTACAATACTATCTATTACAGGGGTTAGGGTTATACGTTTACTTTTTTGTTAACATGTTTTGAATTTAGAACTTTGCACTGAGTTTTTAAAAGAGAAGTGTATCCCATGCTATAACCTTCTTTTTTTAACTCTGCATACTTTTATAGTAAACAAGTCCATTTTAATGTAATATTCATAGCTCTAAGAAAGCTGAATGGTCAGCCTCCACACATTTCCAGTTTCCAGAGCTCCATGAAACAAGAAGTAAAAATTCAGTCTGCGGCAGAATTACAAATGAAATGTATTTTATTGTTTGGGTTTTTTTTTTTTTATAAATAGAGCTTAAATAAGTAAGCCAACAAGGGTGTCCAATCTCAATTTCTTGACTAATTGCTGGTCTTTGACATAAGTGTGAAAGCAGACAAGCAAGTGTGAACATGCAGCACCAGTGGTAATAGAGAAAATAAACTCTGCCTACAGATACTGTCTAATCCCAGGAGCACAATTAACTTCACTGCGCAGACACCACTGCAAAGTTTCAGTTATCACAACAAGGCTGCACAAAAATAGATTCTCCATGGGTGGCACCCAGCAGGAGATGCTCTAATGTAGCACGCTGCCACATTCACATGGCCCTTTGTGACCAAAAGGCATTGAGATTGAAAGGTGTGAAGGGCGGGGTATAATAATAACAACAATTCATGCGTATGTGTTAAGATATGTTTTTAGCACAATGTGAGGAAAAATCCATCAGATGCATTTCACCACTAGAGGTTGCATCTCCAGAACAAACAGGAATCATTCTTTGTGAGGATATTAGCCACAATTATCCAAGTGTCAGTCAAAAAGTGATTTTTTTTCTGCAATGGATATAGAGCCTGGATCTTGGTTGACCACGATTCACGAATGAGAATCCCCAAAAAGCTTTCTCCTGAGAGACTGAAAAGCCTTCACAACACTTAAGTGTTTTATTTTCATCTAGGTCAAAAATAATATGTTGCATATACAATATCTCGAAGTGATGCTAAGTGTGAATTTAATGAAATTTTTACAAAACATCCAAGTGCACAAAAACATAGATCTACTGCAGGGTGAATTTCAGATTATTTACACTTTTAATTGAAAGTTGCTATTATTATACGTGTGGTGATATCAAAATGACAGTGGCTAAAACCAGATCTCGCCCTCCATCCTCTGAGGGTCATTTGAGCTTTTCTGGAGAGAGACTTATCAATTTGCAATTTCATGTGTGATTTAACCCCGCTGGAGGCCCATCCATTATCGCAGCGCAGCAAAATGACAATCTTTTGTTACCATCAAGTCTAAAATGAAACAAAAATAGATTCATCCATAGCGAACAAAGAGCCCTTCTGCCAGGTTGTTAATATAAGACTCATTATAGTGGAAAGGACATGGTGCTGGTTTGACTAAATGCCTCTAGATGAGAAGATAATGGAACTGCTGCGTCTCCTAGGCAACTTTGACCATTTTTAACTTATTGTGTTGCCACTAACTGTTCCCAAATGTCACAATACCAGTTTGCAGTCTGCTCATATTCCTCAAGGCCTTTGAAGAGGAACGTAACACATAAAAATAATTTTGTAAGTTGTTTAACATTTAGTTTACAAACTGAATGCATTTATGTAAAAGACTGACACTTTTTCACAATTTTAAAAGGTTGCGTCATGCAAAAATGTGAAGTTTGTGTACAATCATTCATATTTCTTTTTCAGGGAGATCTAAACACTCTAAACTCCACTTTCCACGCCAACTAACCAATCAAGGTTAAGCCTTTCTTCCCCAACCGTCTCCATGTAGAGCTAACACACAGACCTTTATTTGATACCTGACTGATAAACAAACAATGCCACTGTTTTCATGGTCCTAAATGCAGATGAAACAGAAGTACAACTGTGTTTGGTACAGAATTGTCAAATTAATAACAAAGTGTTCAGGTTTACTATGAACGACGAAGCTCAAGTAAGAAAAACATAATTTTCTTCTGCTAATCATTTTACCAAATATTCTAGGTCAAGAGTAATAAACATTTCGTTTTTATCCCTTTTTTGCTACAATAAGCAAAAAAAAAAAAAAAAAAGTCATCTGCTCCCTCCAATCAAGAGGTAGAGGAAAGATTTGTGGGAGTGGAAGAGTATTTATCCAGAAAATACATGTTTTAGGGGCATAAATAGCCATTATTAATATAAATTGATCCCAATCTTTTAGCACAGCAGATTTAAAATAACATACTTCTAAAACAAACTATGAGCATTTAATGCACACAAAAACAAATTAGCAATGCTACGTCAATTTAATGATATACATTTTAAAAGAATGAGGCGTGTTTGTTCTGACTAAGAAAACAAACAGTTTTAAGAAGATAGAAAATCTCTCTCTAATTTATAAAAGTCTGGAGAGACCCAACATTTATTCTCAAGACTTTTAAAAAGACAATTTATACCTACTATAGCAGTCAATAACTGCTTTATCTTTTTCCCTCTCCATTAACATCTATTAAACTGCTTAAACAACAAAAAATGACATTATAAGTATTTATAAAGGTCATTTTAAAACAGTCAGTTTTGATACTGTGTTGATCCCTGATTGGCCAATGCTTTTGAATATTAATAGAAATTATCTGATGAGAGGCTAAATGGTGGTCAGCACACAACCTTTTTTTTACTCCTTTGCCTACATTATGTTGCAAAACACATTTTAAAATAAAGATAACGGTCAAGGGAGAATGGAAAGAAATTCCAGTTACCTAGGTTTCTTGTAAATACTGCAATCCAACGCCTTCACCTCCTTTATGCATTTTTTCACATTGCTTACAATCTGGAAGACTAAAGAATCAGACGCCATTGTTCAGTTTTCTTGATCCATTAGTTGATTTGTTTCAGCAATTGTTGATGCAACACCATATGCCAGCCATCGTTTCATCATCATAAAAAACCACAGAGGAAAGGCATATGGTAGTAACCATAACAAAGCAACAACATGCCAACTATGTAGTCAGTACATCCAAGATGAGAAATGTTATCATTGGTTCAATTAGCCCTTGTCAAGGTATTACATTACAAAAAAGGAATTTTTATGGATTTTAGTCAAAAATAGCAACTTTTTGGTGTATTGACCCATACAAATTAGAACTGGTAATAACATCTAGGGTTTTAATAGTATATTTTACTTTTTGTCTTGAAATTACCACGCTTGGTACATCAATTTAAAAAGTAAATAACTCTCAAAGTGTTGGATTAACAATACATGGTGTCTGTGTAGATTCATTCATTCATTGGGCGAGAGGCAGGGTTACACCCTGGACAGGTCACCAGTCCATTGCAGGGAAACTGGAGTACCCATAGGAAACCCATGCAAGCACAGGGAGAACATGCAAGCTCCTTCCAGGACCAACCACGCCTCGAACCAACAACCTTCTAACTGGAAGGCCACAGTGTTACCCACTGTGCCACTGTGCCACCCTCTGTGTAGATTATGGATGTAAATTACATGGTTTTACATTTTCACCTGAAAGTGTTAAACAAACATGCTCAAAAATCATGACTTTGCCAATTTAGAACTCTAAATTCAACACTTCAACCAGTGTACTTTTTACACCCGATAGATTGAGACTATATATGATCTCAGCGGTGTTGAAATTAACATTTTAAGTGTTGGATTGGCTGCTAAATTTACTGTGTATAGCATCCAAGTGCATTTACTCATTATTTGAACCCCGTCTTTCTCTATCCACCTGTATAAGACCACCTCATGACAAAATCTGCTTTAACTGACCACCCCATTCAAGGTCAACATTGGATCCAACTGCAAAAGCAGAAAGAAAACAGTGTCTAATGTAACGTAATGAAAACAAGAATAAAGCTTATTATTTTGCAGATGGAGCATCTTACTGCAACCCTATTTGAAAAGGATGCAACAGCGTCACATCATGCACAACGAACTGGAAAAGCCAGTATAGACAATAAATCTAAATGTATTCCAGACTCTTTTAATGGCTAATCCACTGTGTAGGTTCCATAGGATTTAGTGGATGATCTCATGCAGGAACTGATGCCACACTCGCCTGGGAACAATAGATTTTTCCTTTAAGACTATAGTGAGATTGATCAGCACGCCTCCATACTCTTTCAAAACACGTGTTTCGTTCATTTTCCTACACTCTCGTGTCATGAAAACAGTGTTTCCCAGACAGATGCATCACATCTGGACAATGCAGTGTCCACGAAGAAGTTCAAAGCGCACACTGATGCTCACAGACAGACACACAGCTCGAAACCTGTCTGTCTCTCTTCTGGCAGTCCTGCAGCTTTTCACTCACCCCGAATACGAAGCAACTCCTCAAAGCAGAGCAATCCGGGAGAACATTGCGATTCAGTTCCAACAGAGGCTATCCGCGAGGGGAACTCCGTGTTGCGAGCATCTTCGTCGTGGTTCTCCTAGTTCTCTCTGACAGCGAGTTCAGCGAGAGCGAGCGCGCAGTGCACAGACCACAGTCCGTGCGCGTCACTGGGAACACGCGTGCGCGCGCGCTGTATGCTAACTGCTGTGGTGATTTTGTAAACAATGAAGTACTATCTTCATGCGTCAGTTTCTTTTAAAACAGTGCATTTCATTTCAGGACAAAGTCTCCCTCTCTTTCTCTGGGAAACCACGATAAAAAATCTATGTCAACAAGAAAATGCACTGTGCTTAGCTGCTGGGAGATGAAAGGAGAGTGCTTTAACAGCTAACTTAATGGTTTAACGGCTTTTCCACTGTTTTGTAGCTGTGGAACTGACTCTATTTCTGGAACTTGCTTTGAGGAGGTTCTAAATCTGACACTATCGCTCTGAACTGACACCAATCTCTTGATTGGCCGAGCAAGCATGTTGTACGTGAGAACTGTACCGAGTTAATACATACACAAACGCCAAGTTTGTTCCAGTTACACGCAAGACTACTTTTTAGCCAATCGCAACTTCTCAAAATATAACTCGTCGTGGAAAGTCGTGTAAAACATCCATGATCTAAGAAGCAAACACACGTTCGGGATGCATTGTTGTTTTTCGGATGTTTCCTGATCTTATGTCAAACTCTTTATCACGTCGTGGAAGGGGTAGCTCGAAAATACTCTGACGATGGCTAGTACAACACACCCCTCTGATGCGACACTAAAGGCCTTTGCACAGTGAAGTTCGAAAAATTTCATTGTGTATTTACGCAAAAATATTTCAGTCATATTTGCAAAAACTAATCGCAAAAGAAAAAGGCATCTTCAAGCTGTGATGAGGCATTTCTGATAATCTCTCTTTTGCAAAAAAAAAAAAGAAATTCTGCGTTCATCTGAGGGTGGCACGGTGGTGCAGTGGGTAGCACTGTGGAAAAGTTAGAAAGTTTTCGGTTCAAGGCTTGCCGATGACCTTCCTGGAAGGAGTTTGCATATTCTCCCCGTGCTTGCATGGGTTTCCTCCGGGTATTCTGGTTTCCCCCACAATCCCAAAAACATTAGGTTAGATTCACTCTCACATTCACACCTAAGGGGATGTGTGAGTAAATGTTGCCCTGGAATGGACTGGAGACCTGTCCGGGGTGTACTCTTGCCCAATGTGTGCTGGAGGTAGGCAGCGGCAGACCACCGTTACCCACGAAAAGTCCTCCTTATCAAAGAGCTAAAGAAAAATTGATCTTAAGTTTTGGAAACTCATACAAAGCTTTGTTTTGAGACACGTACTGGAGGCCAATAACGATTGCCTACCTACAAAACCAGAGAAGGACAAATCCTTTTGAAATTTAGCCCGTTCTGATTGTTTTTTTTTTTTAATGGATGCATTATTCTGATGCAGTGTGTTTGTGTAATAGAAATAACGTGAGCTCAATTTTATTTTGATGGCTTCGGACTAAAAATTCGGATTTCAATGTGCAAAGACCTTAAAGCCTATGGTAAACAAGCAAACCCAAGAACAACTAACAAGGCACTAATTAAGTCCTTAGTCAAGACAGTCACTAGAACCCTGCACGGGAAGGCATTCTGAGGTTTCAGGAACTTCTGCAACGAAACACCTCTGAGCCAGAATGAAATTTGAAAACAACCTAAGAAGCACGGTTGACAGAGTGAAAAATGGACATGGGGAGATGTTGTGGGGATGTTTCAGTGTGTTTGGTACTGGGAATCTCATCAGAGTTGAAGGAAATAGTAAAAATAAGATTACAAGAAGATTTTGTCTTCCAGCATAATAATGACCCTTGTTCTGGTGAAGAGATTTAACTTTATCTAATAAAGCAAAGTGAGTACACTTGACTGACCTGCACAAAGCCCAGACTAGAATCCAATAGAAAATCTATTGTGTTACACACTAAAGTCCAGAGTTTGAGCCAGAAGACGAACAAATCTGGAGGAGCTTGAGAGATCTGCAATGAAAGAATGGGCTATTTTTCCCAAAGGAGACATGCTTGAGACTTAATAAAGTGCAATTTCACAGGAATAAATATTTGTTAATTGTATTTAAAGCAGCCAGTCCATTACAGCGCTACATTTACTCACCATTCAGTCTTTCATCTCATTCCAACCGGCTGACCTGGTGCCCACTAAGTCAAATTTTAATCTGTTACTACAACCTTGAACATCTTGCACAATCCCAATCCTAGACTTAAGACCAGCCTGGGGATAATTATAACCCTGCTCCACGCGAAAGCGGATACATCTAATTTGTCAAATCCAAAAATAAAATGAATAGCAGAGGCCCAAGTTTAATTATGAAGAGATGGATGATGCTTGAAGCAGAGCATCGATCTGAAATAGAGGAAAAAAAAGATGTTTTCTGAAATATTAATGATGGGGTCATTAACTGTGAAAAAAATCTTGGGTCTTGTGAGAAAATATTTGCTGTTGTTTTATTTAATTGTTAAAATAAAAATGATGTATTTCACAATCAATAAATCAACAAAGTCAAATCTGACTAAATATTTCTACATTATTCATCATAGTATATTACCATTAAGCTTTTGTACTTCAGAATGACACAAATTTGTTCAATAGTTCACAATTACCATCATGCAAGAACGATAAATATACTATATAGCTTACAATCTGATAGTGACAATACATAGTGGTGGATTTAAATTACAATCTTCTGTGCGATCCATTAATGTAATTATTATCAATTGGCCCAAGTTTGACTGCCCTGAGACGTTTAGGTCAATTACAGCTCACATGAAGTACCACTACCACTTCATTTAATGCTAGAGAGATTTTTAATTGGTTGTTACTAATAAAGCGGTTCTTCGTTTATTTTAAAACCTAGTTTCTAAAATGCCATGGCTTTTTTTAAATCTCAATTTAAGTTTAGCAATTTAAATGCAATGTTTCCCATTAAATTAAAATAATGAAAATGTACTTCTAAAAGAACCAATAATTATGCACTTTACTAGGTGCTGGAAGTGCACCGTTTTACTAATTTTGACCACAACATGACAATTGTTATGTTTGTTAATATGCAACTCTTTTTCTTTCAAGCGTATGTCTAATTTGTACATATAATAAAGAAATCGCATGTTACCTAAATAAATTATGATTTGTAAAAAAAATTAAATCAAGCATCACGTTGATCAAAATGGGCGTATTTTAACGAATAATCATGCAGAAACATTGCAGGTGTATTTGAATGTAATCATTTTTATGGCCAGATAAACTTCTCTTCATTGTTTCTATGTTTATTTGGCGAAAGTTGGAACTTTTATTTTGAATTATGGACTTGTAACCAGCCCATAGCTCTCGATGGTTCCTGGCTTCACTTCGAAAAGGAGCTGCATTGTAATTGTAAACACAACGCGTCCATTTTCAAACCCAACCGAAGAAACATCGCGAATCTCCGCGAATCATGGGGGCCGTTCTCGGGCTTTGCTCCATGGCCAGTTGGGTGAGAATAGCAAATATTCATAGTAGAAACTATTCTTAAGTATTTTTTGTCCGAAAAAAATAACGTTAGTCATTGTCATGTGATATTTTTATGAGTTTCACTTATAGAAAATGGTGTCAGGGCCTTTCCCGATGTCCTAATTTCATTAAAACCCATTGCAATATTTAAAAATTTGAAACAGTGCCACATTGTTGTGTTTAAAAAGATTATAAGTATATGTATATACATATACTCCGTGGGTCTTGTACGCTTAGTTGTGCTTTTATTTAGTGAATAAGTTCGTCTAGGGTGGTTCCCATGTTTTGAACAACAACGTTGACATGTTTTTGTCAACATACAACCCATTCTTGAAAACGTAGTGTTTATTATAATAATATTAGCTAAAAGGGTTTGTTCCAGCTTGCTATTAAGATCATGCGACAAACGTTTACTGTTCTGTGCAGATTAACAATGTTTACGTACGTGTGCTTTTTTATGTAACATTACACGATTCTAACGTGAACCTTCAGCAACTTCATAGTTTTAACACGTTTTTCCAACACGAATGCGAAATAATCCAATTAATGACAGTAATTTACCATGGCGTGCTGTTTCCAGGGGTTGCGACATCAAAACACCGGTTAGATGTCGACTCATGCCACATGCAATATTAGACGAAACATATTGCTCAATAAGATTTCTGTTATTTACTAAACGAGTTCTATTTTTGGTAAAAATGTTGGGATTTTTATGAAATAGAATATATATTTTTTTTAAATGTAATCACTCTTACACCTCACCGATCTGTCTAAATCAATCTTAAAACTAACCAAAATGCAGCCATGTGACACCATTCTTTGTTCACATGCAGCATTGAATGCATTTCCAAAGATTGAACCTTGAAGATCTCGGACAACTTTTTTTGATGTCCATCTTAGTTTTAATTACTGCAGGCTCACCATCTCAAACAAGATGAGTCAGATGAGAAAACAAACAAAACTGTTTTCATTGTGTCAAAGCACCAGAGAATTTATTTTACATTCTATACATGCTTATTTTAGAGATTTATTTACCATTTAAAGAGTAAAAGTTAACCTTTGGAGTGGTCTAACACTTTGTACTTTTTATTAAACTTTCTGAATACATAAAAAAACATAGACATTGGTTACTTTACTCTTTCCTTTCTTTCTCTGTAGATTCCTTGCCTTTGCGGCAGTGCTCCTTGCCTGCTGTGCAGATGCTGCCCGAGTGGAAACAACTCCACTGTTACTCGACTGATCTATGCCTTCTTCATGCTGATGGGTGTGGGCATCGCCTGCATTATGCTCATGCCTGGCATGGAGGGCCAGTTGAAAAAGGTGACGACTATACCAAACATAATTTGAAACGTGTTTGTATATAGTTCGACGTTGATGGCTTTTCTTCAAAATTGATAGATTCCAGGATTTTGTGAAGGTGGAATGGGGTCGTCCATCCCAGGAGTGGAAGGTCATGTGAACTGTGACGTACTGGTTGGGTACAAGGCTGTTTATCGTGTTTGCTTTGGAATGGCCATGTTCTTCCTGCTCTTCTCCCTCATCATGGTCAAGGTCAAAAGCAGTCAGGACCCAAGAGCTGCTGTTCATAATGGGTTAGTTTCAAATTTGATAGATGAATTCTTTCCCACAGTAACCCTGGAAACTGACTGTTCGATTTGTTAGCAGAGTGTTTCTGGAGTCGCCATTAGCACAATGGTTTTAATCCGAAATCATGAAAACAAGCTTGTTTGCATTGAAGAGGTTATAGCCCTTCTCATGAAGGGCATCTTAAAAGTATTTTCTCAAAAGAAAAAATGACTTCTGCATGTCTTTAATGGCATTAATCCTAATTCATGTTGTACTGTGCCATGATTCTATAATGATTTTGAAACATGCTACTACCACTTGTATTTAAGGGAATAATGTTTGGATTATTAGTCTGATATTGGACTAATAATGCATCTGTAATGTAAATGTTTATAAGAACTGAAATTGTTTTTGTTATGCATTTCATGAATACATTATATAATTTTGGTATAAAAAGCCCCCCCCCCCCCCCCTATTGCACAATTTTATCTATGATGAAATTATACATCATTATATTATACATATTATACATTTTTTCAATAATTTTGTCCTTTGGTTTTGTAAAATAAAATTGTGGAAACCATGAAAAATATGTGTTTGCTATTCAACTTTGGCCAAAGTTGGTGTTGCTTCGGTTGGATGACTTATGATTTGGGGATTTTGTGCAACTGTTTTCTTTTGCTTTTGTTCTTATCCTTCTACTAAATGAAAATATATATTCCACAGGTTTTGGTTCTTCAAGTTTGCAGCTGCCACTGCTATTACAGTCGGAGCTTTCTTCATACCCGAAGGCCCCTTCACTACTGGTAGTCACTTTTTATCATCTCAAAAAGAAAAACAGTTTCCATTGTAGCTAGAAATGTGGTGACAACCCCGTTTTTAAGACCTCTGGAGTAAAAAGAGATTAAACTGACTTGAGTTTTAAGTCTGAAGATGAATGTCTGCTTTGTTTCCCCCAGTCTGGTTTTACGTTGGAATGGCAGGAGCATTTTGCTTCATACTCATTCAGCTTGTGCTCCTGATCGACTTTGCTCACTCTTGGAATGAGTCCTGGGTGGAGAAAATGGAAGAAGGAAATTCTCGCTGCTGGTATGCAGGTATGTACTCAGAGAGTGTCTAAATTTAAGAAGGAAATCTCTTCAGCCTCAAAACTCCACATTTCATTTCTTCCATTGAAAATAAAAGATAGCTTCAGATACTCAACTGTGATTGGTTGATATCTCCTGTTGGAGTGGGACTTAGTGATTGGGCAAAATGTTAGCTCTGAAAATAGGAGTATTGCAATTGTTTCATTTCAAATCAGAAACGTGGTTTCCTTTAGATGCTTTTCTCATTGTGCACACAATTGCACAGATTTTACAAACAAGCCTGTGTCAAAAGCCTTACCAAATATACCAAAAACTGAAATTTCCCAACAACTCTTGATCAAAAATTGATTCACCTTTGGTTCCTCTGTCAAAATCAAGTTAGCCCCTCGGGCCAGTGTTTTTTCTACTTTACACTTAGCAGTACAACCCCAGTGTCTTTTTTTTGTATATTGTTTTTTCATTACATTAAACAATGATTTTTCAACAAATCTGAATTTGTACAAAAAAATTTACTGTCGTTTCTAATGTTATTAAAAATATATATAAATATTGAGACAAATGAATCATAATCTCCCCCCAAAAAGCAAAGACAAGCATTTTATGTGCGGGAACTTCAAGCCATCTCACAGGTCTTGTACTTCCAAATATTTCCCCTTGTTTTCACCACTTTTTTTTTCCATTGTTTGTACAATGAAACAATTTTGTCAAAACTCTTGTAATGTTTGTTTAAAACCAAAAATATCTAACACATTATATAAGACACCACGCTAAGGGTTTATTTATGGTTTCAAAGCCTGTAATTAAAGCGGTATGAAGGGATTCTTTTCTTCTATTTATTTTGCTGTTTTTCTTTTCATCTATAGCTCTTCTGTCAGCAACTACTATCAACTACGCTCTGTCCTTGGTGTCCCTGGTTTTGTTCTATGTGTATTATACTCACTCTGATGGCTGCACTGAGAACAAGGTCTTCATTAGCATCAATATGCTGCTTTGTGTCGGCGCATCCGTCTTGTCCATCTTACCGAAAATCCAGGTAAGGAAAGCCAAACGAAACATGAGCAGGTTTTGTCTGAGATTGCCTGTGATGTCATGATTGCCTGTGACTGTGATGGTTCCTTTCCACAGGAGTCCCAGCCCAGGTCTGGTCTCCTGCAGTCCTCCCTCGTTACTCTGTACACCATGTATCTGACCTGGTCTGCCATGACCAATGAGCCCGGTAAGGACTTAAATTACTCACTTTGTTGGTTAATAATATAGCATAACAGTTAAAAAAATAGCATTACAGTTAAAAGTTACTTGGCCATTGATTTGTAAACCATACTGAATGAAGGAAAACCAAAAAGGTTTTTGTGTTTTGAACAAAGAAAAATTTTATTCTTCATGTGTCTGAAGAAGATTGTTGGGTTCTAAGTTTTATACCTTGACTCACTCCATTTGTTGTTTGATATTCTGCTGGAAAGTCCCAGATTGAAGCCATGGACTCAGAGCAGTCATGGCCGGTGGTTACCTCTCTGTAACCTCTTGATTTATTCTTATCCATGGTTTTTCCTTTAGACACAGGGTTATAACATCCTCTACATGTGTATTCCAGCAAATCAAGCCATTACTTTGTGACTTTCATAAGTTACATTTTCTAAATAATTAATTTTAAATCTTCAGATATCAGTATAAGTTCTGTAAAATATTGAAGGAATTTATTTAGCAAAGAAAATGATGTGTTTCACTTTGTATTTGGCGTTTAAGATGCATCTGTGAGTGATTGGAGTTAACAGAGGCTGTTGCTGATCAAGGAACCATGTGACTTAGAAAAGATGAGCCAATGTAGATTACCGGTAATTGATTTGGGGACTGGTGGAACTCGGGAGTCTTGTAAGGCTGCTCAGTGTATAAGATACAAGGAAGGAAGGTTGATACCTGCAACGGAGGAGTGTCATAAAACAACCTGCTTTTTTGTAAACCAAGATTCTGAGCTTTCAACTGAGAATTGTTTGCGAACACTCAATGTAAAATGGGCGTGACTTGCATTTAGCTTGATTTTTCTTAGCATGATGCTGCTTTAGAAAAAATTTGGACTCCTCTATGTATTTTTTTTACTTGCAAATGGTTTAAATGAAAGCAAACAAGGTGGAAGTCCTTATGAGAATATAATGAAACCATGGAAATGGGATATTTGTAGTCATTTGACAAAGGCTCTGACCAAATGTGGCACTTTACCATGTGGGATGTTTTGCTTATAGTACAATTTCACCCCCAGACCGCAGTTGCAACCCAAGTTTGCTTGGAATTATTGGCCTCAACAGCACTACCCCTGCTGGTCAGGACCGCGTTGTTCAGTGGTGGGATGCCCAGGGCATTGTGGGATTGATCCTGTTCCTGATGTGTGTCCTGTACTCTAGGTAAGATGTTTTTCGATAGTTTTCAAATTAAAAAGCATTTTGTACTTTTTTCCAACATGGCATTCTTATTTCCATAGCATCCGCAACTCTAGCAACACTCAGGTAAACAAGCTGACACTGACAAGCGATGAGTCTGCTCTGATTGAGGATGGCCCTGCTCCGGAGAACTTCGAAGTTGCTGATGACTCCAACCGCGCAATTGATAACGAGAAGGATGGTGTCACATACAGCTACTCGTTCTTCCACTTCATGCTGTTCTTGGCATCCCTGTACATCATGATGACTCTGACCAACTGGTACAGGTGTGTGCTCATAGAAAGCTTTTATACCTGAAGTGCACTTTGTGGTTGTGTGTGTAGAAAAAATGATTTGCAAGAAAATAATCAGTTTATATAATATTAGAAGTTTTTTTATGCGTGTAAAAAAACTTTTTTATTAACTCGTATAGAGGAAGCTCTCTTTTATTCCGAATTTTTTGATTGCCTGGTCCTTTATATCAACTGATTCCATACGTTACTCTCTGCTGCCCCCTAGCAGTTGGATGATATTTATCCCCTAATACAAACTAGAGCCTGATGTTCTTAACAACAATGGTTAACGGAACCCGTATCCCTTGAGAAAATAAATAGTTCTTTAAGTTTTTTTTTTTTATCTATTCAGTATCTATTCAATTGATTAAAAAAATTAATCACACAATTTTTTGCACTTATTCGCAAGTAAAAGACACATTTTTTTTGGTAACTAAATTATTAGTAATTACAAAGTAACTGTTTAAGTTCAAAATCTGTTTATTGAAATTTTTGTTTCTCCATAATAACTGTTTGCTTGAAAACCATATTTATTATTGTTTATTGATCACAAAAACAAGTATATTACCATTAATAACCGTATGGAAAACCGATGGAATAACATAAGACCTCTCCAAAGGAGGAGGAATGAACTAAACTAACGAATGACAAGAATTTGTTCACGATCAGGTGACTGGGCACAAAAAAAGGAATTCATATAAAACAGTGACAAAAGTTCTTCCTTAGTCTTATGCATACTTCTTTGCACATGGAACACACGGATATACAAAAAGCCCTGTAATTGCGTTATATATATTTCCCATAAGCATCTGTCCAGTTGACTACTTCAAAAGCGCCACTTTGTGCTTGGAGGGATCTCTGGGCACTGTTCGTTTCCTGGCTGTAGAGTCCCTTCTTTTTCATAAATAATTAATATTTTTTAAGGTTTGCAGCTCTGTTGTAAAAATTGGCTTTGTTTTCTAAATTTCATACTCATTTTTAACCTTTCTAGCCCTGACTCCAACTATGAGACCATGACCAGCAAATGGCCCTCGGTGTGGGTGAAGATGAGCTCTAGCTGGATCTGCATCTCTCTCTACGTCTGGACCCTTGTGGCTCCGCTGGTCCTCACCAATCGTGACTTTGACTGAGCCTCATCAATCATTTCCGGCCTTTCTTCTAGTAATATCCTCATGTATATTCATAGGAGGCTGTCAATGTATATAATATTGAGTATTTACTCATTCAGCTTAACCCTATGTGTGTTTTCCTTGAACTTGCATGATTTTATCTAGAAATTTTACGTTTCCTCCAATGGTAATATTCACACATAATGGTGCATTGATCTCTGTGTGCAATTTAAAGAGCATAATTTGTGAAAAGTAGTAACAATTCAGGTCATTTTCTCCTATTTCGTTACAATTGGTTGTTCCTGTGTGACGCAGACCACATAGTGTTGTATTAGCATGCAAACAGGTGAATTAAGTCATGCTTTTTGTTCCCAGAGCTGTAATGTTCTTGTATCTCTTTTGCAACTTGCACATCTTGGTTGTTTAGCAAACTTCTCATTTTAAGCTTGGTAGCAAATGTGTTTTGAGCAAAGTTTGCACTGAATATATTATTCTTTGCTTCGAAAACCTTAATAAGCATCTTATGTTTTGCTTAATCTATTGTTGTATGAACATTTGTGATATCCTGTATAGTATGTTTAATAGTTGGATGTTAGTGTTATTGTTTGCCTTTTTGACGTGCATTGTAATCACTGAGCAGTCACTTATTAAAGGCTTAAAACCCCCAAATTGTTTTGTTTATTTCAGTATCACACACTAAAACAATCTTTTGTTAATGTGTTAAGAAAGATTCTCAATTGTCTGTAGCTGAAAAATTAAAAAAAGTACCATTTAATCAAAATGTGAAAAGCTGCGTATTAATAAAGATTTGATAGAAACAAATCATTGTTCAAAGCATCATTAGCAAATCATGTTCCATAATGAAGAAAGTAGCAGAAATATTACACACATATAGTCATGGAGTCTGGTAGCATCTTTTGTCCCAATGTTTTGTTTTAATTTCATTTTATCTGCCAAAAGAGGCTGAAGTCTTTGTAGACATGGTTCATCTTTACCATTTAAAAATCACTACTTTAATCGAAATTGACATTAAGAATCTGTAATGGATCAAAATGTTTCAAGGACCACTGACTGCTCAAAAGATACGCCATAGTTTTAAGGTCATAGCAACCACTCTGGCATATTAGTATTTGAAGGAAAAGCATAGATGCATGGGTGATGGTTTAAATTAATCATATCGTCATGGGGAGCTATGTGTGAGGTCACAGACTACTCCATAGCAACCAAAAATTCTACCTTGACAACCAGTCATTTTGCTTGTGAAAATACTGTTAAACGACACATTTACACACCAAAATCAGAGTTTACGCACAACTTCCAGCCATCTAGTTTGATTTAGTATTCTTCGTTTATAACCACTGGACATGAGTCTCTCAAGTAAGTCATATACCAATAATAGACACACCAGGATTAGGTTTCAATAATGTTTTAGTTCTATTGCAAGGTTTTGGAATGATGACTACAGTAACAGCAATACAGTGAGCAGTAATTGGAAAGCAAACCGACAAAGACATTTGGATATCAGCCAGGTACTTGTACACCATACACACAAAGGATATCACTTTCTGAAATGCTCCATAATAAACCACACGTTTCAACAGCAACATAACTACAGCCTGCAAAGAATTCTAGCAAGTGAACAATAAAGGAAAGGAATAGTACCAAAAATGTTCTGGCAAATAAATACAATCACCATTTTGATGAATATTTACAAGTTCCACACGTCTTCAGATGTCAAGGGCTGGCGAGTCAGCACTGGGCAGTTCACTGTCAAGTTCACACAGGTAAAAAAGGGTTTCCTCGCTGGCCTCTGCCTCAGTGAGGGGCTCCAGTCGAATCAGGGAGCTGCGGGGCAGTTCCGTGTCTTCCAGCAGGGCTGTGGGGTCTCCAGGGCTCGGAGGGATAAGTAATTGATTCGCAGTTTCAGTAGGAGGATCTGAGGAGGTCAGAGGTGTGCATCCATCTAGGAAAGCCATCAGTGGGCAGCTTGTGTACTGGACCAGCTGCTTATCTGAAATAAAAAAAGAGAAGCAGGATTTAGAGACGCGGACATAACAATGAATATGGATAATGATTAATCGAGCAACAGCTACCTGTGTTTGCTAGCCCCGGTTTCATGGAATTTTTTGTTGACTGCCAAAAGAAAGACCATCGTTAAAACATACAAATTAGAGTAAAAGCACCCTCTCTGTCTCTCTGCACCCCCCCGCATTCCAACACCTCCGCCTGCTTCTCTCCACAGTTGTAATCTGTACAGCTCAAGAGTACGGCGCCGAAATGGCTGCAGGAAAATGTCAGCTGCTGACTGCAGAAGGCGTTATGAAACGGTCAAAGTACCTCAGTAATATCTGGATCGGTGCTGAATGGTTTTCCATATAGCATGGCCTGGAAGTCCTCTAGACTGCAGTCAATACTGTCCAAATAGTCCATAAGCTCAACCCTGGTAGTTTTAACAAAAAAGGGGAATCAGTTTGGTGTTAAAAGACCAAAAAGCAGTGAAATAATGTAATGCAACAGTTATAAAAACAAGTGTGGAACAAACCAAAAGCACATCAATAGCCCCTAGAGCTCAGCTGCAGTATAATGGGTATGTACTGATGTCACCATTGGGCCACACCCCCTTTAACGAGACTGGGTGACAAAACAAGCTGTAAAATGGCTGCGTTTGAATAATTTGGATTGACTGTGATTATCACACCTTACCGATTTCGGGAAAGTACAACTACGTTTTAAGGTTACAAAAACCTTTTTTAAAAGGTTTTTTAAAGGAAATTAAAGACATTTATGGACATTTTAGTTATTAAAGCACTTGGTTAGCTTGGCTGTCCATAGTTAATGCAGTCACTTTCTCAGGGTCACATGTTTGCGTAAGTTACGTCAAATGCACTAAAAATGTATGTAATATAACATAACAAAATGTTCTTTCACCTAATGGATGCATTTAACAGTTTCAGGTAAATAAAAAAAGTTTGGATAAAGATTTTATTTTTATGAAATTGCACATGAACAAATTTACGACTAGGGATGGCGATCTAGTCCAAAGTCTTAAGAAAATCTATGTTTCAGCTTCTGGGTTCCAATTATTTATTTGAATTTCAACAATAAATTTGCTTCTCCTTTCTTTTGTATTTCGCCAGTCTGTAGAACGATGTCCCTGAAGTCTTTAAAAATTAGTTGAAGCAGTCAATCGCACAGCTTTCCCTTATTTTTAGCGGTAACAAATGAATTGGGCCTTTTGCCACTCACTCTGTGATTTCCGAGTACCGTGACGTGCACACCCTTTGTAGAAATAAGCCACGCCTTCTCCATGTAAGTGAATGACACTTTTAAGAAACTCAAAAGCTATTACTCTTTATTGTGTTGTTTAAAATGTTTTGATAACTGTTGACTGTTATCAATACAGTGAACAAAGTTCAATAGTACTTGGTTTTAAATTTAATTTCAGAAGCAGACTTTTTAGACGAAGCCTCGGACAGAGCATAGCTTTTGAGCATGTGCAGACGCCTGCTCGCTGTAATGTCTGCCCCAAATAAAAAAAAAAAAAAAAAATGATGACCGATCTTTAGCAACATGTGCAGATACTTCATTCTTGAAATGCATCGTTTTAACTAGTTTTCACCCCAAATGCCAGAAATTGTTCCGTTGCCCAGGTGTGAAAGAAAAGTCTCCTTTATATTTATGTTTAAATATGCCAATCAAGCATATTTTTATTAAGCTCTGTTTAATGTTGAAAACCACTCACTTGCCAAGGAGGTTGATGTTTTGAGAAATGACTCCATTTTCTCTCAGAATGGAGTCCATGAGCTTGACTGGATCCTCAGAAACCAGACCCGAGAGTTTGTTCAGTGGCAGGGTGCTTCTTAACGACGACATTTCCGAAATGCTTTTGGTAACAGGTTCGTGGTTGGCAGGAACAGTGTCAGCGACATTCGTGTCCTCTGTTATTGTAGCTTCAGGAGAGCTTTCATGAGTAACTTCCACAATTTCAGCATCCCTACGAGATGGTTTGTTAGGTCCCGTATGCAAATCTATTTGTGCATTTTTCAGAATAAATCCCTGATCGCTTACCCTTCGTCAGCTGGGATACATACGGCTTCTGGTACTTCTGCATCTTCATCTGTGATGTCACATATTATGACATCATCAGAAATGTCAGAATTGTTCTTTAGTCCGTTGTGTGCATTCATGGTGGTCTAACAGAAGAAGCAGGATGTGTTTGATAGTTAGAAATTTGTGTTTCAGAAAAAAAAACTTAAATTAATAACTCAGACTGTTGATAAAATAATCAACCGTCTGAGCATTTCCTTCCACTAAAGACAAGCGTGAAGATCTTCAGGTGCTTGTAGACTTACTTTGCTGTGGTCCGTGGGTTCCTCAAAGAGCTGCTGAATGAATTTTGACTTCTTTCCGTTGCTGTTCAATGTGAGAGGCCTGGTATAGAACACAATAACTTGTTAGAACAACCAGCAAACCTTTCAAAACCATAGAATACGAGAAGCTGCCAACCCTGAGAAATAAAAACCTCATCCTCATTTAAATGTGTTGACCTTTTTATGTGATGCAACAAGCTTGTTGTGTCAATCCATTGATTTTCAAAGCATGTTTACACCATGACACTTCCTCTAGCTCTACTAACAGAATACTTAAGGAAAGGTTTCTAATCCAGCCTGGAAGCATAGTCCATAAACTCACAGCTTGGTCTTACCTTTTGCGTTTCAAATTTAACATGTGATTGTTCTGGGCCAATGTGAAGATGAACTGCACCAGCTGCAGCCAGCAACACAAAAATGTAATCACATGTGTGCATTAACTTCAGCAAATTAAATAAATATTTCATAAAAAGCGAGATCGTACCTCTTTTATGACCTGCTGCTGCTGTACGTGTTTCTGCCTGAGGTCTGATAGCTCCGTCCAGAGAGCTTCATTCTCTCTGAGGGAAAAGAAAAAAGACAACAGGAATAAGACTGAGCGAGAAAATATTTTAAATAAACAAGACAAAGACATGAGTGCTGGTTATTTTAAAACTATTTGTCAATCATCTGAGAAATGTGCCCCAGATCAAAGACGTAGAGATATCCAACACTTAGTTAAATAAAAGATATTCAAAGTGGTCACTACTAGAGGTGTAACAATACATCGTGGCGCTACTGGGAGATATCGTCTAGGAGCTGAAGTGTATTTGATTCTTAACTGTGATTCTAGTCACTTCTGAAACTTCTTTACCTTATCTTCTTGTTTTATGTAATATTTACTTGCAGATAATTAACCTTTACTCACATTTTTAATAAGAAAATTCATAAAATGAGCTCTGAAATTATCAAATGCTCTCATACAAATCAAACTAGACCCTTCTTAGACGTATGGTCTGAAATCCAATGATGATTCGTTATGTAAACATATAGTTGTCAATATATAGTGTTGTAAAATATGATGATCTTGAACATTATATGGAGGTATGTATCGTATCTTGAGAAGAGTGTATAGTTACATCGCTAACTAGAAAAATAAGTACAAAAATTCAGTACACCGACACATTTTTGTCCAAAACTTTAGTCCCACGTCAAAAAAATTACCACATCCTGGACAAGAGAGCAAAATAATAGCTTTAAAAAAATAAAAAAAACCTTTTCAGTGTTGCAAGCCTAACATCCATGTTTTCTTGTTGCTCATGGACGCTCTGAACACCTGACAAAATTTTTGAAAGGTCTTCTTGTCTTATTTTGCCATCATCAGGTCTGGTATTTGACACCTACACAAAGAAATAAAGCAAAAAGTTGACCCAACATTTTATTCCATATTGTCTTATTTGAGTACATTGTGGAAAATTACCTTTCTCTTGATGTTCTCTAGCAAGTCATCTTGCCCATGTATGAAGTATGGATGCTGAAATTCAACAGGTCCATCACGCTCTTGCTTCACTATTCCAGAATCAATGTGCATCACTTTCCGAAAACCATCTGTTTGAAGGTGAAAAAATGTGAGGTCAGACTCAAGCCAAAGTAGAAAGGCGTAGTGTATTTTTAGAGGAACTGAGAAATTAAGAACATACACATGTTGAGCTGTCTCACAAAACTGGCCATGTTGTTGTGCTTGAAAAACTTTGGGAGAATCTCTTTTGCAAACCGTTGTTCATCAAGAACCAAGAAGCTGTTCCCCTCCTATTGGTGAAGGAGAAAATTATTAGTTTTAGTTTAGACATTTTTGTTGCATTTTCCTATTTATTTTCCAATAGCCATTAGAAGTAAATAATAAATATTTAACCCCTTCTGGAGCCTGGGGTTGAAATACTTTAGCACAGTGATGTTCTGGCACATACTGGTGCGCCACAAGAGTGGATCCAGAAATTTGGAATTAAATTAAAATACTGATATAATTAAAAATATCAAAACAAAAATCTCCTTGTTTACCTTATAGAAAGTAAATGGTAGAAACAAAATGACGCATGTATTAAACAAACCCCATAATGATGTCGATGATCCATCACACATCGATCCTACATAAGTAGAACTACAAATAACGGTAATTGAAAGCTAAGCTACGATGCTAACACGGATGATTTGTTTCTTTCGTTTACCTGACTCCAGCAAATAAATTCATTCGTTTCCGCATCCTCAACGAGTGTCCAAAGCTTGGTGAGAAATGCGGGGACGTTGGAGTTGTGTTTCATTTTGGGGAAATGAAACGGAAAAGCTGCAAAATGTTAATATTTATAATGTTTCTTTTCTTAGGTCAAACAAAACACGCAGCAAGGAAAACAGCAACGCAATAACACAACTTCCTGTTTGATTCGAGGGCTCTGATTGGTCAGAAGAGGAGTTATGTAAAGTTGCTCACGTGTATGGCCATCAGCGTGTTGGTGTGAGCCAATGAAAATGAGCCGCAGAGAAGCTATGAGCGTGATTGGCTACTCTTTCGTAATATTAAATAAAAGTTAATATTTTAATAAATAAATAAATAATTTTTACATTTAAAATAATATACATGTAAATCAACGTTACATTTTATACGGACCAGGGTAATAAACCGACCATGGCGCCAAAAAAAAAAATCGCAAACACCCGGGGTTCTCTCTCCTTTTCAATATTTGCGAACGAATAAAAAGCACCCTAAGAATACAATTTTAGACAATATTAAAAATACAAAGTCAGACATTTGTAAAATCAAGTAACGTAGTAATACTTATCAAACGTCACATAACATGCCACTTCCTTTCCCTGCGGTTGAAACTTCCTGTTGCCCTCGACTGACTGAGCCAAAAAAAGGTTGGGACATTTTTATGATTGTAAGATATTGTGACATAAAATAATTGATGGAACAAAGAAGCTACAGATAAAAGTTTAGGGCATAAAATGTGTGACGTGAGTTACATATACACACTATAAGCCAACTTTTTACCCTGGTAATGATTGGCTATACACACAGCTCCACCTTCACCTTTGCAGTCAAACGAATGCACAGCCACAGCTACATTGACCCTAAAAACTTACAAGGAGATTCTCTGGTTCAGGTCCTGTTCAAATTCAGGGGTGGATAAAGAGGAGCAAGCCAGTGTTTGCAAGAACACTTAATTATACAGATTATGCGTTTCAATGTTTTTCATCCTCATACTGAAGATTTTTGTGATCTTCTGGACAATTAGAAACTGGTTAACTGAAAACTTAGCAAAATTTAGAATGGAAATACCAGGAGCAAAGTCATGGATCTCTATGTAGTGAGTGCTGAGAATATGAGAAAAGAGTTTGTTCCTGACTGGAGTAAAATCCATTTATAATTTACGGTGTGCTCAAAATCTGGTTTATTGGTGTTTCCCAACCAACAAGTGGTACTTTTATTAATCAGTAACCATCACCTTAGTCAGATTTCTTAGATTGTGATGTCACAAATCTTAGGGCCCAGCCCATTTTACTTGCTCCGTGTCACCATCTGATCAACTCTGCTATGTTTCCCAAACTGGATACTTCATTTAAATTAGACAACATCCTCATGAGAAAAGGGGGCAGAATCAACTGGATCTAAAGGACCAGTCTCCAGCTCTTTAAATTGAGGTGTTTTAACTTGGTAAAATTTAATAAAGTTGTTTTTTTACAATGCTATTGAAAATTTTACATATTGTGTGTTAAATACTTTTCATACCATAAGAATCTTTTTTACTTGTGATAAATGTGTACTTGGGTCACTAGAGGTCAGTATTATACAACATTATGAATAAAAATTGTACCTGGAAACTAGAAATTGTCAACTTTGCGTCATAACATTTTTATGATATATGATGTATAAAAGAAATGTTCATAAATCAAAACAAATGATTGTAAGACATTGCAATGATTTTTTTTCTGTCCGGAGAATTTTTTTTTAGCCTAGAATGAGTTTGATGAGAAAAGTAATTTTTACACGTACAATTGCAAAGGAAGCTTTCAGATGGAACTTTGTGACGTACCACTTTGTAACTCATCACATGTGCTAGCGATTTCACTTTTAGCTGATGTTATAAATAACTGATTATTGTGGTTTTTAAATGCTTAGCACTTGATTTATTTGTGAAGCCAGCTGCAAAACAAACAGCCTTCTGAGAAAAGTGAAAATCTGTATTTAATTAGCCAGAACTTGGATACAGAAATACTGTGGACAAATGTTGCTTGCCTTCTATGAACACTTAGGTGAGAGTAACAGAGAATGAACTTGACAAGTTCAGCTAATGAAAGCAGACAGTAATATCACATCAAACGTTTGCTTCAAAGAGTCTTTCCTAATAGGCATAATAAGAGCTTTCTTTGATTCTTGGTAAGAGAGATTATAGAGATGGGACAAATCAGTGTGAATTACAGTCAGAGACGTCAGGGAAGCACCTTTGTTTCTAATTAAACTGTAAATCCTTCTATAAATAATTTTTTGAAAATAAAACTAAGCAATGGTGGATATTTAAAAATACTTATGGTCCAGTATTCACTAATCAACAAAGTCAAGGCCCAAAAAAACCTCCCAGTGCTGCTGTGCCTGCCTCCAAACAGATGAGCACACGGAATCATTGGCTTTTGCATCCTTTTCTCCTCATTAGCATCCATGCAATACTAAGGGTTGGCTTTTTGGAAAATTCCATTTTCTGGATGACACACAGGGATGACACCTGGTCTAATGGGATTGGGCCATCTTACTTTAATTATCAAATAAAAAGTGTATTATGGCAATGAAAGAAATTTGAAGGTTTTTTTTCTAATTATATTTACCACAACAAAGTGAACACTTATGAACCTCTCCACCAAATGGGTGCCATTTGCTTGTTGTCATTTTTCAAAATGTATTTTTTATTTGAATAAGATTTATAATCAAAAGATGGGTGCATTTTTTTCTTGTTATTCTTTATATAAGTAACAGGACTGAAAGTAACAAGACTTTTTAGCAGAGTTAGCAATTACATGCCACATGGTGCATGATTATATCACCAGGAAATTCTGCAAATTCACTTATTTACCAAATTTGTGCATTGTTACACTAAACTAAATAAATCTCTGAAATAATTTGATTTGAAATAATTTAATTAGAAAATCATCAAATATGTAAATAATAGAATTGATAGAACTTACTCTTTCCATGGCCTTCTAAAGTTTAAAGCTGTAAGTGATGCAACTTCCTGCTGAAAAACTGACTTCACCAGTATTGCAGGTGGGGGATGGGTAACAGGAATGAGCAAAAAGCTGGAGACATGATTAGAATGTTTTTTTTGTGTGTGTAAATAAATGTATTGGAAACCAACGTTAAAAATGGATTTACATGTCAATGCAAAACAAAGATCTTAAACATTATATTTTATGGTAAATTGTAGCATCAGAGACTGGCACAAGGAGTAAATTAATGTTATATCTTAAATTTGCAATAAAAATAGTACATTTTGTTTAGTAATAAAATGTTTTATGAATCAAGTTTAATGCTCATTTATACAAATAAAGCCCTAGGGACAGAAATGGCACCTATTTAGTGGAATGGCTCTTAGACTTTTGGTGAAAAATCCCATGCAAAATTGTTAAATATATATGGCACATTTGCGATATAAACAATCAGGCAGCACAAAAAAAGATGCCGGAGTCGACTGAGGTGACTGACACACTGTCTCAGTGAAGCTACGATTTTACCCCACAAACCTTGAAGCTTCTTCATCCTCTCTTTCTCTTTCATTTTTCAGAGTTGGAAGGAATTGATATTTTCCATTGGATGTAGAACTTGGACTCTTGTTTTATGGTTGTTGTTCATTATTTGATTAATCTTGAGGTCTAAGAGAAGAAATCTATTAGAAACTACTAGTGTTGAGCACATCAGATTGATATTTTACTTAATGAAGAGATATGTCAGGATTATTTCATTCAAGAGAACTTTTATTGCCTTACGTCTTTGATCCTATTGAATTAATTGATGCTGTGTTTCTATATTCCTCCTCACTAATTGAATTGAAATGATCTCACGATACAAGCACTTGCCGTCCAATGTTTTACAGCAATAAAACACACCGAACCAGTTGGATATCAGGAAGAAAAAAAGTTTTGCTTTACTTTGAGGAAGTTCTTTTCAAAGAGAACATAAAATCATTTTCTTTCTTTCAGCTCGGTGAGACTTGGAAATGGTTATAGACGAAATGCTAGCCAGAAGCAATAAAAGGCAAGCTTTCACATTAACCCCAGCATCAAGGAGTCAGTTTCGAGCAGAGATGTGGCCATGAATGACCTCACAAGGTTACGTTAGGTGGAGATTTAGATTTGTTTGTCAACCAAAAAAGAAGGAAGAAGTTTCAATTATTAATAAGATACTGTCAATTTTACAGTCAACGAAAACACAGAACACAGAAAAAAGCTACACTCTTAAGCTCTTCACCGGTTCTTTTTAAGGTTTGAAAGCGCTATACAGCTGTTTTTCCAATGTGTGGAACCCTGTAAGCTCTTGTTGGTTCTTCACCGGTTCTTTTTAAGGTTTGAAAGCGCTATACAGCTGTTTTTCCAATGTGTAGAACCCCTTAAGCTCTTGTTGGTTCTTCACCAGTTCTTTTTAAGGTTTGAAAGCGCTATACAGCTGTTTTTCCATTGTGTAGAACCCCGTAAGCTCTTGTTGGTTCTTCACCGGTTCTTTTTAAGGTTTGAAAGCGCTATACAGCTGTTTTTCCAATGTGTAGAACCCCGTAAGCTGTTGTTGGTTCTTCACCGGTTCTTTTTAAGGTTTGAAAGCGCTATACAGCTGTTTTTCCAATGTGTAGAACCCCGTAAGCTCTTGTTGGTTCTTCACCGGTTCTTTTTAAGGTTTGAAAGCGCTATACAGCTGTTTTTCCAATGTGTGGAGCCCTGTAAGCTCTTGTTGGTTCTTCACCGGTTCTTTTTAAGGTTTGAAAGCGCTATACAGCTGTTTTTCCAATGTGTGGAACCCTGTAAGCTCTTGTTGGTTCTTCACCGGTTCTTTTTAAGGTTTGAAAGCGCTATACAGCTGTTTTTCCAATGTGTAGAGCCCTGTAAGCTCTTGTTGGTTCTTCACCGGTGGTTTTTAAGGTTTGAAAGTGCTATATAGCTTTTTCCCAAATTAAAGAACTCCTTAAGCTCTTTTTGGTTCTTCACTGGTTCTTTTTTTGGTACTTGTGGTTCTAAAGTAGTTCTTAGTGTTTAATGTGCTATATACAGATGCTGGTCATATATATCATGCTAAAGTTGATTTATTTCATACATTTGATGTATGGCTGGTTCTAAAAAGCTCTTTTGAATATACGTGTTAAATGGCTCCAAAAAATGTTTACCTTTGCTTATGAGCCAAAGTTTCAGATTTGGTTCTATATAGAACCTTTTTTTAGAGTGTATGTTGCCACCTCGTTGATGTATTAGTCATTAGAAAAGTAGGGGACACATTCACATCTGGCCTTTGTTTCCACTTTTGTAGGCCTATTACATAACTTGATGCCTTTCAGGCCCTTTGTTTGAAATCCCTAAGCTTTTACAATTTGTAAGCCTGACAATTCTGTTTCCATTTAAATAACTTCAGCTTTCTCAAAATTTCTTCCCTGATTCACCTCCATGATAATGAAGCAATTTAGTCAGCATGCATTTTGTTTTCACTCCATCGGGGGCTTGAATCATAGCAGGCCAAGTGTTATAAAAGTAGAGAGATAAATAATGCAGCCAAGCTCTCAGAACCATCTGGCATGAGCATTTATTTGCTTCAGTATTAACATTTTTAATGCTTTATTGCTCTGAAAACACTTAGCGCTGTGTCATTAGGCCATGGGGATGTGATTGGCTGTATTCGGCAGTTTCACATGACCCAGGTGGAGCTCTTTTGCGAGCTGAAATTGGAAGATCTTGTCGCTTGTCTTAGTGATTAAAAACCATCACGGTTCCATGGATTCACTTACCAGCACGGCATCTTAATCAGAACAACCTACCATAATAAGAAAACAGACCTGAATTCAATCACCTCCTGGTTGAGGTTAAGGTTTGCGCCTGGACATATAGACTCCCTCTTTCCAAAATGTCCTTATGACCAAATTTGGTATCGAACCAGTGACCTTTTGATCAATAGTCAATCTCTTGACCCACTAAGCCACAACTGCCCGAAAGACACTATACTTATACCTTCTTGGCTGTGCTCCCTGCAAACAGAGTCAAGTTACTTACCTACAGTGATCTTCGTGAATCAGCAGTGAAGGATGTCCCCCTCACTCCTCGCTGACCATTCATTTACCTCATTGACTGTATAGAATGGAGGTACCATGCATGATGTCCAGGTTTTAACAGAAAGCAAAGAGGCTCAAAGTTGGCAACATCAGCCCTTTCCTTGTTGGCTAAACGTCATTTCTAGAGAGTCAAATATGAATCACGCGTTGCCCGAGTGGCCTTTGGTGTCTGGGACACCGCAATGCTCAGCTGTCAATCTTTTCTAGCATCTTCGTCTTGAGGTAAATTTAGGATGTTGATAAACTCCCACAGTATTTTCTGATAAATTTAAGATCTTTTGCCGGTCGTGAGGTGACATCATGTATAATGTACGTCAAACGATTAGCTGAAAAACGTTCCCTTCACCAAAGTAGTACCTCAGATAAAAAACAGTGCCCCCAGCATTGTGGGTGAGCTCTGTGGATGCAGGGTTTGGTGGAAATGCTCATTACAGCAAGGAGAAAGACTCCAATGCCTTTCTCAATCCACAATCCTGGGTTTTGTGGACGCCATCCTGCTTAGGATGCTCTTGAAGGCCGCTCTTTAGAACATGGTTGGTGGGAGGAGGGGAGGGGGTGACAGATGGGCTTTCCTCAGTCTTCTCAGTAAGTAGAGGCGCTCATGGGCCTTCCTGCGAATAGCACTAGTATTGAGTGACCAGATGAGATTCTCCACTAGATAAACACCAAGGAGTTCTTGACAGAGAATGGCCCCTCTGTGCTTTCCTAAAGTCAACATCCAAGTTATTGTTAGTTGATGTACCTCCTTTACTAATGTTGTAATGTGATTTTAATTTGATTGATTACCATTTTTTAACTTTCAAATTTGTCCATCCATCCATCTGTCCTGCTCCAGGGTCTCTGGGTTCTGTGGTGTTGTGAGACGGGTCTGTTAATTTCTGAAAAAAGGCTTCAAAAATCTAAAGATTTATTTCAGCAATAGTGACCGCAATTATCCTTGTAACTGCTAGATTTTATCTTTTAAAAGTGTGACAGATGGATACAGATGAAGCTGTTCTGTATGAGCTCTTTGTGTGATTGCAGATAAATCCTTTACACACTTTGTCCTTGAACTCTCAATTTTTACAAAATGTGATGTTTTTGCTTCCATCAAGAGCACAATACTGTTTTTGGTTGACAATTACATTATATATAATTATATATAAGTTATAACTTTTTTAGTGCCATCACTCCAAATAAACATGTTTGAGACCATGGGTGGTCAACCCTGCTCTTTTTGCTTGACAAATAGTGATACAATAAACTTGGAAAGTAAACATTTCATTTGCTCAGCTTTTGTTTTCCATGGAAATTAACGCAATTGTTTGGTTGCAAACAGTCATTTTCAAAACTAGACATTACAAGTGAACTCTTTCACAATAACACTGAATAATAACAGAATTTCACCAAATGAAAAAAAACCAAACCTAATTTACTGAAAGAATTTATTTAAGAAAATAGCCCAAACGGGCACTTTCTGGTGATTTTGAGTCTTCGTTTGATCAAATTCAAAGATTTTTGGTGATTTCGTTTTTTACACATATTTTAAGAAAACGCTTTGTCAAAAACTCAAAAATCCATCAACTTTTCTTATTGAAAACAAATCATTTTAGTAATTTGTCCCAAAATCAGTGACATGTAAGATCTTTGCAATTAAAGTCCTGGATAAAAAAAGATAGTATTTTGATTAGAACTCTGAGGCAGATAAAGAGATGTATGCAAAATAAAACACAGCAGCAGTTTAACAGTTACATGAAAGGGAAGTGAATTTGAACAAGGGTTAAGCGATTTAACACAATTTTTTGGTGCCTCTTTCTCCATTTTCTCACCTCTGACGGGCTCAATGCTAATGTTTTTTTTAAATGCTGCTTCTAGGCCTATGTTAGAATGCCAGTCTATGTGCTAATCAGACTAAGCCCCCAGTTTGACAAAACAACCTTTTTTGTGCACTTCTGACCTACCACAACTATAGACAAAAATAAAAATGTTTTATCCCTAATGATTTATAAACTTGTATTATGGTTTATTTACTACATGAAGTCTTATTCACGATAAAGTCAAGGAGCAGTGAGTGGCGGGATGTTGCCCCAATACCCTCCTATAATTGTATCTTTTTAAGCTGGCCTCCCATTTGACAACAACACAGAAGAGTTTCTCATGCCTGATCTCATAAGCCATGAGTCTGAGCAGAGCTAAGACTCATGGCCCGAAAAAACACATGAGTACAGGAAACACCGGTGAGTGCCCAGTCAGGGACATGACAAGATATGGCAAAGCCTTAAACAAGCAACATAAACTCAGATTTATTTAGACAGCGGTACATTGCTAGCTGCATATCGCGCCACAGATGTCTTTGAAAGACTTTTTTTGAATTCCAGCACATCAGCACTTCCCTCTTAAATCCTCAACAAACCCGCAGGTGGTCTTATCCACTCTCTGCAGCTACTCCCTGAGATATCAGCTGATTCTGAACTGCTCTCTGAAGAGTCTGACCTTGGTGCTCCGCACGCTGAGATTTGAGAAGTCATCACAGTGTGTTGTAATCACTCTCCTTTCATTCCCATGATCATGCATCCAGTGCACCACCTACAGAAGTGCAGACTTTTCCAGATGGCAAAATAAACACCTATCTGCAAGTGGAATTTCACAGAATTGCTTTGCCTCTGTCGGGATCTGAACAACCTTCTGCGGTGAACTCGTTGACTCTTTGAATACATTGATGCATATTGAATTCTCTTCAATGCAAATGATCTCGAGTATGCTCTCCGTCTCTGGCATCAAATTTTAATTTCTACCCTTTATCTTTAACCTTTTCAGTTTGCACGTTCAAGTGAGGTGAAGTGGTCTTAGACCTTCAAAACAAAGGACTAAGGCCAAAAAGACCAACCAATGTACATTTATTTTGCCATTTATTACTTTTACAATTATGAAAACCAACATTTATTTCAGCTCTCAAGGTCAGAGAAAGTCATTAAAATCGCAAAGAAACTACTTTTTTACAGGAATACTGTGCCATTTTTCAGATTATTTAAATCACTTCGGTGGGTTTTTTAATGTAAATTTGGCCACACCCTTTTCTCAGTTTCATCAAGTTGAATATTTTTTTGTGACAAATCTTATTTTAACACGTATTTTGGGAAAACGCATTGAATTTTTTCAAAAACAAAAATGCACTCTGGGCAAATTTCTCTGTGTTTGTTTCTCTTTTTTTCATAAATCTTTACATCTACCTACACTCTAATTGAATCTACTACATTAAAAAAAATGCCTTTGAAAAATGATTAACATTTTATCACAGTCTTGGACATGTCAAACAGTAATAACATTGGCTCTGATGGATTTTTTGTTTTCGTGTTCCAAATAATCATGCGTCATGATTGTTAATGGTCATTCCTGTTGGGAAGAGGTAAAATTAGAGATTTTCACTGTTTACCATTTTAAACCATCAACCCTTGAGATTTCGGTGCAAAAAAAAAAGCTTAGTTTCTGACTTTTATATGAATTACATGCTAATTTAAATGTATGTCTGAGAGAATTCAGTCTTTTGCAGAATTTTGCATTAAACAGATCTAATTGCACATATTCACAGATATTCAAACTCTTTCAGCTGATCAGCTGGCTGTTAATATTGAACAATCGTAGTAAAGTTACACTTGCAGCCACAGGAAATGGATAAAAATTGAAAAACTTGAATCTAAAAGCTCGAAGAAACTTTCATCAACGAGAATGCTTGTTGATATATTTGTACACGCAGCATTAGATGCAGTGATCTGTATAAAAGCAACTAATTGGTTTGTCACAATGCCTTTTACGCAAAGTATCAAGTGTCGGAGAATTAGAAGTCAGTCAGTTCTGCATGCATTTCACAGATCCTCGCAGCTTTTATATAAAACAACCATATTATCCCAGAGGAATTTTAACAGTTCATCCACTGTGTTCCCGTCACCACATTTGAGACACTTCCAGGGCAACATGTGGTTATTTCTCTGCATGGGATTCTGAAAGAGGAAAGGAAAACGTGTAAAAAGAGGAAGTGCTTGGATCTGAAAACTACTAGTAATTGCATGTTCCTGGCGAAAAGTAGCAGTATGTGCCTGTTTAGTTTTGTGTGTGGTTTGCTTGTTTCACACCAACAGCATATATGCTCACAAACATTTTACTTGGGTGCACTAATCAAATTGTAAACAGTGGGAAGCAAGTCTGTAGATTCAAGTGGCAGCAAAGCTAGAATAGAAGAACACGGGCTTGCCAAATGCATTTCGAAATCTTTACCTGATATTGTTTCACTTTAAAGACACTTCAAACAATGATTGCATGGGTGCATTTGCTTCATGTTGGATCTGTTCAAAGCATCAAGGTTTTTTAAAAGCATTGAAACTTGACTTTAAGACCTTCAGACCTGAATCTTTTTCTGCACTGCACAGAATCACTGAATTCTCAAGTTATTGTACATTTCTGTGAACATCAAGTCTATAATAACATGCTTCTCAAGCATCCGTCCTAATGTCCCTCTGCTGTGCTTAAACCGGTTAATCAGTAATTAACTACCAAGATAAATTGCTGTCTTCTCTCAGGAATCATTGCTGCAAAATCCATTTTTCCACTCCCCTTTTAGTTGGTGCCAAGCTGTTTTTTTGGACAATGTAGACAAAAAAGCATTCTTGCAAACGCTGGCTTGCTCACCTAGCATTCGCAGGGAAGAGATGGGAGTCCACGGAGTAACAAGGAGTTAACATTGATGACGGACAGTGGCTTTTGGAAGTTGTAGTTCTTTATACTGGAGGTTAGTGATTGGATAAAGAGGTAAGTGGCTAATGGCTAAATTGGCTCTGACTCTATAGCATTTTGAGGCCTTGTGGCTCCAGTTCTGGTTTTTACCAATTTTGTTTTATAAAAACAAGTTGTTCCTTGAACAAGGGGGATGAAAAACTGATATATTCTTGCAAACACTGGCTTGCTTCTTGTTATCCACTCTCTTTTCAGAGTATCCTCTGATTGTAGGTGGAACAGATATGAAATTAAAATTATTGCTGTTAAAAAGATTGTCACTCAGAAACATATCTGGCTTCTCCTGGATGATTTAACTTTGATTGACATCTAAAATTCTCCCAGTTGTGCTTAAATTGTAAAGAGTACTATTCCAAGTAGTACATTTTGTATTTTTACAGTAAAAACTGGGAATGAACAGTTTTGATGTTTTATAACAAAACTCAAAATGTTGAGACAAAATAAAAATTCTTAAATTTCCAAAAAAGCAAAGACAAGGGCAAAACAATGCAAAAATTGTAGTAAAAATCAGTGGAACCACTCTTAAACCTTATACACCATTCCACGCGAGCCATATCACAGGTATTGTATTACCCTATCTTTGCTAGCTCTTTGATAGCTCTGAATTGGGGTCTACAAAACAAAACTGAAAGACGATGTAATTTCTCACATTTTAATTTAAGTTACCTTGGTCTTCTCTCAGGGTTCATTGCTGCTTCCTCTTCCACCCTCTTTGTGGGGGCTACGTGTCCGGGTATCTAATATTAGAAATTGTTGGTTCCAATTTTATTCATGTGGATGGACCTCTGCTTTTTACCAATTTCCAAACAAAGCCTGTGCCAGGTTGTTCCTTGGATAATGGAAATGAAAAACTGGTGTATTCTTGCAAACACTGGCTTGCTCCTTGTTATCCAGAATATACTCTAATTGTGGGTAGAACGTCTGTTTTGTAGCTGTACGTAGAACAGAGCGCCTTCCTTTCAAAACTGTTGTTCACAATAGAAAAATATACATATTTTAGCTCCTGTGAACAGCTAACAGTGGCGTTTCCTTTGCTTGATGGCATTAGCAGGGTAATGGTGGAGCTGTGAGTATAAAGCATCACTACCAGGGGAATTCCAATCAATTACAGATGTCTATCAGTAACTCAGGTCACTAAGATAGCTCTACAAAAACTGTTTTTGTGTGTAAAGGAGCGCAGGAGCTTTTTACTTTATCAGACTTTAGCTTCGCTTCAAAGAGTTGGATGTGAGGACGATCCTGATTTTTGGTGCCTGTCTTAATAACAGGTTCCTCCTTTGACTTTCAAAGGGATTTCTTTATTAGTAGTCAAGCTGCAGCTCCTAGAAAAACCGGCACGTTAAATAATCAACTGTAAACAGCCATGGAATGTTAATTATGCAGCGGCTGCATCTTTGGAGGACAAAGCACGTTTAGCTCTGAGACAGAGCTGAGACATGGTTGTGTGGGACCACACTAAATTCCATGTCTTCACTGCATCCCAATGAGATGTCTGCACTTTAAAGTGGTGTTTTAGACAAAGGGATAAGAAGCAGGCTGCGAACGGTTGAGTCTGTTACAAAGGTGCAATTTAAGGCTTGACGTTTTAACCATAGCTTTGCTTAAATACAGTTGCAACTTTTCTATCAATTCTTTTGAGTATATTGAACCGACTGATATGAAATGAACATAATCGCTGTTGAAATATTGTCTGTCTGAAACACATCTGGCTTCTCTGTAACATTTGGAGGCCTTGAATGATTTAACCAATGCAGCATCATCCTCCAGCAACCAGATGAATTGATGGCAGCATTTGGAAACAGATTTTGTTCATATTTTCTAGCAAAACAACACTTTGCTAAATATCATCTGCTCTCTTTTGATGTCATATGACAATAGTTTAGTGGAATCTGGCACAAGGTAAAAAGTGAGATCTCGCAAACATCACAATAACAAACGTCATGTGTTTTGAGTTTGGTAGTAGTTGAAATACCCAAGTCAAGATTGTCCTCAAGCAACTCATTTTTTTGCTTTAACCCTTTTAAACATTTGGTAACACTGGCAATCCCTTTTGCAATTACATTTTTAAATGTATAAAAAGTTGCAAAGACTTTTGTTAGAGCAATAATTCTTTTCGAAAAAAAAAAAAAGAAGCTGGAGGAGTTCGACTTGAACATTATGTCTCAGAGAGCTCTTTTAGGAGTGGGTCTGCAGAAAACCAGTAAAAAATTGCAAAAAAAAACAAACAAAACCATTGCACTCCAAAAGAAAATGAATTCACCCATGAACCATAATTAATCCATCCAAGATAATTCTCAAAACTCCTGAAACTACTTCTACTTCTTTTGTTTTTGCTGAATTACAACTCGTATTGCCATTTGGAGTTGTGACACAGCAAAGTATCTGGTTGTGCCATAAAATAAAGAAAGAAACAAAAATAATCACAAAAAATGGTTAGTGAAAATAGTAACTTTTTATTTATTATTTATTGCAAACTCATTTACAGAAGCGCATTGCATTCACCCCTCAAAATGTTTTTTGGGAGAGCATATCTTAAAATGATAACTTGTTAATTTATAAAATTATATATAAATATATGATTATATATTATTATTATTATTATTATTATTATTAATATATCTCATTTGTATGACTTATATAGAGTTATGAAATACACTTTAATTTTATTGGGTGAATGTAGTGATCTTCCATATAAATTGTATAGATTTACAAAAAAAATCCAAATTCCATTACACTATTGTAACTAACTTTGCACAATATGCTAATTTTTCTTTTTTTGTTATTATCTGAGTATCTAAAAAACAAAGCTGTAAAACATTTAAAATAAATGCACGGCTGTTTAAAAGCATTTTGGCCACATTTTTTACATTTTACATCAGACACTTCTGTATTTAGAAAAAATAAATTGGCGACTTTCTTTAGTGAGTAGTGGCATAAGTCCAAATGAATTCCTAAAATATAAGATATATGGGTTGTATTGTTTAAAACTTAAAATTATAATGTTTTAAAAAAAGTTGCAGGTAACATGTAAATGGTTCGATATTGTGGGCCTTCCAGCAGAGGTCCTTCTTTTATCAGTTTTATTGTGACAGGTTTGCATGTGTTTCTTGAGTATTTTGTTGTGGATATTGGCACCTTGTTTTTATTCCACATTAAAAGGGCACAGACATATGTTCTAGCCATCTGCCGTTCATCAGATCTTTGCGTGTTGAACGAACTGAAGTATTCCTCTCTGGAGATGAGAGGCGAGGCTAACAGAAGACACTAACACATGTTGACACTAAGGGAGCTATGGTGCGTGAATAGACAAAGCCATCGGGTTGAGATATTAAGGCAACCTTTGTGATGGATCGAAAGAAAGTTCCCATATAAAATCTAAAACAAAACATCAGATCATCTTTTTTCTCAATCCAATGTACACTTCTGCTGTGCTTTTTCCTTGATCACTCTGTGTCTTTGCCCGAGCTCAGAATTCCCAAAGGGTTTTCTCTGTTTCAGCAATTGCTGAAGTTTTGGTTCCTTGTCATCATCACATTGTTCAGTTGGGGGAGCCTGAAATGAACTGAATCACCATGACTAACTTCTAAGATGCAATTTTGCAGTTGAAAAAAACGCTTTATGTGTCGTTTTATGAACAAGTTTCAGGGGGAATTATCTGTGCCATCAGTCTCATCTTCTCACAAGATATTTTTCTTTTTTTTTTTAATCACCAGGGGGTCTGAAATGTATTTCCCTCTATATTGAAAGTACAAATGCATAACACAAGCTTTCAAAAATGATACAAACCTCAAACAGAATTCATATTGTGAGATTTTTCTGCCTGTAGGAGGCAACGCATTATCCAGTATAATGGTACAGCTACATATGATAGAAAATGTTCAATATGTTTATAATAAAAAAGGATTTATTCTCAATCCCTTTATATACATTTACTGAACACACAAATCAGTGCTGATGCATTAGAGGAAAGCTGTATGGATTTTGACTTCATCCTTTTCATGAATTTTCAATGTTTAACAAGATTCCTTGAGCTCACATATTCCTGCAGGTACCTCTTTTTAAATTTCCTGTTGAGGACCTTGCCGGGATTCTACAAATATTCAATAAAAACGAAATTGTTTTGGTGATAAACATCAAAGCTGCCAAATCAAAAAAGGAAGACCCAGAGGGCAGTTTTACATGCTTCTGCAACAATGACTAAAATACCTTTTTATGTTGACTGCTGCTATTTGTTTTTAAAAATCAAATAAATCGTCAACTTTGAAGCTAGTCTTCGAAAACTCGAGCATCGTTGATTTTAAATGCTAAATCAAATCAAAGTCTACAATGTCATCTTGCCCAACATGTCTCAAAAACCAAACGGATCTCAAAGTTGGACATACATTTACAACTTTCTTGGTTCAATATTGAAATATCTGTATTAAATTTGATTTGTACATTATTAGGGACAAAGCACCGAATGACAGAATAGTTGACACCAATTGTTTTCATTGCCATTCTTAGGCCATTGAAGGCAATGGCAGCCCTATTAACCGATGGGGGTAACTTCTAAAATTTGGCACATGGATACAATTGGGTCTTATAAGTCACCTGACCCAATTTGGACCCTCTAAGTCAAACTCTCTAGCGCCACCATTAGTCCAAATATCTGGTCTAAAAACGCATTCAATCTTATTTTCTCTCTGAATCTTGGTGAAAAAATATTTGTACAAATTTCCATTATTGCCGTAGCTCCAGTGTAACTTTATTTGTTCCAAACTGTTTTTTCACTAAACTTCTGAATCCATTTTTGCTCCATTCCAATTTTTACATATGGCCTCATCAGTGCTTAAAGCTCTATTAACTATATGTATGTATAACAGTTAGCTATTCCTTGTCATTTATGTTTTTTTGACACATTTTATTACAATTAATTGATTTGCAAATAAACATATTGAAAGTGCTGCTGTACTTTCCCAAACTACTGAAAGTGAACACAAAAAGTTGGTTTTCTAAAATGTATTTTTTTACTAGTACTTTAGTTGTACATTGTGTCATTGGTGTTTTTTTTTAATGTATCGTCCCTTTCCTCTAAAACCTTTTTAGATAAGTTTGAGATTATGAGATTTTTATCTCCCCAATGGAACATTACAAACTTTACATCTTTCTCCTGTTATTATTTTTCCTGAGCCGCTGGCAGGATTTCAGCGTTATTGGTGTGCCTTTTTGCGTCTGGTTATATAACGCTGCATCAATAAATAATGTTTGGACATTTCTGGCACCTTGTGTTCCACAAGTTTAATTCAATGAAAAAGTTTCTTACTGCTGGATGTTTTTGCAGTGGACAAAGCTGTTGCTAAGCTCAGGGCTTCATCCTCACAGAAATGCACCAAGTGTTCTCGGGCCCTCCACTGGAGACATTTTCAACATGCAACAGCATACCCCTGGTTTGCCCAGCTCTATAACCCTGCTTTGGTCCGTTGCTAGAAAACCCATCACTATGTGTTATGAGGACTAAAGCTGCTGTGGACCATGGATAAAGATGCAGAAAGGAAGCTTGATCCAAACCCTGTGAGTAATGGTCATGTGACATTTCTCTTCAGACTAGGTAGCCCTGCTTGGCAGAGATAGATCAAATAATCCCTGAAACGATCTCAGGCAAGCACACTTGTTTTTAATGGGCCATATGGTGTTTTGTGTTGACCTTAGAGATGCAAACAAACAAACAAATGGATGCTGTATAAGTTTCTGTTCACATTGTAGCTCTTTACTTCACCTCTTTACTATGGTTACCAAAAGAGGTCAAACACACTGCAACTTAAAAGAAAAACAAATAGAAAATTAAAAATAAATATTGAAATCACAAAAAAAGCATCCTTGCAAATATTGAAACATTTTACAGATAGAAAAAAACATTTTTTTAAATAGAGAAACACACTGCAAATTGAGGAGACCACAGTGGAAATGTTTTAAAGGGATGTTACATGTGATGAACAGGTCCAGGATCCTATGAACTGGCTGATTAAATAAACAAAACATTTATTTACCACTGTGGCACACCAACTTCTGAAAATGTTTACTCAGTACGGCTTAAAGTAACAACTGTATGATACACACTTGGGTTCAGAAGTGAGTCAAGTACAAGTACAAATACTTTGACAAAGATTTTTTTATGTACAAGTGAAATTTACTGTACGGTTATTGAAGAGTACATAAATATAGAAATTCAAAGACAAAACAATGTAACACACAACGTCTATTCGCTTTGTTATTGAATATTTATTCATAACCCAAGTAAGAAGACTCTGAAAGCAAGGTTTAAGAAGATTTAACAGAAAATATGCCTATATGTAACTTAAACATTACAGGTGCTATTAGCTGGGAACAAAGAAGATCGGGGGAGGGGAAAGGGGAGATCCTTAGAGAGCAAGCTGGCAGTGTGTCTCCTTCTAGATCTGGAGAGCGAAAAGGAAGAGTTTGTGTGCTGCTTTAATCAAGCAACTTGTAAATTCCTGTTAAAGGATCCTAAATATTTCTTTCTTTAGCTTATTTCACTACAGATGCTGATAGTTTTTAAAAATAAACCAGAATCCATCGTAAGAAGTAGCCTCTGGTTACAAAATATTTTACATTTTAATGTAAATGATGGTTTGTGTTAAACTTTTTGCCCATCACAGGACTTTGAGGTCACTTTGATGAATGGATTTGCAGAAAATTGTTTACTTTGAAGTTTAACTTAAAATCTGCATTGTCAAACCAATGAGATCAGAAGTAACTGGCTACCTACTACTTGTTTTTTTTGTTTTGTTTTTTTCTGATAAAATATTTTCTGGCACATTTGTACTTTCACACTATCCACCTCTTCATATAAATGCACAAAAGATTGTGTACAATGCCATTAGCCGTCAATGAGTTAAACAGAATTGCTACCAGGTCGATTTTTGTGAGCCTCACACTTATCCCCATAAAAATGGATGCGGTCATGAAGCAGTCGTTAGTTAATGCTAATATTTATTTGAATACACAGGTGGTCCACCGGCACTTTCATTTAAGTGGTTCTATTGTTCAGTAACTGGAGGAGAGTTTATGATTAGGAAATTCCACTTAAATGCAGCAAGAAATAGCAGCAAATTGCCTCCTGCAGCACGATGCTGTTTACTCATGGGGAAAAGGAAGGCTTATCTCTTTTTATGGAGGGTATCATTGGAAATGAATCAGGCCACACAAACAGAGCCTTTTATGCTTTTGGACAGACCATAGCTAACACAAGGCATTTATTTGTATGAAATCCAGATGATTAGCCAGGGAGGGGAGGAGAACTGTGTTCAGAATGAAGGAGGTTGCTAGTAGTTTACATGCAATCAATGAAAAATCATAAGAAAAATTTGTAGCTATGTTTCCACTAACTATTTTTACAGCTTAAAACCCCATTCTAGACTTCATAGTAGAGGCTATGCACGTAATGATGCAGTACCCAAAATTTGCGGGGTGGTAAAACCTCCATTCACCATGTTCATGAAGAAAATCTACAGATTTAAATCAACAAAACTAACAGAGCCAGGGGTGGAAATATTTTTCAGTTTCAAAGTTGGCAATTTAACATTGGAGCAAGCCTCAAGAGGCCGGTTGAGGAACTGCATTTCAGTCACTTCCTATAAGGCGTGCTGTACTGCACAAACTATAACAAACAGACATGGTTTGTCTAGGTAGATACAAACTACAAAACGGGACAACATGAACTGTAACAAACTTATATTGTATCTGCAGGTAGGTATTCTTCCTGCAGATCTCACTCCTGAACCTTTCCCCCTTCTCCAATCCCTTATTTACTCCCTCTTCAGTCTAATACCACCTTGTCCTGACGCAATTAATGTAAACTTGTCCGTGGGAAACACAACCAATAAATATTTAAATACATTCACTGCTCCAACCAGAGGAGGAAACACCAGACCAGGTGTTTTACTCCCCTGGAGATAACAAAACTGTCCAACTCAGCTGTCCAACTCCTATGTGATGGCTTTTGAGCAGGACACGACACGATAGGAGGAGTGAGCTGATTGGATGATTGGTTCAAAAGAGTGAATTGTCTGCAGCTGAGACTCTCATCTCTCCTGTTACTAATATTTTGTCCCTTCTTGTGTTATTTTGGCCACTTTCATCCTTATTTCCTGTTCTTTATGTTGTCCCTGTTCTATATTCTGTCTTTTCCCTTTGCTCTCGTGTGTTGCTATTATTCTGGCCCCTTCTCTCTGTGTACTTTGTCTCCTGTGCTCGTTAACTCCTCATACTCTTCACCTGGTCTCCTCTCTCTCTCTGATTTCTCCTCTCCCAACTTAAATCCCTCTTTCCTTTCATTACAGGATCACACTGAGACATTCTGGCTTCTGGTTGGTTTATCTATTTATTCTCTTTTGTGCTCTTGTAATTAGCCTAGCTCTGCTGAAGTTTTATGTTCTTGAGGTTTTCCTTACTGCGGGTTTTTTGTTGTTTATTTGTATAGTGCAGCGACCCTTTTCAATAGTTTCACGTTGTTCCTTTTCACACAAAAGGACACATCTCTCTGACAGATATAATATATAAACCTGACTAATTAGCATATTTAGATTTTATGATCTCTTTCTCTTTTAGCATGTCTCTTTTCCAAACCGTGTGAAGCACTTTGGGATAAAGTGATGTGCCGCCCAACTTTTCGTTTGATTCTCTTCTGGGAATGCTTTTGTTGGTAGTTGTCAAAACTAAATGAAATGGAAGTCTAAGAATAGCATGCTTTTACAGTTCCCATCACAAAATTCCTGTATGAAATTATGCATTGTTCGGAGTGCAAATGTGGCATTACTGGCCTTACTTGAAATAAGCAAGGCCTCCATAAAAGATCGTGGTGTTCTCTTGTAAAATTGCGAATAGCTCAGTAATTAATCATTGAATCAATTTTATTATGCCCACTGCAGCTCTTTACAGCTCTGAGTCTGGATGTATTTGGAGTTACTGGAATCAAAGTTTTACTGCAGAGCCAACATACTTTTCCTTGTGGTACATTGCAGTTATTATACAACAGCAGATTAACAGTATTAGTGAGACAATTAAAGGCTCAAGTAGCCAGTTTTTTTTTCAGACGAGGAAAAAACATAAGAATATATATATTTTATATATATTTTTTAACATTTTTTTTCTAAATATCTGAGAGGGGTCTGATCGCGGTAAAATGGGCTGGTAAGGATTGCACCGTGCCCGCCCAATCTTTTACGCGCCCCTTAGATCATTCTTCATTACAGTTCGTGGCTTCATTGCTACTACGCCAACCCAATTAGTAGCAATAACTCTAAACCTAACCCTCTAAACTTTTTTAAAGTTTTCTTCAGTTTGCTTTAAGTTACAGTTGACTCCTTGCGCTATGCTTTGTTATTTTTGAGAGCTTCACGTTACACAAGGGTGGATCGATCAGATACGTTATACCGTACCCCAAAGTGTGCGGTGGCCAATAAACTCGAAGAACCGGGCGTGCCGCAATCAGATACATTTGGAATATCTTCTAATCTCCTCTGGAAAAGGACAATGAAGTTGACCATGATCGCAAATCATCCACTGACCAAGATTCAATCCCATTTATTATGGGGCTGTACTATGCAAATTACAGATTTCTTATAGGGTAGATTCTTCCCCAGTTGTTTTTGTATCCCAGTTATTTGGCAAACGGTTTTATCCAAAGTGACTTATATTACACTTTAAATCCAAGGCTTTCCCTGGGGTTCAAACCGATATTCTTTGCGATGCTTGTGCAATGCTCTCCACAGGAAGCTTAATAAATGCAGGTTTATGTAATTTTATTATAGGAGCTCAAAACACACCAATCTTCCAGCATCTGCCCAAACCTCCTTAGCTCCACCCACAAATCCTCTCTTCCCAGCTTGTTTCAATGCAGAGCTAACACACAGACCGGGAAGAGGAGTACATTTTAAATTTGTTTTAATGTATCGAATCTGTTGTCACTGATCTGTGTGGCAGCAGAAGCATGTCCACACAGAGATCAAAATAAGAGATAAATGTAATGATTATTATAAGAGTAGAAGTACAATTTGCATTGTTGCACTTTTCTCAATCACAATCCTTCTTGTCTTCCCTGTTGCAGCCATCAATAATATCATCATATATCATATTTAGCCAGCAGTTGCATGAGACATAGTGTACCCAAGCTCCTCTCTGCTTCAGCTACATGTACGCCCTCAGGCAGCAACTAGAAAATACGAAAAAAGCAAATGCCTGAAGCCCCAAGACCATTTCACCCATATCTAAAATAACCACAAAATACAAAATATTTTGAGAAGATTGAAAATAAGAGTTTGTTGAAATGTTTTAAAATATATTTAAATTATGCATTGCTCAATACACTGCTTTTTAAATAAAACTTCTGCATAATTAATGACACTCTCCAATTAAAAAGGTGTTTTTTTCTTTGTTTGATTAAATGTTGGTGATTTATGCTTTATAACATTATAATAATGTTTGTTATTACTTAGTTTAGTTTTTTGTTGAATGCTAAAGGAGATGCTCACAACTAAATACAGCAAAAAAAAAAAATTAATAAAATGTACTTAATTTGTTGCGAACTCCAATAGTTTACCATATTTAGCTGAGTTTGCCTGGAGGCATGTGTAGCAGTATTGGGTAGGTAGTGAAAGCTGGACTTGAAAGACCTGCTTCTTAATACACTTTAGGATGTTATTTTCATATTAAGGTTTTTTTTTTGTAAAAAAAAAAATAAAATAAATAAATAAAAAACAGCAGTTGTTATTTAAAAACATGGAGCATGTATATTCATTTAAAATGATCCTTTTGGAACCTAAATATGCAAATGTTTGTTTGGAAATCTCTTTAAACCCTTGCTGTTGAAAAGTTAAATAAGCTGTCAAAAATGTAGGAATTGCTGCTTATTTAAATGCTAATTGCTAAAGTAGCAAAATGGGTTTTAATAGTTTAGCTAATATTCCCATAGACCCTAATAGATATGCTCTTTTTACCAGACAGCTGTCCTGTCCGGGACCATAAAGGTTGCTGTTACTTTTCTTATATTTCTCAGGTTCCCTCCCATTATTTTTAGAATAGCAAAACTCGCCGTTCATTTTTCACTTAAACAACTGCTTAATTTGAGAGGTGCTCTGTGGTTTGGCTCCCTGCTGTTGTTTGTTCAGCATAGAGGAGATGTTTTACGATGATAAAGCACCAGAGAAACTGCATCACCAAATGAATGGTGTTCTGAAGTCAGCCAAGAAATACTATAAAATCAGTGCGGTCACCGGTGAAGCTGTGCAGCTGAGGCTTTGCAAAGAAGCAGGCATTAAAAAGCTACTGAGTGTGGCTCATTCACCGTGTCAACCTAGTGACCTCTTTAAAACTCTGTGCCACTCAAATCTGATCTTAAATCACTGTGAGAAAAGATATTTCGCTGATCTTGAAGCTTGAGAGATTAACATGAAGAAACTTTTATCCAAAGCCAATTAAATTTCAAAGAGTGGACATTTAAAAAAAAATGTTTTTATAAAGTGCTTTTCTGCAGATGCATCAGAGCAGTGACGTGCGGTCACCAACATATGAACCATACAGAGTCACAGTCAGTCCCTTTACTTGTTTAATAACTATTTCAAATAATTTTATCTTCTTATGAAGTCTCTGAAAATGTATATAAAAAAAGTATAATTTGTTGATTGCAGTCGCCTTGAATTTGTATTGTTTCTTGAATTTTGTTTGTATATTGGAAATTAAATGTAAAAAATAGTTTCAACTTGACTTATACATGCTCCAAGAAAAGAGTCGATAACTTGTTTGTAGAAGTGTTCTTTTTCTTTAAAGAGTATTAGAAGTCTTTCTGTCTCAATGGAGACCACAGAAGTAAGCTGCTCTGCAACGACTAATTCTATTATTCTTTAGCACCTCTTGGGTTCACCAGCGCCCCCTGGCATGAGGCACTCTCCATCAGCTAAACTTTGTAAATTCAGCTCATTTAGTTCAAGTGGTTGAACATTTAATACCAGGGGGCTCCTCTTACAGCACTGCTTCACAGAAAGAGAAGACTACTGTATATTAGCTCAAACATGATATTTTGTGAGTTTAAGTCAAATTATGAGTTTAGCTATTAGGTAGCGGCCTATTAAAACAACAATTATTATCCAATTGTAACTATATTTTCCAACAATTCAATTTAATTAATTACCCTAAAGAATGTGTTTTAGACGTTTAGTTCTTGCTTTCCCTGGGTTTTGTACCCATTGGAAGCTAAATGGCCTTTGGACAGAGATACAGCAATGCTGTGTTTATTTCCCCCTTTTAATATTTATTTTTTCAAAAACTCAGTTTGCAGATTAAATTATTTTCTCTTCAAGCAATGCTGTGAAGTTTTTGAGCCTTCAAATGATATTTTTTAAATCAGTTTGGTGGTGCAACGACTCAAAATAGCTTCAATTGCCAGAACGTCAAGAACATCTGTATCATCGTCACCCACAGAACTACAAAGTTTCACTGTTTTATGGCAATCAACCATTTTTTTTGTCTAATCTCAAATCATGGTCAGTACACATTTAAATAAAGTAAATTCAAAGAAAATTTTTAGAGCTGCAGTAAGATCTTGATCTCTTCTTTAAAAAAAAGAATGAATAAATTAAAGGAAAGACTAAAATTTTAAATTTACAGTTCTTTTCTGGCCACATTCACAAGGCATAAAGGTGGATGGTATACTGGGATAATCAGAAGGAGACCAGTGGTAAAGTTGCTTATGACCATTTCACCATCGCTGGACTGGGGCTTTAGGTCCTTGAGGGGACTTACCCTTTGCAGGTGGACTCTTAGAATTAAATTAATTACAATTAATTAAAAACGTTTCATTTGCGTTTCAAGCATTCATGCCATTCCTTAAGACTGTGGCACATGGTTTAAAAGTCTTGGCAATCTATTTGTGTGTTTTGGATTAGCCAGAATAGCCTCTCTAAAACCTGTCGTTGTGGTGGCTGCTTGCCACTTGTGAACCTAAGCTAGAAATAGCCATGAGAGAAGCAAATAAAAAATGAAGCCATGTGAAATTCATTCTTTTAACAAAATCCTTAAACGGGGAAAAACGTCCTGTTATTTCCATCGCAGGGATAAACCAGTTGATGCCTCACATGCACACAGTTAGGGTTGCTTTTTGCTCGAGCCTCAATGGAAAATATTTTAAACACTGTTGGATTGATTATTTCAGGTTTGAATTCTTTCTACATTTTTGTACGGTTACCATTTTAAACAGTTTGAGGCCGGCAATGGGAATAACTAAAAGCAAGAATGTTTTGTTTTTTTTTAGAAAATTAATAGATTATTGGCCAATAAAAGTAGATCATTGATGTTTTAAATACATGTTTCGCCTCTTGAGACTAATCATATGGTTGATTTACAGATGCACGTGTCTGTGAGTTGAAAGCTGCCGAAGATAAACGAGGGGCATGGAGAACTCTTGTGAGTATAGATAAATTAACTTTGGGTTGTAACTGCCAGAGAGGTTGCATGGCATCACTTTAAAACAATTTATATTATCTAGAAGAACCTCTAGGTACTCCAGTTTCCCCTACTAGGAAAGACGTCAGGTTAATTGAATATTGTTAATAATGGAAGTTATCATAATGATACTGCACAAAACATTAAGTTTTAAAAGTCCTCCTGCATAGCACCTCCTGCTATGCTCACCTGACTACTGACATGAATACAGGGCATGGGGTGGACAATTTTGATGGAAGCAGGTTTTTTTTTTTTTGCTTAAATCTATTTAGTATTGTTTTTTTAGATTGATAACTTGTTTGTAGAAGTGTCCCTCTACCTTAATCAGTTTTAGAAGTCTTTTTGTCCCAATGGAGAGTGAAGAAACCACTCCGCTATGACTAATTTGGTTATTCTTTAGATAAACAACATTGTCATTGAATGCTGAAAACCAAAAATTGGTCGAAAACGACATTTTTTGAGTTACATTCGAATATTTTTGTTACAAAACTACTCATAAATATAGAAAAATATTGATTTCGACCCAATTGGCTATTTTCCCTTCAGTTGGAAGTTTTATTGTCTGAAGCTGCAATTCACTGACTGACCTATTGAGGTTGGTCTCGGAATTTAAATAGCTTTAACTCACAGTATGATGCACAATATTATGTCGACATAAATGTAAAAAAAATGCAAACTGAATAGGAGATGTAATTTTTTAACCCAGTTGGATTGCTTTAGAGCTGCTTATATCAATGAGCCACAAGGGGGCAGCACTAAAATTTATGCGCAAGACATAATTTGTCCTTCTAATATCATGGTTTTACACTGGTTATATTGTTTCTCAGTACAAATTGCCAAAAATGATCACTGGAACCCAATAAATATAAAATAAAACAAGCCAACTTAAAGAAGTTGCAGAAGTGACCATCACACGTAGGAATACAAAGCATGTGACCCTTAAGGATCCAGGTACAGTATTGCGATGTTTTTTTTGTCAATGTTAACCTGATGTTAGTAGTGTATTTTAGCTCTTAGACCAGTGGTGGATTCTACCGTCCAGTGCCATTTTACCCACTATTCCTTTACCTAAACATGGTAAATAAGTGAGTATATAAGACAATTATTTCATTCACTATAGTTTTTCATTGGTCAGAGGTACATAGAGGTACAAGTTTACACAAACTCACTGCTCATTGACTTGCGGCAAGAGTTTCAGATCAGATCAGATATTTGGTCTCAAGAACAGTAGAGGCAAAATAATTAAAAATTAAATTACAATGAAATAATTGTACATGTGGGTTGCCGATTGAAAATGGTTGAGTTCTGTTTTAATCTATGGCAAATTTTATACATTGTTACCCCTGATCGGTAGGACTGCCAAGGACCGAGCTGATGCCGATCTCAGAGAACAGGGAGAGTAGGTCGTAAGCAAGTCTGTTTTAAGCAGGGTTCAGAGTTGTCAAGTGCCTTGTAGTCAAAGAATCAGCTCATGGATACAATGGGTGACATCATGGACACCATTCACAGCATTTAGAAGTCCTCCACCTTTTTGGAAATCTTACATTTGGAGATCTTTGAGATGGTTTATAGCCTACTTTGTGCTTCTGATTTGATCCAATGTGGCAGATCAAATATGGCACAGCTTTGGTTTAACTTTGTGCTGAGAGAGAAAGAGGGAGAGGGAGTTTGTTTGCTGGCATTTCATCAGCACTTTAGAAAGAGAGAAGAAAGTCATTATTGTCAGTCTTGGCATGTTTTGTTTCCTTCTCACATCCGTTTCAATAAATGTCCCTGTCCCATCCAGCCGAAAAGAACCTTAGCAACAGCAGGAGAGCTAGCTTCAGCTGTTGGCTCCTTGCATACAAATGACCATAGCTCTTCATTTCGGTTGAGTTTGGGGACATTGCGGATTCCTTCCTATTCTTTCTCATCTGAGGGCCGTCTTGTTTTTTATTTCTCTGCAGTCCAGAACGTTAATGTTTTCCAGACAGCGCGGCCTGTGGACCATCTGTCCTTGTTCCACCTCTCTTTAAACTGATAATTTGGTTGGTGTGGTGTGTCCTTCCTTTTTATATGCACAAACACAGGACTTGCAGATCCCAATTTCTCCCTCCACACCGTCGTGGATTATCGTTAATTGTAGTATAGAATGATGCAACCCCTGATGCCACTCATTATTTTTTAGAGAACATTTCTTTAAGCACTAAGTGGATAATGAATTGGTTCTAGATGACTTGTTCTTTTTAAACCCCCGTAAATGTTCATGTAACATGTTATCAGAAAAATACTCACCCACTCATTCACACAAACAAACTCGCCTACTCACTCACCTACTTACGCTCTGACTCACTAATGCACTCAATTTCACTCTCTCACTCATTAATGCACTCACTTAATCTCAATCTCACTCCCTAATCCACTCACTCACCTACCTACTCACTCCGTCACTCTTCAACTCACTCTCGCTAATTTATTCTCTCAATCTCACTCAATTTGCACTCACTCCCTCACTAATGCTCTCACTCACCTTCCTACTCACCTATCACTCTCCCACACATGCACTCCATCATTCACTCACATACTCACTCTCTCGCTAATACACTCACTCACTCACTCTCTCGCTAATGCACTCACTCATTCACTCACTCTCTCACTAATGCACTCACTCATTCACTTACCCACTCACTCCATCACTCACTCTCTCGCTAATGCACTCACTCATTCACTCACTCTCTCACTAATGCACTCACTCATTCACTTACCCACTCACTCCATCACTCACTCTCTCGCTAATGCACTCACTCATTCACTCACTCTCTCACTAATGCACTCACTCATTCACTTACCCACTCACTCCATCACTCACTCTCTCGCTAATGCACTCACTCATTCACTCACTCTCTCACTAATGCACTCACTCATTCACTTACCCACTCACTCCATCACTCACTCTCTCGCTAATGCACTCACTCATTCACTCACTCTCTCACTAATGCACTCACTCATTCACTTACCCACTCACTCCATCACTCACTCTCTCGCTAATGCACTCACTCATTCACTCACTCTCTCACTAATGCACTCACTCATTCACTTACCCACTCACTCCATCACTCACTCTCTCGCTAATGCACTCACTCATTCACTCACTCTCTCACTAATGCACTCACTCATTCACTTACCCACTCACTCCATCACTCACTCTCTCGCTAATGCACTCACTCATTCACTCACTCTCTCACTAATGCACTCACTCATTCACTTACCCACTCACTCCATCACTCACTCTCTCACTAATACACTCTATCAATCTCATTTACTTATGCACTCACTCACTCACCTACCTTCTCACTAATGCACTCTCTCAATCTCAATCACTAATGCACTCACTCATTCACCTACCCACTCACTCCATCACTCACCTACTCACTCCTAATGGA
>SRMA01025905.1:145729-186689 GCA_007224835.1 Danionella cerebrum | reverse complement strand
TACCCACTCACTCCATCACTCTCCAACTCACTCCTAATGGACTCACTCAATCTCACTCTCTCAATCTCACTTACTAATGCACTCACTCACCTACCGACTCGCTCCATCACTCACTCACTCTCTCACTAATACACTCACTCCATCACTCACTCTCTCTCACTAATGTAATGCACTCTCTCAATCTCAATCACTAATGCACTCACTCCCCTACCCACTCACTCCATCACTCACTCTCTCACTAATGCACTCACTCCCCTACCCACTCACTCCATCACTCACTCTCTCTCAGGAATTTACTCTCTCACTCACTCAATATCTCTCTAATGCACTCACTTAATCTCACTCTCTCAATCTCACTCACTAATGCACTCACTCACCTAACTCCTCACTCCGTTACTCTCTCACTCCGTTACTCTCTCTCTCACTCACTCACTCACTCACTCACTCACTCACTCACTCACTCTCTCACCTACCTTGATAACTCATATGCACTTTCCCTTTACATCCTTGTTCTGTACAGCTGCAATATTGTGCACCATTAAAGTGTAAACAGTTCACAGTATAAAGTTTAAAAACCAGAAAGGAATGAACCTAATCTAGCAAACGTTGTACAGTCACAGATCACTTCCATACAAATGTAAAAGTATTTTACCCATTTTAAAATGATATACAGATTCTTAGAGGCCGATGTAGATTCAAAACACTGATGTATTAGTCAACTTTATCAAGAGTAAAGTGCTTGTCTCTGTCTGTTCCAGGCTGGCTGACACTTCAACCTGCCAATTCTGGAATGTGCTCAGCTTCTTGGTACTCCGATTCCTCTACAAGTATAAAAAGATACATCAGGTAAATTGAATTCACATCATTTTGCTTCAGGAGTGAATATGAGCCCTGCAATGCAACCTGTCCAGAGTGAACCATCCTTTCATGTAATGTGTGGAGATTGTGTGACAGTTTGAATGGAAAATGAACCCAGGTCACCCTGCATGGCAGTCGAGCCACACTAACTGAGGTAAATTCCCAATATTGACAGAAGCAGCTTCCCTGGAGAAAAAGTATTGTTGGTTCATCCTTCTGACACACTTTTGCCAGGCATAGCAGGTCTAAGTTTAGATCCAGTCTTTTCTAAATCCAGTTTGAATGAAGCATCTTTTGTGATGTAATCGAACAGGTTTGGCTCTCATTAAGAGGAAAGTCCCGATAAAAGTTAATCTGAGTGGGAGGGAATACACTATGAAACCCCCGAGGCCTGCTAGAAATGGCGTAAAACACAACTCTCAGACATTTTCTGCTCCTTCCTCAACATATTCTCAGAGTGAGTTTTCTCTCGCCTTTTAAAATGTGTTCTTGGAGGTGTTGAAATACCTCATGTGTTGTACAGATGTTGGGTTAAGCAGACAGAGCTAAAACTAACATGGATTTATCCGCTCATTGAGAAAGTCTTTAAATATTAACACAGAGGCTTTAAGTAGATGTCCATCTGTAACCACATATTTGAGTTTCAGAAATGAAAAGGGTTAAAGTGTTTTATTTTATCACTGTTTACAGTTTCTCATCAGCATCTATCAAGAAAACTAGCATGATTTTCAGGAACCGTACATAGAAAGCTCTGGAAATAGAAGGCTTTGTTATGCTCGACCATGCACAGTCAGTCAACTGGTTGCAATGTGCTGGAAAAGCCAATAGTCTTGTTTATTTCCAAGCGTGTTTTGCTCAGAAAATATGTAAATGTTTATGTAGGATGGGTGGAGGAGATGAGTGACTCGACCCTGACTGGGTTTGAATGGCACTTTATTAACCCGAGAACCTGACAATGCTTTATACACAGACATTGCCGGGGACTTATGGATCCATTTATAATTTGAAAAACTTTTGGTTCCTCCAAAGAAGCACCCTAACAGAGGTTGCATTGCGCAACATGTTTAATGAAGACTCCAAGACTCTTTCTCCATACCATCTCCAATTTGGATTAAACATAGCAATGTAAAAATGTATGTTGTATCACAAATAAATTCTCCCATGGTCCTATAGACACTTATCAATCTTAGAAAAAATGGGTGTGACAAAATGGCTCAATGGCGCCACCTAACACAGCTTATGGTGGACTGACAGTTTGTCGTAGGTGAATGAAATTCGCCACATATGCGTAAGGTACCAAAAGTCGGCTATTTCGCTAAAACCCACTTAATGTCGCACTTTAACAAACTCCTCCAAAACATTTTGTCTGTTTATCCCCAAACTTAGACAGTCTTATCTTAAGGCATATGTAATGTTAAGTTGCGAAGCTTTTTTCACCTTGCTGGTCAATGCCCGTAGTGGCTGTCGAAATTCTATATTTTGACATAAACAGGAAGTGTTTAATAATTCAGCCAAGTATTGTCTGGTCAGGTTTAAATTTGCTAATTGTCTTAAAAGTCTATATCTGAACAAATCAATATAGCAGTTATGGCGCCACCTAGTGACAACATGGAATATCCAATTTTCTTTTTTTATATATCAAATAAAACTGGAATATCCCATTTTCTGCTGTTTAACACTACTATTTCAGGCTGTGTTTTAAGGACACGTTTGAAATTTGGGAACACTTTTGTAAGCGACAAAAACTTACCAAGAATAAGGCATTGCTGCCATAATAAATGACGACTCAAATTTTTTATTTTCTCCATACCATCTCCAAAAGGGATTTAAACATAGCAATGAAAAAATGTATGAATGTATGTTAAATTCCAAATAAATTTGATAATTTTTTAAATGCCAGCCAAGGTTTTAAAAATGTATTAATTGACTGCCATCTTTTTTGCCTGCCAATTGGTTTGTTAGAGTCTTTACTTGCAATTTTCATGTGGACATGGTCTAAATGCACCCATGGGCTGATAGGTTACTAAATAGATTTAAACTAGCTGCTGACTTTCACTTATCTGCCTCTATTATTGTAGAATTGTGCTGGAGCAGACTTCGGTTTCCTCATAAAGTGATGATGATGTTGATAGAATTGCAGTGGGAAAAAAACGCTCATCATTTTATAAAGTGGAATCAATCTGAGCCAAATTTCAGCTTGAAACTAAAACTAATTCATGTCCCCTTTTGTAATGTAACTCACAGGCATATTCAATGTTTATTTACTGTTTTATTTCTTTGGAATGGCAAAGAGTTCAATATTAATTTAATTGGGTTCTATTCTATGATCTGTCTGGAAGCTTAAATTATGCACCATGCGGCCCCGAGCTGAAATGAGTTTGACACCCCTGGCTTAGAGGAAGCCCTTGCACTAAAAAAAAGACTGAGACTGATTCGATGTGCTTGCTATCGTTTTATTTCAAATGCAATGACTTTTTTTGGTATATATATATATATATATATATATATATATATATATATATATATATATATGTTCCATCGATCAATAAAATGTTCCTTTACAAGCAATGGTTCCCAGTGTCACCTGCACACTGCATTGGTATCGCATGCAAACCCAGCTGCTCATGTGGGCTGCAAGAACTCAAAGCATTTTATTTAATAAATATCATAGCCGTACGTTCTAACAAAGTACAGCAGGGAACAGGAAGTGTTAACATCTGGGCAGTTGATGTAAGGAATGGACATGAGCTGCAGCTCTCTCTCTCTATCTCTCTCTCTCTCTCATGTTTGGAAAAAACAAACAAATCCATCATGTTTTTGCCTGCTGCATAAGAGTTCAGGTGGTTTTTCTGTGTCACTCAGCAGGCTTTGCCTCTCGGACGTCCCAGTCTGAATAGTTGGGGTTAGGAAGGGCATTTTTGTTTGATTTGAATCATATTGTATTCTCTAACCTCAGGAGAATGTGCTGGACAACTGGAAATGCATCTAGATTGTGTTAGTAATAGAGAAATGATAAAAAAGATTGTGTTTAATATGATTTTGAAGAGATTTGTCTGCATTGAATTAGCCATGACTGCCATTTCTTGAACTCTGATGCCTAACATGCAAAAGTCTGGGATGATAGTGTTCCAATGTTACTTTTTGACTTTCAAATCTTGAAGACCATTTAATGAAGAGCACTTCTGGCCAGTTGCACTGTTTCCTATCAGTTCTGAATCCTGCATTGATTTATTGCATTTGTAGCACTTGCAAATGTGACATTCTTTTTCTAAATGGACGTATAGTCGAAAAACAGCTTAAACACTGGTTGTGAGCTGGTTTACCATTTTTGACGAGCCTCAACAAGCTCCGACCAGGGAAATGTGATTTGGTCAACCACAGTGATAATTATCACTTCACTTCAAATCCCAACCTAAATTCTTCTTAATGATGGTTGGTTTTGATTAGAATGTTTTCCTTTTGCGATTCGTTCTCTTTTAAGGGCAGTGCCATTGTCTTGAGGGTTGTGTAACTATATATTTGAGATGCCCAGCAACCGAACCTTGCTATCATGGTTCACAATCACAGTAACTGCCAACAGACGTTAGATTTAACCCAAGATGAAGCCTAGTCTTCCTGGAAATCCTTGCCAGTTTGATGATTAGCGTCACAAGGGTGGGACAGCTTTACATCTGACCCTTTAAACCAAATAACAAAAGCATGACACTGATTAGATGCAGAGCGACTGTCACTGATGGTTTTCTGTTCACAGAAACAAAGGACACTTATTTTATTATTGTTGAATGAAGTTATTGGATTACAAACATTGCAGGGTGAGCTATTTAGGTATATTTGGAACAGCAAATTGATAGAAATCTTTTCTTTGTAAAGGTTTCAAATGTTTGCTTCAATAGACATTGCTATTTTAATATTGGACATTTTAGGTATTTCGTTGGACAAAATTGGGCATTTTGTTCATAGAGTAATTTTGAAATGAACTTGAAATGAGGGAATCTACCTACTTTACCAAGAAGCTTTTGGTATTTGGTAAACTCCCTTATAAAGCCAGTTTGGTCAAAATTGAGATGAAAATGGGCCTCCTTTGTCTTGAAACAAAAGATTGTGGTCCAAACGACTCCTTTTTTAGAGAAATCACTTTGTTGAAATAAAATCAAGTACAAAATCCAAAGTTGATGCAATTTTTCACAACTTTACGGCCTCTACACAATGATCAGATTCTCTGCCAGGGTTGAGGAATTTGTCTGTAATGACGCTCCCTGCCTGAAGATGGTGTTTGTGGTAAAACAGATGCACTCCACACCACACAGGGAAACAGGAACGAAGAAAATGACAACAGAGAAGAAATCAAAGAACACATGAAGGTGTTCTGAAGGTCCTCTTAAAGTGTAAGCTGACTAGGATGTGCACTGGAAAGGATTGAGACAAAATTCATGGATGTGGAGCGGTTTATACTGTTGGTGGCTGGTCACAGGAGGCAAATTGTTCACAAAAATTTGTAGAAAAAGAGTATTTTTAGCGTAAATGCCACTGAGCAGCTCTTTTTTGTCATACTCACATCATCAATAGAGCCAGTTTTCATTGGTCATAATGTGTGATGTCCTGTGTACACTTATGGTTTTCAATCGGGGCGCGTTGTCGAAAATTTGGACCAGTGTGTTGAGGCCTTTAGTCTCGGTTCTGAGCCTCTTAATCATGTTGTCATGATTAATTTCAGCTTTTTTCCTGCAGATTAACAGAACAGTGCGGCAGCCAGTTTCTATAAGAAACTATAACTAACATTATTTCCTTTCAAAGATCAAAAACAAAAATAGAATAAAAGAAATAGAATTTTTTTTCGCAAGTTTGTTATCTTAGCCAGTGTAATCGTGAGCATTTATGATGGGTATGAACGTATAATGGTAGCAACACTCCATGTGAGGTGTTGGGTTGTGAAAAAGGTTTATATAGCCGTGAGTTAATGAGATCCTTGATAGCACTTGTGTCATGCCCTAATACCTCCAGAAATAAATGAATGAAATGGTTCAGGTTGCGCTCTTCGGCAGAACGAAACCAAAGTGTTCATGTTAATATCTCAAAAAGACTATTTTCAAAATGACAATGCCTTGACTGAACAATGTGTATTTTATTTGGAAACTGCGAGGCCCCTATTAGTACACCTGGATGAAAATAAGAAAAAAAGAAAAAAAGTGGTTGATAGTCACTTAAATGTCCCTATATGCCAAAGTAAGGTGGTTTGAATGCAGAACTTAAATATCTCTAAGCACTTGTGTGCAATGTTCTTGCCTCAGAAAAGAGTTTCGGATGCAATTCCTGTTAAGCCCAGTAGAGGGCAATGAGACTCGAGACCTTCATATTCAGTTTAAAACAACCACTTAAAGCAAACTCATTGATGCCCTTTGACTCTTTTTTCATTTAACACTAATTTGACTCCAGTGGGAATTTTTTTGCTCCATACACGCACCCTCTGCACGTCATGTTCCCACTTTTGTTTGCTTATAAGAGCACTCCATTTGCTCCACTAATGATGCAGTTATGGAATTTGAGTTTGCTGAGTGTTTAAAGGGATTTTAAATGGCAGTGAGCTGCAAATAACCTAAGAAATACATTGATTTACATTGGAAAGAAAAATAAGCACTTTTTTGTTTTGTAATTAATTAAAATTTTACATTTTCTTATATTCAAAGCTATATTTCATGTTATTTTATTCTTTGGTGATACAAGCATTTTCCCATATTTCGATATCAACGATAATGATTGAATTGTGGAGTAGTTTATCATGAACACACACAGCCTTTTGCGTTACTATGTGACTCCAGCTTTTAAACATAGGAAATGAATGGTTTCCTCTGGATCAGAAGACTGTGTCGGTGTCCAGAAATCAAGAAAAAACTACAGCCGTGTCCCCGCTGACGTGCTCTTGATCTTGTGCTGGAAAGGGAGGAGCAGGCATGTGTTTTTATGAAAAGGAAGTCGCTTCCTCTCTATTTCTGTTATCACACACAGCCTTTGGTCACTCGCTCCTTTTCCTGTCCAAAGAGCGGAGGGAGAAAGAGAAGGGTTTAAACTGATGGTTGTCTCCGTCTCTGCTGAACTTTGGCCTACATAAAAGGTGTGATAACTGAGGCCGGTCCGGTTCTCCCCGAGGATAACCTCATGGCTTCCAGATGTCACATGATACCTAGCAAAGTGTCGGGGAAAAGCGTGAGAGAAACCTTTTACAAAACTGTTGAGCTGTAAACATACAATCAAGACGTTTTGTGTGCATTTGATTTAGGAAAAAAATGTCTAATTTTGAGTATGGTTTAAAACCGAATGTTTGTCACTCTACGCATAAATTTGGAGTAGTGTAGTGCAAGCAGAAGTCAAAGGGCTCTCGCACCTCAGACGCTTTAGATTTTTTTGTGGTTTTTGCAAAACACCCAACTTCCTGTTGATTTCGGAAATGCAATCCATATAAGTAAACCTACAAATTTGTGCTGAATTTGATTGGTGCACAACAAACTGTGCACCATAAGCTGAAACATGTTAGGAGGCGCTGTAGAACCACCCCCTTTTCGAATCCCAATCAGACGTAAATTCGGTGCCGTTTAGACCCTCAGAAATGTTGAAAAACAATAATATTCTGAGTAATTACAATATATATTTTCAGAACTTTGAATGTTCTCTAAATGAAGGCACTGTGTTTACTTTAAAAGTATTTGTTCTGGAAAACAAAAAGCACCTTGCTTATCTGTGTTCAAAGACAGTGTGTTACAACGGAAAAAAAAAAAGTTTAAAATTGCATTCCCACTCTCGATTGTTTGTGGAACCACTTCCTGTTGAACTGCCCACTTCTTCTGCTGCATCCTGACACACTGGCCACACTCATGATTCACTCCATCCGCTACGGCTGAAAACCACAATCACCAAAAGCACCTCCAATGGCTCTTGTACCATTGTACATTGTGGACTTGGGGCTAGCTTTGGTTGCTTCGTCTTGTTCAAGTCTGCAGCCAATTAGGAGATGTTCTTTAGAGATTGTAGCTTCACTGCTGGCTTCCAGCTCAGGGAGCTGATGACAGATTCATTCGACTTCAGCTCATACAACAGCAAGGCCCAGGCGGCTGGAATTGGCTAACATGAGAGAGAGTGGCAGCGTGCTAGGATTTCCTGCCATGCTCTTGCCTCCTGGAGAATGGTGTCCCAGTGGAGAAATGAAAGGAGAACTGGGCTGACTGCTTCCTCTGTGCAGCTGCTTGACTCTTTTTTTTCTTCTTTGCTTTGTCAGCATACCATTGTGGCTCAAGGAGTTCGTGAACACAATGAATGTCTGACTCAGGCCAGAGAGCAGCAACCCCTTAAACATTTTCTAAATGTCAGTAATTACAGACTCTTGATTTTACAAAGCTATTTAAATAAGCATTGCAACAAACCTTTGATTAAATCAGAAGTAGCATTGCCAGTGGTAAGGAGCATCTGCAATGTACATTATTAGCGCACTTACAAATAAAAATGAAAGCTGCAAGCAGCGATCCAAGGGCTATTGCCTCTCAGTGGCCAGTTTGTTGTAATATGAACTACAACCAATCTCTATTTAGGATGAGACTGGTCCAAATTACAGAACAATACAGACAAAATAAATAATGAACCATATTGTTCTCTAATTGCTTGGCCCTGTATTCACTTATGTCAAAATTGGTAAAAATAAGTCTTTTATCAATGTTATCAATTCTGTGACCACTTGGTGGCGCTATAGCCATGAATGCACTCTGCAGATGTGTTCAGTCGCAGACTGTTAGCAAAGTTGGTAAATTTGGGGCCGATTTTCTAACAATTTCCTCTTTAGGGTGAAATGTCGATTGTCGACCGCCGTCGTGTGCACATAGTTTAACGAAGTCAAAAAACGTTCGCAATTTAACATCCCATATGCATCAAGAGAAGATTAATAGAGTTTAGATGTGAAAATAAAAAAAGTGTCTAAGAGGAGTTTGTACAAGTATGAAATGAGTATAAGTGGCTAATTTTAGAGTTTTTTGCGAAATAAATGACTTTCTGTCAATTTTGGAAATGCGATCCATAATACTTATATTTAATTCTTGGTACACAAACTGTTAGTAGATCATAAGTTGAAAACACCTATGTATTGAACCCGATCAGATTTAAATTTCCACCAGTTCTGATGTGTGTGCGAAATTCTGGGATATTGCGAACACATTTAGGTCCTCAAAAAGCCACAGAAAGCCCCAAAAAAATAATACTCTGAGCAATAGGGTTCTACGTAACTTCGGTACTCAAGCCCTAAAAATAGTACTGGAACTAACTGTCTGGCTTTCAGTTTGTTCTGAAGAGATACAGATTCTCCAGTACTCCCTTGACTTCTGTTGTGGTAACCTGGTTCATCTCCTAACCCAGCTCTGATTGCTCCTGATCCTGCCCGCCACTACCAGAGGGACTTCTGGATCAAAGCTAGCTGATAAGCAAGCTCTGTCTCCTTTTAAACGATCAATATATTTCTGTAAACTTTATACTTTATATTGTATTGCTGCTTCCTAGTTGGCTCAAACTAGCCAAAATTAATGCAAATCTAACAGCTTGGTTCAAAACCAATCAAATAGGCATTTTAAGGCCTCTTCTCACCGATCTGAATTGATCGAAGCTATCCTCAAATAGCTTCCCTTTGCCTGGGTCGAGGAAATATTGATGCAATGACGCTCCCTGCCTGAAAATGGCGTTGAATAAAAAAAAAACACTTCGAATTCAAATTTTTTTCTGGTTTCCTGTACAAATTCGCTATGAGTATGTGTGACTACCTACCCACATCAAAAGCTTTTATTGGTCGTTGGCGTGGCAGAGCGAAAATCTATTTAGTTGTGGCCACTCGTTCGGTCAGATGTGTGAAGGGATAGTTCTAAGCCTCTTAATCACGTTGTCAGTTTTTAGGCCAGCTCTACTTTTAGACTATTTCCTCTTTCTAACTTGATTTTCTGAAATAGGGAAAGCATGGATTTAAAGAAACAGCCGGTGAATCACACCAGTAAAAAAAACTGAAAGATATCTGTTGTTTTTTTTAGTTACTAACATGGAACCATGTTGGGATAAAAGTGGAAAAATTTGGAATGCATTTTCTAAAAGAAGCAATACTATGATTTAGACTTTCCTTGATGGATTAATCTTAGCTCAAAATCCTTCTTCTATCTTTTTTGACAGCATGGATGGTTGCATCTTTTGTTTACTGTGGTTAAATGGCAATGATTATCACTTATTTAAGGCTGAGGCTTGCAAATCCCTTGAGAAATGAAGCACTGGATGGGTTTTGCACATCCAGCATTTCCTGTAACACCAACCACTACATTGATTTACAAATCACAAACAACCACAAAACACAAAATAAATCGGTATCATCTGGGTTTGAAGCATGTCTTTTAACCAGACTTGTCGGGAACCCTGACCTAAATCATACCCTTCATGAAACCAGGCTGCAGTTTACATTGAAATGCTGCATCTCGGCTCTTTGGATCAGTTATGCTTAGTTGGACTAAAGAAAATCTGAAAAAAAGTTCTCTCCATATTGAATGTTTGGAGATTTTTCAAGATATAAATTGAAGAATAAAGTTAATATTTGGAGGACAGAGAGGAGGAATGCATATTACTAAACATCAACTAAACATTTCCCGTTTTCAGTTTTTAGAGGTTGCAAATAAAACGCAGTTGTTCAGATTATAAAAAGACCACAATCTCTAGTAAAACTTACCAATCTTACTGAGATAAACAATACATCTTGCTGTACATGTGACTCATTTACGGTTCAGATAAATTTTTAAGACCCTATATGGGCCCTTTGCTTCGATCCAGTGTGACTGACATAATTGGAATAACAACAGGGCAACGATGTCATCAACACTGGTGAAGAACACCAGCAGAACTTTGTTCACCTGAGCCAAAAGTGCTCATTTGAGATTATTTTAACTTGAATCTGTTCCCCATGAGTAACGTCATATGTGTAACATTCCACTTTTTCATTTTGATGAATGCACTATGTACACAATGAATTTGCCAGGGTTAACTTAACACTACTGGTGTCAATGGTGCAGATTTTCCCTTCCCACCTTCTCTCCCCGCTTAATTTCTGTCATTACAATCAATAAAGACATGCACAGAGAATTATTTGCAGCCTATTCCAAAATACTTGCAAAATACACTCACTGGCCACTTTATTAGGTACACCTTGCTAGTACCATGTTGAACCCCCTTTTGCCTTCAGAAGTGCCTAAATCCTTCGTGGCATAGATACTCCGAGAAATCGGTCCATATTGACATGATGGCATCACACAGTTGCTGCTGATTTGTCGGCTGCTCATCCATGATATGAATCTCCCGTTCCACCACACCCCAAAGGTGCTCTACTGGGTTGAGATTTGGTGACTGTAGAGGCCTTTTTAGTACAGTCATGTTCAAGATATTAGTTTGAGATGATTTACACTGTACGACTTGGCATGTTATCCTGCTGGATGGGTGCACCGTGGTCATAAACGGATGGAAATAGCCAGCAACAGTATTCAAGTAGGCTATGTGTGATAATCCCAGTAGATCGGCACGTCTGTCACATTTTAATCACTTAAATCTTCCCCATTCTGCTGCAGATCGTCTTGACCATGTTTACATGTGAGTCAGTTGGATAGGTGTACCTAATAAAGTGGCAGATGAGCGTATTTTCAAAAACTCACTTTTATTCACACCACATTATTGCTAAATACATCTCAAAACTCACCAGAGGTCCTTTAAAGACAATCACAAACAATTTGCTCTTCGCTGTAATGTCTATTTTTGGAAATGGAATTCTGGTGTCACTCCATTCTACAGACGAAGGTGCAATGTGTTGGCAGACCTCGGTGGTATTGAAGTAAGAGCAGCAAATAATCAGTCTGTTAAAAGAAATGGGATTCTGGCAAATGGACTCTGAGTTCATTCGCTCTGCTGTATAAAAGGAGTTTAATGGAACAGCGCGAGGTAAAGGAATTCACTATATTTAAAAATTCTAAATTGGGTATAAAACTGAATTTTACTGCATACAGTACCTAACAACGCTATTCTCAGGTTGTTAGCGTATTATAGCATGTGTTTCTGGTGTGGGCTGCAGAACAGTGCTGTTTTTAATTAGCGTGCCAGTCTGAAAGGCATGTCCGGCTGACAGCTTTACAAGCGGCTAAACCCAGAGGCCTATGGGAGTCCTGCCTCTATTGGCACCCCTGTGACCTGTGCTGAAAAAGAGACAGTAGCTGAGCTCAGATTCGCTTGGTGTTCACCACTCCCTGCAGACTCCCTTGTTTCGTTAGCATAAAAGCCTCTACACACCGATCCGGATTGAGATTCGCACAAATGTTCGAATGGCTTCTTTGCAGGGTGCCTCAAGGAAATATTGATGTAATTACGCTTCCTGCCTGAAGATGCCGTTTGCAGTACAATAGATGCTGGGAACAGGGAAACAGGAAAGGAAAAGAGCAGGAAAGAGAAGAAATAAAGGTGCGACTGCCCTTTGATTGCAGATTTTTTTTTTTTGGAACAAACGTTTTTTAAATATTTTGCATCGACTGGAGACAACAAAAAAAGAACATTTCTTCTCTTGTCTGTGAAGTCGGATGTCTCGCTCCAGCAGAAGTGGAATTCCAGAAACCATTGAGAGGGGTCAAAAAGTTCACTACTAAAAAAAACTGTATATTATTGCGTTTTAAATATTCCAGCTAACATTAAACCATAAGCTTATTAAGTGAATTTGAATCATGTTCAGTTTTGTAAACAGTAAACTGAAATGTATGGTACTGTAATAGTGGATAATATAGCAGCTGCAATCATTCTGAAACTGCATAAAATAAAGTTTGAGATGGCGCTCATTTGATTTTTACTGTTAAGTGCTGATAAAGCATTGTTTGCTATTTAAAAGTACAGTAGAAGTGAAAAATGACACATTGCAAGGCATCTATCACTGGACATTCCATGATAAAATCATTAATCTCGTTTTTTTTCCCCCAAGATGCGACCAGTACATAAGCCTGGTTAATTACTGAACTAATATCCCCAGTGCCACACATGCTCTGGAGTCTGTCTTTTCATAAAGCAAAATACTTTGATTTGCCAGGCTTTAAAGGGGCTCTGAGGAAAGAAAGGCCCTCCATCCTTGTTTGTGAGAGGCAGAATGAGCTTTTTATTCCAGTTTGTTGGCAGTGCAGCCAGCAATAGAGGCCCTAAAATGAGTCTGCATAGAAGAGCCATTGCTTAGTGAGCACTTCCCATTTTCCCAGGCAAAAAATCCAGTGCTACATTTGTTCATTTGCACAAGCCTTGTAGGATGAGAGAACTTCTCTCTGGAAACAGCGTTCATCGAACACATGATTGACCGTAATGATCCAGATTATTTGAAGCAACTGAAACATGTCCAAATCGTTTGGAGATGGCTTGATCAAACAGAGCTTCTTTCATGTTCATGTTATAGGTCATTAACACTGGCATCAAACTAGATGGTGGTTTTCATCAGTGAAAGTCTGACCGAGGCTTGAAAACCAATTCATTTTGCTGCATATGTGGCACCATCCTCCCTTTGGAAAAGTATAGTTTTTATGTGGCCTTTTTGAGAACTTTTGTACTACTTTACTATTTGCTCTGATAAAATACCTTTAAAACTCTTATTATTATTTTTATTTTATTTTGTGCAGATGTTTAAAAAAAATGTTTAGGACAACCCCAGCTTCTTCTTTTTTTTTACAAATATTTTAAAATTACATTACACAATAAATCAACAACAAACTTTTGCTTGTACAAAATTGGCCATTTTAACTGCAGAAATTGAGAATGAACTGTTTTATGTTTAAAAACAAAAGAAATAATCAAAACAAAATCAAGCACAGGGTCAAAACAATATGAAAATTAAAAAAAAAATCTTATAGATCATTCTAAGCACTTATTGTGCTTTTTTTAACTTTCAAAAACACAAGCCATATCACAGGTCTTGTATTTGTGCTTTACCACTACATGGCACTGATAGCCCCAATTTGTTGTCGTTAAAACGAAGATGAAAAACGATCACACATTTACTAACATTTTAATTTGAATATCCGTTCAAATTCCATCCTAACTCTTGTAATGTTCTTTTAAAACTATCAAAACTAATAAGCTTTTTAAACCTTCACATAATATTTAAAACAAAAACTAAACAATAGGTGGGTTGCATCATATCTACTTACTACAATCTAGCTGCAGAGGCTTCCATGGGTCAAAAAAAAATTCTGGTCTTTATTCGTGATGAACAATAGCTGAGTCATTTGTGATTCTCAACAGTTAACCATGTACACCAATAATGCATTTATTTAGAAAAGGAACCAAGAAGACCATCCAACAAAAATTCCTGTCCGTAAAACAAATTTCTGTGCAACAGTAGGCGAGTTCATTGTATCAAAAATGAGAATGTGGTGCCCCACAAAAATGAAATGTTTGAAAAGATTTTTCATATTAAAAAGAAGTAATTTTTTTATCTTAACTCAGTGACATTTTGGCAATTAAAGTGTAAAAATCCTGAATTAAAAAAAATATATATATATGTAGCTTTGATTAAAAAAATGTATGCAACAAAATGGAAAAAATATTTATCTGAAAGATTTTTATAGTAGCTGAAAAGGTCTTTTTTTTGTTTTAGAAAAAATTTCAAACCATTTTTTTCAAATTTCACAGTGATTTTGGAAGAAAATGCATTTCAAACATTGTTGATCCTAAAAAGTATAGTTTGAAGTACTGTGAGCTTTTCTGGGGTTTCCACTGTATACTAACATCAGCTGAAACCCTTTTTGATGAGCGAAGGGATTAAAAACGATCGTATTTCTCACTGAAAGATCACAGGTTGGCTCTTCTCTTACTGAAACTCTTCTTCTGACATGATCATTAGGTCACCTCAGAGGTCAACTTAAAACGCTCTTCAAGCCTCTCATGCTTGGTACTGTCTAAACTGTGGACAGTGGTAAATCTGACACTTATACAAGTTGTTAAAAAAATTAGTTAATCTCTGAGCAGGGGTGACTCAGTCAGCTATGAAAGAGTAACTTGATGCAGAAACAAAGAGCTTGGGCAGGATTAAACTGTCAGTCTCTCATGCTGTGGAGCTGGGTACCGCTCCGGATTAATGACCTGCGACTGGGACTCGGACGAGTGCTCTATTCCCCCTGTCCTGTTCCAGGAAAACAGCCAGGACTGCCCTGCAAGCGCAACTGTCTCAATTAGACAAAAACCTCCTCTCTGGAAGCTCACAGGATGGAGTTTACCAAAACATTTGCTTCCTTCCTTCTAAGTTGTGCCTTCCTTTACTTTACAAATTGTTTACAGTAGCTTTGAGTACATGACAATCCTCTTTCATGTATTAATTAGTTTGGCTGATTTGATTTTCAGTTCAGCTTTATTTTTAACGGTCATAAATAGTTTACAATCTTTTTTTGATTTCCCTTATGCTTGCTGCTTCTTTCTGGTCTAGGTTTAATCAAAATATTAGTCGCCTTCCATTTTTACACAAAAAAACGCACATTTTTGTACATCTGATAAGCACAAATCCAATTTAAATGTAAGAAAATATGCGATCATCTTTCAGTTTTATTTTAAAGACCCCAAATTTAGTGGTGAAAAGCAGGGAAAACAATTGGAAGTACAATACCTGTGATATGGTGTGTGTTTTTCCGAGTTCTGGCAAAAAAGCACAGTGCCACAAAAGTGCTCAGAATGGTGCATAAGGTTTAGGAGGTTTTGCCTGGTTTTCTGATGTGGTTTTAACCTTGTTTTTGCTTTTTTTGGGGGGCGGGGGGTGAATTTTTATTTTGTCTCAACACTTTTGTTTTTTGGTTATAAAACTGGAAGGACAAAAAAAAAAAAACTCAAAAAGGACCTGGACTTTGGTAAAACACACACACACACACACACACACACGCACGCACACGCACACACACACACACGCACACACACACACACACACAAGCTAATAGACCATAGATGTTTTATGATGAAAAACCATTAGTAATATTTAAAGAATTAAATGAGCTTATTAAAAGACAATTTTTAATCAACTAAATATTCATCTACATTCACTAAAACCTTTTATTTTTTTGTGACTAAAATTAGACTCTTTTGATTAGAATTTTGATTGTCGTTGACTAAAACGTGACTAAAACTATTACATTTTCATCAAAATGACTTTGACTAAAACTAAACTTAGTTGGCTGCCAAAAACAACACTGATTGCAAGAGATTCTCACTTGCTTATCTACCAAGAACATACTCTCAGCTAAGAAATCAGCTTCTCAAAATGGCACCTACGACAAAAAGTTGACGTATGCGTGAACAGATCTCGACACAACACAAATAATCAAGACTGAATTCAACAGTAGTCAGATCTGACACCAGCCTCGAGGGGTCAGTCGAGGAATTACAGTCTCAGTCATTTCATGGGGAAATGCAAGATTGCTTTTTTGTTCCAACCCAACCATTAGCCCCCAATAAGCCAAGAGGACCTTGATTAGCTTAAGGAATTGATTAGCATTGAGCACAACAGCTCAGTGCATTATCATCAACGATCAAGACATAATCCACAACCCAGAGCTCAAATAAATTGCACATCCGGATTGAAAGCCTAAAGAATCCTGTCTAATATTATGATTGATCAGCTTCTTGGTCAACACACCATTTCAATTTCCAACCAGCAAACAATTACCAGTTATTAAGCTGACAAACAAAATTCTCATGATGTCAGTGGAAAATTTGTGGTCAAAAACCAATGGTCTGTGGAAAATTGGTTAGCGCTTGGATAGTCACTGTCAAAGAAGACTCCTTGGTGACTGCATTGAAGATGCTTTAAAAGTTTTTGTAAAAGTTGTTCTTCTATACGTCACTGAGTTAGTCTGTCGTTTTTACCCTTTCTAATATAATTCTGAATCAACCCCCTATTATCCTTTCATTCAGTGTTTAACGTATGTACATATACAAGTATGTATGTTTTTGTTTTGGTTTTTTTTGCTTCAGATTGAAAAACTATTCCATTGTTAATAGAGTGAACGTGGTAGACATAAAATTCACATGAAATTCTTTGTTCAATACCCTGTCACATCGTTTTCCTTGGAGTCAAAGGGTCTTTTATATTTGTAAAACTTAAGAAATATAAAAAAATGCACATATTTGTTTTTAATGATTTTGAGGATATTATAATATGCTATGATTTAATAATATGTATTATCATTTCATATGTTAAGTATAGTAAATAAACACTCACCTTTAGTGTTGCGAGAACCACTGAGAGTTGACGTGACATGGGGGGGGGATCCTAATTTTTGCAAGAATTTTTATATTTCCTGTGTTTTTTGCGACAACAGAAATCACATAGTTTACAGGGGAAAAGCTGTACAAGCTTGCAAATAAGCTTTCTAAACTTTGGGTTCTCTCAGTTGAAAATGGCCTCCTAGATTTTTTGCCGATGAGATTTTGGCAAAGGTTTTTGACAGTGAAAGTGAGACAGAGGATAATGTTGATTACAAGGCATACTCGTGTTGACCCCCTGTTATCTTTCAGCCACAAACAAACACATTACCTGAGTAAAAAATAGAAAATTAATGTGGTCCCGCTCTTCACCTGAATGATAGGGTAGACTTAGTTCTTCCTATGTCATCAAAATGGAGTATTTTACATTACCATGCTAAAAAAACAGCCAAAGTAATCTAAAACAGTCTGAACTTTAAAGAAGCCCGCCTTCAAGATAAAACCACAGTGCTCAGAGATTCTCTATTAAAGTCTATACTTGTCATCTGCTAAAGCTGCTGAGTAGTTGCCAAAAGGTTGACAATATCACATTAAAATTGCATATAGAGAGCAATTAATATCACACATAGGTGGAATTCCAGTCATGAACTGAAACAGAAATAGCTGTGTAGGAGGGTCAAAACTTAACGAAGGACAGCCAAACTGTGCTGCATGGCACAAATAGTTTATTTGTAATGTTCATTTCTTCTGTCCTTAATTTATTCTGTACTTAAGATCGAATAATGGTAGTAATCTATGGTAGGATTATATTTTCATTCATATTTGTATAATTTTTTGGTATATTTGAGAGTTGCTGATGTTCCTTCCTTTGCGTCACATTTGTTCACCTCATCTCTCCCATCACGTTTGTTCTTACACCCATCTCACAGCGTGACATTAAACATGTGCTGGGAAACCGGGGCAATGGGGGACATTAGTAAAATATTATTATGATAGTTGCACATAAATTTCAGATCCATGCTCCTCCAGAAATTCTAATGAAACATCTGTGAGAAATGCACTTAAACAAACGAGAAAGAATCCTTCTCATGTTTATAACAGTGCGCTATAAATGTAAATATTTATCATTATATTATATTATTTTATTAATCTCAACCCCGTGTTTAAATAGCATGTTTAAGTATGCAAATTAAATACAGTGTTGAGATTAATTAAAGGATAGAAAAGACAAAAAAAATCTCAAATATAATGATTTCCAGATCTAAAATCAGCGAACAAGTAAAATAATTAGCTTAACTTGGCACTTTTTATAGTTTTAAATGGACACCAAATATACCATAATACTTCCAATAGTCATTTAAAAAAAAAAATCACATGAATTTTCACTCTTTGTGTATATTTTTGGTGTTCATAAGTGATTTTTTTCTCATGTATTTTTTGAGTTAGAGATTAGTTTGTTTTAGATCTCAATGTAAGATTTAATGCAAATCCAGCACAGGAACTATATGGAAGTATTTTTTTCTACATAGAGACACCAAAAAGTCTTTAAAGTCCCGAATCCATCACAAAACGGTTCAGACCTGTGTTTGATCGCCACCCATGCGACGGCTTCCAGCTCTGTAAACATTTACTCATGCTATTAACACAGACCACTGAATTCAGCACTGTCTGACCACATATTACATAGCTGCTATAGTTAGAATATAATGTCTGACTTGTACAACTGCTGGGAAAGCATTGTAACACACACAACCAATTCAATAAACAACACTGAAATAAATATACAACAGAGACGGGACATATTAAGGCTCTTTGATTTGTGAACCGGGCTCCATGTCAAATAAATACTTCGTTTACACATCCAAGAGCTGAGAAAACGTTGGCTGCAGGCCCGTTCCCATGTGTTGAGCACCAAATAAGCTGCTTTAGATGGGGAATATAAAGGGCTGATAATTACAGGAATCCTCAGGTCACTGATTGCACGGTTCAGTCACTTCATGTGTTGCTTCGATGTCTTAATGAAGACCCAATGCTTGTAGAGGCGACCTGCTAACCCTGAGCTTACACTGGCCCCGGAGAGATAGTTGGAAGCGTGACTCAAAAAGTAACTTGTGCGAAAGTGTTATAATTATGCACAACAGTATTGTGCAAAAATGCTGTAAAGAATGCTCTCAGAAATATAAATAATGGTGGTTTATTTTATTTATTTTTTGTATAAAAATTTACCTAGTGCAAATTGAGGTGTATAATGAGGTGTGTTTTCCACCATTTTTCCAAACAGGTGCAAATAATAATTAATATCACAAATAAGTGGAATTCCAGTCATGAACTGAAACAGAAACAGTTGTGTAGGAGGGTAAAAAATTCACGAGGAACAGCCAAACTCTAATGTGGAGTTGTATTGTGTCAAAAAGTTCTGTCCCACACAAAGATTTCAAAGCTGACTAGGGTTTCAAGATGTGTGACGTTCAGGAACATTAAGGTTCTTCGGTATAGTGGTCAGCCAAGGGAACTTCTGCAGCAGATGTGTGACACATCCAGCTAAATACCCACTAGTGGGCAGTCCACTAGTGATCCACTAATGAGAACAGATCAGAAATAGCAAAAGCCTGTGGGACCTGTCATCGAAAAATATTTAAAATCTTATTTTCTAGTTGATTTCTGAGATAGAACAGGAACTAAATCTAAAAACAGGAAGTATATCACAAATAGGAAATATATCACAAACAGGAAATACGTCACAAACAGGAAAAACGTCACTAGCAGGAAGTTAGAAGCAGAGAAACATTCCTGAAATCCTGAGAGAGCTCAGCCATCTCTCATAGCAGTGCTTTATTTTAGCTGCCTGTCATGTTTAAGCTAAATAAAGGCTCGATTTCTGTTAAATCCTCTTAAACCTTCATTTCAGAGTCTTCTTACTTGGTTTAAAGTTAATATTCTATAACAAACCCAAGCACAGACAATGATCACAATGATTGAATCTGCTGTCTACAAACTGATGGTCCCAACCCCATTAAGACATGGGTTTGCAGCAATGGAGTGGTGGGCAGTAAGGAATTGCAGGATTTGCTACAAAATTCCATTTTCAAATGTGAATGATTACGATGCCACGTTGACGTAGAAACCCAATGTTTTAGGGTTAGATTATGAGGTTTTTTTTCTCAAAAAACAGATGTCATTAGTTTCACGGATAAACCTTCAGAAAAATATCGGACAAATCTTCTTTGAAGTGAGCCAACAGCTCTGGAATATCTTAAAAGGTAAAGCAACCTCATGCAGATGTATCATTGTTAAACCATCTGATTTTCATACAGAGACACTAAACTCTTCCGCTCAAGAACCCATCAGAAACATTCTGTTTGATGCGTAACAAAACTCAGCTGTGACAAGCACCTGTGATCAGATGTGATCTTTTGTTTTGGAACAATAAATTTCTCAAGGTTTCGAAAAAACTAGCTCCATTTTTATTTGTTCTACAGGAATTGTGATTTTCAGTGGATTTCTACCAAGTGGTTGTTAGCATTTGAGATTCTTAAGGCCGGTTGTTTCTAAAGGCCTGTTAATGTTTTCTATAGATAATATTTATTTATATACTGGTTATACTGGGTGATCGTCAATCTTTGTTTCCCAATTGGGTGATTGCCAGGCAGTTTTACTTTGATGATTGGTGTGTACTGTGTCTTTGCCACACACTTTATAAAGTTGTTTAGAGGTTTGTAGGGTGTAGTGGGTCGTTGCCAACCAGGTTTATTGGGTTTCTAGGTTGTACTGGGTGGTTGCTAGTCAGCTATACTGTGGTTTCTAGGGGGTACTGTCTTTGCCATTGATATTTTTTTGATATGTTATAAGGTGGTTTCTAGGCTAGTTTGGGTTATTTCTAAGCATGTTGCTAGGTGGTTGCTAGGGTGTACTGTGTCATTGAGAATCACTTTATTATGTTATACGGTCGTTTCTAGGGTGTTTCTACATAGCTTTATTATGTTAGAAGGTTTGTATGGTGTAGTGGGTCCTTACCAAAAAGGTTTATTTGGTTTCTAGGTTATACTGGGTGGTTGCTAGTCAGCTACACTGTGTTGCTAGGTGGTTTCTAGGGTGTACAGTGTCATTGGCAGACAGCTTTATTATGTTGTTAGGTGGTTTCTGGACTTTTTTGGGTTATTTGTTAGCAGTTTTATTACGTTGCCATGTGGTTTCTAGGGTGCACTCTGTCATTGTCAAGAACTTTATTGTGGTATAAGGTGGTTTCTAGGGTATTTTTACATAGGTTTATTATGGTAGAAGGTTTGTACGGTGTTGTGGGTCGTTGCCAACAAGGTTTATTGGGTTTCTAGGGTGTACCGTGTCATTGGCAGACAGCTTTATTATGTGGTTAGGTGGTTTCTATGGTTTACTGTGTAATTGATAGGCACTTTATTACGTTACTAGGTGGTCTCTAGGGTACTTCTAGACAGTTTGGTTGTGTAGACAGGTTTATAGGGTGTAGTGGGTCATTGCCAACCAGGTTTATTGGGTTTCTAGGTTGTACTGGGTGGTTGCTAGACAGCTTCACTAGGTGCTGGGTGGTTTCTATGGTGTACTGTGTCTTTGCCAGGGGGATGTATTATGTTATAAGGTGGTTTCACAAGTATTTTGGGTTATTTTTTGCAGTTTTTTTATGTTGCCATGTGGTTTCCTTGGCGTACTGGTCATTGCCAGCCAACTTTATTATGTTAATAGCAGTTGTGTAGGGTGTAGTGGGTCGTTGCCAAGCAGGTTTATTGCGTTTCTAGGATTTCTAAGATTGTGCTTCTTGTGTTCATTTCCAACAATCCGAATGCTCTTGGTCAGTAGCACTGAAAAAGCTGTGTTTATTTGAGGAGATTTGTCAAAGACCTTCGAAAGGAGAGTTAAAGAGCATACTTAAAGGTTTCAAAAACAGTGTCTGCTCAACATTGCGAGAAATGTTTGCAGAGATTTACAGCTGTGTTTTGAAATGGAGGCAAACACTTCACTTCATGTACCTAATAACTGAAGATGAATTCCCCTTTCGAATATATGCAGGATGCTAAAGTTTAATATTCATGTTTTTCTCCAGGATCTTCTGAGGTATTTGTTTACAAATTACAGTTTCAATTGCATGCGAGAGCATTGATTTAATATGCTAAGCACTAACAGAACCTGAACCTAAAGCAATCCGGCTGCTCTTATGGTTGTTTACTGCCATGGTGGCCTACAATGATTTAATTTTGATGCTTTAAATGCCTGGAATATTAAATATTCTATCTGAGTGTGATGTCAATCAAATAATATGGGCGTTAACAAGAGTGGGTTTCTTCGTTTGTGGTTTAATTAAACAAAATCAAATTTTGCACAGAACTCCAAGATGTTGCTATATCTTTTCAGACTGGTGCCACTGCTGGGGAATTGCATTGTGTCAATTTTTGCAAAGATGTAACCGAGAACCTCATAGAAACGTCGAACTCAACACACTTGTACACCGTAACATGCCAATTATAGAGCAAAAGTATTTGAACCCTAGGCTTTTAGAGGTGTCAAAGCTCATCAATTACGCATAATGGCCAATGGGAATGAAGGGGAATGGGAAAGAGCACTGAAAATATCATCAGGATGAAATATCAGAGATAAATCTGGGCTTTGGTATGTTAATCATAGTAACAGATGACTCCATAGCAACTAAACTGTTTACCCTAGCAACCAATTTCGTATAACTCTCATATCGAAGCTTGAGAAAATAATCGATGTAACTTAGAGTCAAAAAGGCAACGCAATATTATGTCACTGAACCCTCCATAGCAACCAGACTATTTACCCTAGCAACCAATTCAGCATATCTCTTAGTGTAGAAAAATCATGCAGGTCCAAACTGGAGGATTGGTTCATTTTACTCTGATTGACATGCTGAACACCATATTATGTCACTGACCCCTCCATAGCAACCAGACTGTTTACCGTAGCAACCACTTTGCCTTAACTCTGTCTCTGCTTAGAAAAATCATAGAGACACTGGGGTTGGTTCATTGTATTCATATTGACATTGGGATGTCAAAGGTCGATAATTGAGGATTGGTCAACATTTTAGAAATAGTGTTAAACTGAGAAAGTACAAGCCAACATCTGTTTAGAGAATTTTCAGCATAAATGACTTTAAATAAATAAGCAAGTTAATAGGAATTAAACATAACTAAAGACTTAAGAATCTGATGAGATGATTTATAAGATTGAAACTAGGAAACTACGTAGTTGAGGAGGAAGTAGTGTGTCTCAGAACCTGCAAACTTAAAAGGTATCTAATTTAAGGGTGTAGTGTAAGCACTTGGATTGGGATGCCGCACATGGCTGCTAAAGTTAAAGCCGTTGACTGAACCTAAGTCTCTGTTGACCCATATAATTATATGGAAGTCATGTGAATGTAAATAAGGTCAAAGGTCAGTAGATTGTCTCACATTTCTCCCACAGTTGATCATCAAAGCCTCCATAAGCCAAACAGGCCATGCCTGAAGAAGGGCTACTCTGAGGTTAGCCCCTGGTCACTCTCCAGCAGCCTGACAGCCCTGCTCCACTCTCTCTAATACGTGCTAATTGCATTCCCTCTGATTCACTCGATGGGAAGAATGCGCATGTTATTTCTGCACCAGGGCCCATCAGCAGATTCCAGCTTTGAAAGTAAAAACAGAGCTGCTTGAGGCAGAAAGTTGCAGAGAAGACATTTTCTTATTTGAATGAAAACCAATGAACCGCCACAAATCAAAGTTTTTCACTCAATTTGAGTGTCATTGATACACATTTGCACTTATTTGAGTCATGGCTCTCCTTGTTGTAGTCTACTTTGAAAAATAGAAATGAATTGCATCCCTTTCTGTGCATTAAGATGTTTATATTTATTGGAACAGTAGGACTACTGAGCCTCACAGCACTGAGATTTTCCAGCTATTTAGCACATCTGGCTGGCACAACTCCTCTGTGAGACTGGATTTACTGTAAAAGGTTTAAAGATCAAATTTAGATCAAGGGGTAATGGCCCAAAAGGCCGCTTTTGTTGAAGGTAGGCTTATCTGGCAAAGAGAAAGTATAATCACACACTTTTGTGATGTTAGGGCTTACTACACATGTCATGGTTCTAAGGAGAAACTGCAACCGATAAAGAAAAACATTTATTTGCAGGGCTTTCTCCATTAGGCTGAATCCCTCTGAAGCCCTTGGGTATTCACTGTAGGATGTTGAGAATGAGGTCAGTTAGTCATGTGCTTCTCACTAGCGCACAGGAAATCATTCAACGTTATTCATTATTCTTTCAGAGCTATTAAGGCCGTGACTTTGATTTATATTACGCAGAGGTTTATGAAATAAACATACTTTAACTTGATATTTGACCTAGTTTTCAATCCTTCCAGGAAGATATCGCTTCCTTTGTCATTATCCACCTACTGCAACCTTTGTAGGGTTTATGCAAAATAATCACTGACTTACTAAAACGTGATTCTAGTCATTTTAACGCCACTTCGACAATGACGACTAAAGCACATTCATTGTTGTTAGTTACTGATACACAATAGTTACATTTGATTTTTAATTGAGCTGCAAACTCACACAGTGTTAAATTAACACTACTGGTGCTGTTAAATGTAAACTAGGCATTCATATAGGTCTGATTTATTGACAGCAGTAGTGTTGCTTTAACACTGCGACTTTTGCTGTACAGATTTGCACTCCAAAAGTTTGTTTTGATGTAATATTTCCAACAATAGCAAGCACTGAGTCTGATTGCAGTGCATAAAATAAACATGAATACATTTTTTGTAGTAAAAAGGAAGACACATGAAATGTCAGGGGCTCATGCACTGAAAAACAAAAAGGTCCCTAATTGTTTGATATGTTTCAGGGGAAGGAGCAATAAAGAGAAATCTAAAGTATCGGGTCCAACAATTTGGTAGTTTTTTATTTAACTGTTATCTGAGTTAAAGATCTACATAACTTGGAGACATGCTATACACCTCTCCTCCTTGACAAACCAACGGAAAGATGGAGGTAGCTACACAGAATGCAGAAATCAGATTAAAAATAAAATTAGAAACGCAGTAAAAAGACGCTTCGTTCCAGGGTGTACAGATTAACATCTGTTCTACCTACCATCAGACCACCAGAGCCTATTCTAAATAAAAGTTCATTTTAATGAGCCAATTAGAGACAAGTGGGGAAGTTGACTGAGTGAGGAGAGTTTCTGGAACCTGGGTGGAGGATTTTTGTGTGTGTAAAACCACTATAAAAACAAAAGTTTACATACATTAACTGTTCAAAGTAAAAAAAAAATGGTCATGGTGGAGCAGTGGATTCCCTGCTTTTCGCCCAGTGTGGGCTTAGTATAAACCCTATGTCTCTAACCAGGACTAAGTAAGTAAAGGATGGATGCTTAATTAGTAGTTCTGCCCACATTACATACAACTCTCAGATTTAATTTTAAGACACTCTTGCAAAATTACAGACTGGTCATTAGTTCCAAAACAAAAGTGCTTCTTTTTTCTCAACCCTCTGTTTAAATGCACAGTGGTCGATCTAACCGGAGACCTCCATGCACGTTCTCCGGCCATCTATGTGAGTGATTTGTACATTCGCCAGTTCACTCAACTTCCCATGAAATGTTTACTGAGCCATTGTTAATCCCTGCGGTTAAGAGAATGCGCTTTAATGAAATGTGAAAATTGAGCTAAAGTCCATTTTTAAATGCATTTATACTGACTGTACATCGCAAAGAGACTTGCCACAGTCAATTCTAATAAAAAAAGGGGGGGGGGACCTTTTGGGGTGCACAAACTGGATAAATCTGAAAGATAACACTGTTCACATCCAAGAGGACCTGGTTATTACATTTATTTTTTACCTTATGTTGACACACTCCTTTATTTGTTGTCAGGTACAACATTTGTTATCTGTGCTGCAAGATACATTTTTGATCAATAGCTAAACATTCTGCAATACATTGTTTTCTATTTACAATAGAAACCTGTAAAAATATTTTTTAGATTTGTAGACCACTTCAAAGTGCAATGTTTTAGTGTTTAATTTTAACTTTTTCTTTGAGACATTCTTTTTGAAGTAATTTATTGTTACTGGAAAACAGAATAGCTGTGCTATGTGGATACTTGTATCAGAGTGGAAACTTGTATCAGAGTGGTTTCATTCTATTTGAACAAACTTCATTTGAGGCTACCTTAGGAGTCTGCTAGGTTCAGCAAAGGAATGCTTCAAAAGATGCTTTGGAAAACTCATATCAGAGTGGTTTTACAAATCACTCAATCAGAGTGAAAATAATATCAGTAATAAAGGGTCTACGAAGGAATGCTCCAAAGGACATCACCAAAACCCCTCCCCCACAGATGACAGAAAAGGGTATATGATTTCTTTTTTTACCTAGAACTTTCATTAAAGGGTGATTGGTTTATGTTGGGAAATATTTGCATGCTTCCACAATTAATCTTTTACATTTTGAACTTTTGTGGAATATTTCAATATTTTAAAATGCTTATTTTTGGTTGGTTCCTTCAATATAAACAACAACTCTCTAATGATTTTAATGATTCCAGGATTCAAATTTGTTCTTTGATTTTCCTTCATGGTGTAAAATACTGCGTCTTCGAGATACGATACTACTGGAATTTATCAGTGTTTTGGAGAGAGGCTGTTTGAATATGTTTATTGGAACGTTGTAATTACGATTTAAGTAATCATGGAACAGCTAACGATTTGTTTGAGCAGTAACCCAATGTTTTAAGAACTATTGAACTTTCACATTTAAAACTCAAACTACATTTTTTTTAAATCAACTAGAGCCAAGTATCACAAAATCCATAATAGGGGCACTATGTTTTAAAAACTGACATTGATTCACATTCATTGTGACTCATTGAGTAATAAAAACAAGAGCATTGTTTGAATGCCAGCTCAGACTTTCCCTGAATGCTGAGTACATTGTTTTCATAGTGTGGATTTGTAGGAATCATAGAGCTGAACCTCTTCGTAGTCAAGAGGATTACAGAAAATATGCCATGGAATTCCAGAGGCGTTGCCGTAGTTACTAAGGAATTGACCAGGGAAACGGTTCAGTGGCTTCTGGACAGGTGATGCGTTCACCTCGGTACGGATTTTACTCTTGATGTACAGCTACTTCAAATGTGCGGAACAGTCTAGAGGACACTTTTCCATCTATAAAGCATTTCATCTCAAAGAAAAGGTCTTTGTTCAATTACCTGGAGAACTTCTATTGCATATCTCTCATTAGGAACTGTTTCCCTTTTAGTTTGATTAGAGCCCTTTCGAAGCTGGCCCAGCATTGAAGTTCCCTCCTGAGCTGCAAGATTAAAAGTCTCCTGCTCCTCCAGCGACCACAAATAAACAAAAGAACGCATAGCGCAGTCAAGAAGAGTGATTAGCCTCTAATGGGAATTCAGCTTTGGTTCTCACAATGAATCCGTGCCTCGTAGGATCTGTACCTGCAGCTCTAGGCGACCAGGGAAGTATCTGAAAAAGGAGAATATACTGTAAATCTTGGCCTGCTAAACAATCAAGGGAAATTCAGTGAGTTTTTCCCGCTGTTTGGTTTCTTGGATAAGTACTCTTGACGCTATTGTAATCAGGAGAACTTTTGAACTCTTGACTTTGAATATGATTCCTAATAGTGTTGGCTACAGACACAAAGCTTATTTATAGGAATGTACAGAAGGGCTCTCAGGAAGCTGTTGAGGCTGTCGTTTTTTTTTCCATTTCTTAAAAGGTTTAATGGTTCATAAGTACCTTTGGAGAATCAAATTAAATGAATCAATTAGTTTGAAGTTCGAAAAGGGGCTTTTTTCCCATGTAGTCATCATCATATGGGTAACTTCCTTTGGAGTCGTCTTTGTTGAGTACTTAGTAATGTTCTGTCTAAGGCTTGTCCACACGTAACACCCTATCATTTTCATTTAACCACTTATTTATTTTAAATGAGGGCCAAACTGAAGGACTCTCGGAACACCGTTTACGTATGGACAGCGAAAATGAGTTTTCCTAGGTGTTGGAGGTGGCCTATGTCATTGTTGGCATGCCACGTGCTTGCCGTCACTACTGCACATCTGCTGTGTTTACAAAGACCTAGAGTAGAGATGGATGAAACGTGGATTTCCTGCTGCTATGCATCTGTTTGTTCACAGAGTAAAGGAGCTCGTGTTTTTGCAAACTCAGTGCTTAATACTCATTTAAAATGGCACGAAAGGACTTTAACATTGTAATCGACTTCCACTTGGTATAGTCTTTACAGCATTCTCTCTGGGCTTTGAGTTTTTGTATGGACATGATGTGAGGTATTTGGGTGGACATGGCCTTTGTGTCGGGATGTGGGGTTTAGTCAGCGTTGCCAGATGCAGCACGTCTTAGTTTTCTTAGTGAAAGAGACCGGATGATGTGGAGTCACTTCCTCAGCATAAAGCGAGGATAGATGCTGTGGGACTACCGGGAATAGTAATACGCCAGATTAATTTACAAAAAGTGGAATATTTTTTGCTTTTCTGCAGGTATATTTCCATCATTGCCTCATTATTACAATTTTTAAATCCATCACATCACACTTGTGGAATATAAATGTTAGTAGTGTTTTTTTATGCTGACCGTAGCTAGATTTTCCTTCATGTTTTCATTCTCTTTTAAGGGATTTACTATGAGCCGCAGGTGTTGTGGCGCTGTGGGCTGCATGGTTGAATTATGAGAGGAACAATGGCAAGAAAAGCTTGGGAACTGCTTCTTTGCTTTGTTCTCGCCTATTGTCTCTTTCCAGGATGTCCTTCAGGAAAATGACAAAAAAGGTCAAGCAGCCGCCACACTGCATTAACTTCACACAGGATGATGAAATGACTGGCAGGAGATATGCCTTGACTCTTTAATTTGACACAGTTGAGATTCATTGTATACATTAATTTCATGCTATTTCAGTACTGTTTTTCCTCAGGTGTGGTCAGAAACAGACCACAAAAATTAGCTCAAGCACAATAGATGTTATGTAAGTCCAAGTACATGCTTGGTGCAACATATTTTAAATAAAATATATTTTTCCACAAGATTCATGTCTGTTTTTGCAGGAATCAACTCACGAATTTCATCGAACTTCAGCATAGTACCCTGAAAGACCTTAAAACTATGGGTTTCTGGATAGTGTCCCCCCACAATCTGTCCCAAGTCTAAGTAGCCACATGGGCAAAACTCAAAACCCAAGAGACAAAACTGTAGACCTTCACAAAGCTGGAAAGGGCTTTACTGTGATTACTTTTTGTTTTGACCTTCTGTTTCAGCTCTGAAAAAATGTATTCCTTTCCTCTTGGAGTTTCAGTGTGTAATAATTCAGACTTTAAAATGTGGGACATCGTTTTGCTTTAGATGATGTGGTAATTTTTCTTTAGACGTTCTTGCATTGCGAGAACTGAAAATTGTTGGAAAGCATCAGTCAGTCCTATTTCGAATCTGATTACACTTTTAGTCGTCACATTTATTTTTAATCAGGAGTGACTGTTGCATGTTGGGAAGGCAATTAAAACAGGAAGTGACCCGTGTCTTAGTGCTGAGACGAGTAGTGAGCAGCAATCAAAACAATCCTCCTCAGTAACAAGTGCTTGACTCTGTGTTTTAAAGCTATACGTCTGCAGAGACATGCAGCAGAGGTCGGAGGTCACATGGTACTCCAAACAACTTTAAGGATCTCATTATGAACGAATACGATGAGCGACGAATTCTGTGAACAGTGAACAGAGTTCTTTTCTCTGATTTTCAGTACAGTTGATGTTTCCAATAAAGTGGAATTCATTTCATAACAAAATATTTGCAGCATGATCAACACCCATTACTACGTAACATCTACAACTACTACTGCTACTATTGCTACAACCACTCTTTCTACTACTACCCCTACATCATTTCTATAAAACTAAGGTTGATAGAACTACTCCTACTATTATTATTACTGCTAGTACTGCATATACAACATTGCTACAACCACTAATACCACTACTAGTTTACTACAAAATATACAACTTTGCTGTAACTACTACAACTACCACTGCTCCATACACAACATTGCAACTATTTCTACTACTACTACTTTATTACTACAAAGCTATTTAACTCTGCTATAACTACACCCACTAATACTTCTAAAAGTACTACTAATACTGAAAATATAAATACTACTACTACTACATATACAACATTGCAACAACTACAATTTCTACTACTACTATTTTGTTACTACAAAGCTATTTAACTCTGCTATAACTACACCCACTAATACTTCTAATACTCCTACTAATACTAAAATTAAAAATACTACTACTACATATACAGCATTGCAACAACCACTATATCTACTACTACTTCTACTACTTTGTTACTACAAAGCTATTTAACTCAAAAATATAAACACTAAAAATACAAATACTACTACTACTACTACTACTACTACTTATAAAACATTGCGATAATTACAATTTCTACTACTACTACTACTACTACTACTACTACTACTTTGTTACTACGAAGCTATTTAATTCTGCTATAACAACACCACTCTTACTTCTAATAGTACTACTAATACTGAAAATATAAATACTACTACTACTACTTATAAAACATTGCAATAACTACAATTTCTACAACAACTACTACTACTACTACTACTACTACTTTGTTACTACAAAGCTATTTATCTCTGCTATAACTACACCCACTAATACTTCTAAAAGTACTACTAATACTGAAAATGTAAATACTACTACTACTATATATACAACATTGCAACAACTACAATTTCTACTACTACTATTTTGTTACTACAAAGCTATTTATCTTTGGTATAACACCCACTAATACTTCTAATACTCCTACTAATACTAAAAATATAAATTCTACTACTACATATACAACATTGCAACTACTATTTCTACTACTACCGCTACTTTATTACTACAAAGCTATATAACTTGGATATAATTACACCCACTAAAACTTCTACTACTATAAATACTACTACTACACAACATTGCTACAAGTTTACTACAAAATATACAACTTTGCTGTAACTACTACTCCAAATACAACACTGCTACAACTAATATTTCTACCACTTTTGCTACTTTATTACAGCAAATCTAAATAGCTTTCATACAACTACACCTACTAATATGACTTCTACTATTATTACTAAAACTACTGCTAATACTACTAATACCAATACTACTACTACTACTACTACTACTACACAGACAGCATTGCTCTAACTACTAGTGCTACTTATACTACTACTACTACACAGTAAAATCCTAAGAGTTAAATTAACTCTACTCAGAGTATATTTGGTCCCACTCTATATAGAGTTAAACCGACTCTGAGAAAGAGTAATTTAATAATCTATTTTATTCATGTTTTTCCAAATCTGCATGGAAAATGCAAACTAAATATTAACTATTCAGAGAGGGACCAAGTCCACTCCAGAAAGAGTAAAAACACTACAAAATATACAAATCTGCTGTAACTACTACAACTACTACATCTAACTACTTGTTCTACTAGCACTGCTATGATTACTACAAAAGCTATGATTACATATTGTGCTACTTGCACAATATCCACTATTACTCTTCTATTGTTACTGTTAAAACAACTAATTAATTGTAACTAATACAGATTTTCTGCTACTATTGCCAGTACTACAACTACTACAACAGTACTACAAGAATTAATTACAAAATAATTCAATTACTACAATACTATAAATAGCATGACTGCTACATTACTTCAAAACAACTACAATGTATAGTACATCTAGTAAATTATTACTACTACAACTACTTATATTACTACTGCAATTGTTCCCAAATGGCATTGCTACCACCATTACTACTACTACATTCCTATATTAAAAATGTGTAAGAAATTCTTTTCTTTTTTGCATAATCAAAAACCTGAATTTTTATCTTCATGTTGCATTTCTGGCTATTTCATGAATCACAATGTAATTAACAAGTTGTATGTTTGAAATAGCAGGGGATCTTTTCTCTAAGCTCTTGTTTGCGTCTGGCAATCATCACTATCATTACGCTGTTGATTTGGATGTGGATACAGGAAAAGACACTACCCTCTCTACCCAGAACAAAGGCTGAACTCAGTTTCTGTTAATAAAAGGCTGCAAAAAATATTAAAAAGGAAATGAGGGGGTCCAGATGGCACGAGTTTGATACCAGCCGACCTCTCTGACCCTGAAAGTATTGATGCATCTCTCTGTTGTGGTACTCTTGACGGATATAATGGAACTTTCTCAACTTAAGCATCAACATTTCCCATTTTTTATTAAACTCCAAGTTCATATCATATTCCCCATAGATATATCGTCTGTGAGCACCTCTTCCCGTTTTATGATAAACTGTATTCCCACTTGCTGCCATTGCAATAACAGTGATAACTCTGTATCAACATGATAACATTGACATTTGGAGGTAGCGTCATCCCAGAGAGCCATGAATCAGAGCTTTTTACATGAGTCATGACTCATCTCAATTTTGGAAAGCAGCCTTGATGTGATGATCGTCATCGCTCGTGGCATTTACTCTCATTTGTCTTCACTTAAATACTTTACACGTGAAATTAGCAAGTGGTTTTGTGGGCTTAAGAATCATCGAGAAGATTTAATGCCACACTGGGATGAAATGTCCTGACAGAACGTAATATTTCAATTTGTTCTCATCCAGTTAAGTGAGTTTTGGCAGCAGTTGCTGTGCTGTTTAGCTTGGAGTTGTAAAATAAAATGGTTTCAGTTGTGATCCGACACGCTTGGGGAACCGTTCCGAATCTCTCAACGTCATAATTACATTAGTTCCTAATGGGACAAATTTAGCCAATTACCAAAGGTGCAAACGTCAGGATAAACAGCCCTTGATAGGGCACTGAAGATGTCATGTTATGGTGCTGTAAACAAATTAAAAAATAATTGAATTTAGATGTTATCAGAGAGGAGGAAATGGTTTCCCCCCTCTCCCTTCTCTCTCGTTCTCTCTGTTGTAACTTTCCTTTGTGATTTACATGTGGTCAACAAGGATTAGAAGCTTGATTCTGGAGCAAACGGCATCGGGTTGTTTTTGTTCAGTTCAGCCGGTGACTTTCAAACTGATTGAACAACACACAGCCCTCTCAGAGTTCACTGATTTTAATCCAGCCTGTCTTTTCTTGGTCAGACTGTATGTGTGGGTTTGCTGTGACGTGTGTGTCACCGATGTGTGAAGGCCTTTGAGGTGACTGTATTCTTCCCAGTCTGGTGTGCATGATCTCTGGGAAGGCAGGGATGGGTCTGCAGCCCAGTGCATATAATGTACATTATGGCACTATGCACGTAGGGCCACTTCCTGTAAGCTCTTCTGTGGGAATAGAAGTCCATGGGAGATGTCAGGGTCAAACGCAGACCTTCAGCTTTTGCAGGAATAGTTGTTTACACTTGCACGAGCATCAAGGCCAAAAAGAGAACGCTATGTATTCACATAAGCTTTTCCTGTTCAAACTCCAAGTTGAAGGATCTGTTCTTGAGTTTACAAGATTTTAAGAGGAGCAGTTAAAGAATTTTTCTGGTCATTTGATTTAAGGATGCATTTGTTTTTTGCACAGTAGATTTTGAAGTTGTAGGCATACAGCTGGACTGGGCAGAACACCACCAGCAACAATAATTTTAATTTAAATATAGATGGAATTCTGAAGATTTACCTGGGCTACATTGTGAAAAAACATCTGTAAATTTAACAACAAAATACTGTATACATCCTGCATAAAAAAGACTGTATTTCACAAAACATGTGATAAAATAGAATTTACAGTGAAAAAATGTAAAGACCTTAAATTTAACAGTAGAAATTTAATTAAAATACAGTTAAATTACGTTAAAAAATTACTGTATTGTTTCTAACAGGAAAGACATGTTTTTAAACGTTCTAAAATGTGTTATTGGAGAATTTTTGTGATACAGAATTTTAGAAAAATTACAGTACAATCCAGTAAAACCTCTGTATATTTTACGTTTTAAGTTTTGGCAAACACAGCTTACCGTAAAATGTATACTTTATTTTTTAATTATCACAACACAAAAATAGACTAAATTACAATTTACTAATATATGTAAAAAAAAAAAAAACGCTTAAATATAGTCAAAATTTTGAGTCCCACATTTGAAGTTATTTCTAGTTTTAAGACCCTGTGTATGTTAATGATTCAGTAATATCTTGTTCTGAAAGAAGTTTGTCATTAAATTTGTTGACAGTGTCTAATTTTAAGCAGTTTTTTTCTACTTTTAGGACTATTTTAAAGACTAGCTTTAGGCACAAATGTCCTTGATTTAAAATTGGTTTCCTAAAAATCAGTTTCATTTTAAGCAATTAGAAAAAAGTGTGGTGCTTATGGCTCTCAACAAATATGGGGTTAACAATTGGGGAAAAATCAATGATGTCATTAAAAGCGTCCATTCTTACTGGATTTTCTGAAGCTACAGTGTGGATCTGCTGATTTGGTTGCTAGGGTAAAAAGTTTAGTTGCTATGGATGACGTAATATTATGTTTTCCATGTGACTATGAGTAAAATAAACCAACCCCATGTTTCTATTATTTCCTAAAGTTGAGATAGATGGGTCAAATTGGTTGCTATGGTAAACAGCCTGGTTGCTATGGGAGGGTCGGTGACAGAATATGATATTCCCAATGCTTAAATTTTAAGCTAGAACTATTTGTTTTAAGAACCCATGGGTATTTATCTATATAACCATGGGTTTTATTAACAAATCCAGTTAAACTCCCATAATAGTTCTAAAAGACACATTTTAGATGTATTTGTTATCGAAGATCTAATGTTTACACCATTAATCTGCCAAAAATTCAAATCCTCTATATAAGAGAGGATATACAGCTTCATTCATTATTCTTTCAGCAAACACAGCTAAAGTCTTGTGTTTTTATTATTGCCAAATTAATTCAGTTGCATCATACAGATTTTGTACATTCGACTGTTTGAAGGCAACTATCGGTGTCCTGGGCTCTGTTATCAATGAGACCCTGAGGTTATGTCATTCTGGACCTTCTGCTCTCTTGAGTGAAAGGCCATTTCAGTCCACGGTTGTTTTACAAAGAAAACACATAGACCAGACGCTGAATTAGGACGTGAAAGATACACCGTCACTTTAAACCCCTTCCAAAGCACACATTCCCTGAAGAAGTCCAGTTACACTCACATAGACATCCCAAAAGCACTCGTTCCTCACGGGAGGAATGATGGCGGCTTGTTTTGGCCCCCTGTCAGACACTGAGCATGTGCACATCCTCTCAGTGTCTCTCTGTCTCTAAACGTCCTGACGTAACAGTTTGAGAATAACGCGGTTCTTGGGTCAGTGATTAGAACGGACGATGACCGGCGGAATTTGACACGTTGAGGAGATCTTGGCAGGACACAACAGTGCGTTTGGGACAGAGAATCTGATATGCGACTTCTCTTTCAGATACAGAATTGGTTACAGTGAGATCCAAAACATGTTGTGATGTTTATTGACAGTTGTCTTGTCCAATTATCGTGTATTAAATTAATTTTTAAACATGACAATGGGAACTAGATGGCTAAAGTTTTCACAAAACTTGTAAAAGTGACCAGGAGTGATATATGTGTTACCGTATTTATCAATGATCTTCCTGAGCTGAGCTATAAATATTTTGAAATCAGTTGCTGAGGTAAACAATCCAAGAAAATTTAAATGACTAGTGTTGCTAGTTATTAAAAGTCCTGTGTTCCTAGTATTTTCGGAAGCTGAGATATCAATCTGCTGATTTGGTTGCTAGGGTAAAAAGGTTAGCTGCTATGGATGACATAATATTATGTTCCCCATGTGACTACAAGTAAAATTAACCAATCTCCATGTCTCTATGATTTTCTAAAGTTGACATATGATATGGTAATTTGGTTGCTATGGTAAATAGAATTGTTGCTATGGGGCAGTCAGTGACATAAGATAATGTTCCATATGTCACTGTAATGTAAACCAACCCCCATGTCTCTATTATTTACCAAAGCTCGGATCAATTCCAGAAATTTTGGTTGCTAGGGTAAACAGTGTAGTTGCTAGGAAGAACAACACAAATTTCTCCCAAAAAAAACACCAATTTCTTTCCGATGCTTAAGTCAATGTTTCTGAAAGCACAGTGGTTGGCACGCTCTTGACAACTTCCACAAGTTTCTATGAGGTTCCCAGTTTGAGTTTACAGTTTTACAAAATTTAGTCAGTTGAAAATGTCCCAGCATTCTAAGCGATTTAATTAATATATTTCAATATTAATTGAATAATATCCAGCAAATCAGCAGTACAGTCACCCTTCCTCTCTGTGCCTGTGTTGGCCATGAGCTACAAGTGGCTTTATTAACGTTTCAGTTGTATTCTGCGGCAGCGCTGTTGTTAAAAGCCACTCATTCATCCCATACACTTTGAAAAGCACTTCTTTCTCTCAGCGGTTACCTGGAAACAGCGTCTCCGGTGCTGCGGAAGAGGAAATGATGCTCGCTGGGCTTCGGTGTCACACATGAGAGGGAGAGCTGGCTTCCTGTTGACTACGATTAGGATTCCCAACTGCTTCTTCCCACGTTGACTCAAATTCTCAGGGCTCTTGTGACTTCCTGAGTGGAACAGGCGAACAATACGTCAAGAGCTGGGAACGGCACATCACACCTAAGACACTCAGGGCCAGTTCCTGAGCATCCGGTCAGCGTTCAAACCAACGACCAGATTGCAGTTGAAAGACACAGGCCGTCTACTGCATGTAATGCACAGTGTTTGTGGTTGGTTCATTTAAGTAGTCATTTGCATAATTATTTAAATACAAAAAAAACATACATTTTTGTATTAAGCTATTAAACAGAGTGGTACAATCTGTCGAATAATTTAACCATCCTTTGGGTGGCGTTAAATCATGTCTTGGTGAACTGCTTTATCAGATTGAGTTTCACAGCAATACAAATGTACCACCAACAGCAACTTTAGCTTAATAAAGTGTGTAATCTGTGGCATAAAACATGCTAATACAACCTAATACACACATGACGCATCTTCAAAAGTGCACTGCAACTCCACCAATCACTGTTGTCATTCTGTAGCTCATGACAATATGTTTATTCAGGATTCATATTACAATAAAAATGTTTGTGTAATAAAACACCCACATCCCCCTACACTCGACAGTGGCTCAAAGTTGGCTTCTATCTCTTTTTGTCTGAAATACTATACTTAAAAACAGCTTTAAACCAAAGTGATATGTAACAAAAGTATTAGCACCCCCCCCTTTCCTCTATGAGCTGGATGATTTGATCCACTATTGAAAACAATGTGTTTTGATATCAATAGCTGCATATATGTAAGAAAAGGTCAGTAGTTTACTAATCATACAAATGTTTGTCGCTTTTCTAAAGAATCCCAAACTTCTGTTTGATTTCTCAAATATATATAAACAGGGTAAGTTGTTAAATTTATTAGATTAAAATATTTGTTATAGTTGAGAGTATACTTTTTTCATGCTTTGATCTCATATTTAAAATAAATAAATAAAATCATAGGACGGAGTCAGGGGCTTGACGTGACATTTCGTTCCTTGGTGATCCACAGCTCTTAGCTTCCCTCGTTGGCTGTTGGTCTATTGCTTAATGTCTGAATAACACACTGGAGCCTGAGAGCTTGCGCAGTTGGTTTTCTTCAGACCAATAAGCTTTTGATGCCAGATCTGCCAGGATAAACAAGCCAGGACTGGATGTGTTTAGACTGGGGGTGGAGTTCTTTCTCGTTCTCTTATTCTCTGTTTTGCTGTGACTGCATCGATGGAGTGGAAATAATAGCGCTAATGATGCTTGTGTGTGTAACGAAAGTGGCTTCGCATTTGACCTGTGATGTCACCCACAATATGTCAAATCTCAGGTGGATCAGGCTTCTTAAGTTCACTGAAATTTTAAATTTTCAGTAAAGGGCGACGACACATTTCTAAGAATCCTTCACAAAAATCGTTTTTGTAAGATTATTGTTTTTTTGTTTGTTTGTTTGTTCGTTTTTTTCTTTAAATTTGTTCATTGCTCTTTTTCCACAAGAGTTTTTTATTTTAGAAAACGTGAATTTTGTCTAATTTTAAAGAAAACGCAACAAGTTATTGCTGTCGATGAAAGCTACACACGTTTAAGTTCTATTAAAATCTCAAAAAGGTAATCTCTTGCAATGCTTTTAAAGACCAACATTAATTTTAAAGTTTAAAAACTGTAAAAAGCTGCGGTAGCTAAATTGGGATGAATATTTTTCATGAATTTGCACTAATTTGGCAACATTTTTGGACATTTGGTTGGTACACAAAACTCAAAAAAACTTTTGTTGTTGAAAATGATCAACCGTTTTGTTGATTGACGTTGAGCAAATTTCAAAAGTAAGTTTCTGACAAAACTAAAACCATACTACAGCTTCATTGTCTGGCTTTCGGTGTGTTTTTTGGAATTCTGTTCTATTTGCAACTTCCTTGATCGCTCTTTTCCCTGTACTATGAAATCACTTGATGGCACTAAAAGAACCTTGTTTTTGAGAGCAAAAAGTTCTGTTTTCGGAACTTGTTTAGTTTGGAAAACCAGGGATTGAAACATTGGTTGGTTAGGACAACGTTGGCAACTCCAATTTTTATTGGAGTAGGTTGTCCTGAAATGTTGAGTTGGTGAATTTTGTTCTCGTAGTTTGGAAAAGTTGGATTTCAAAGATTCGTAGTCTGCCCAATTTTCAAATCGACTGCAATAGTTTCAGGGCGTTGAGTTCTGTAACTACTTGTCTAGTTAAAAATACAATTCAAACATTGGTTTGTTTTATTAAAACTTTGACATTTGGTTGACCACCAAAACTCAAAAAAGTATTGTTTTTGAGCAAATATCGTCATTATGCTTCCAACACTGTACTAAAACGTTCCAGTTTCATTGTCCATCTCCCTGCACATGCTTTGCGTTAGCATTGTATACTATACACTCGCTCCCCTGTACTTAGTCTCTCTTCTGAGCTTCTTACACTCATGTGCCATTCATATTTTCAGCAAAATCTACTTGTCACTTCTTGTTAAAGCCTACATGTGATATTTCCCCCTGACTGACACAGATTTCTTCCAGTAGTAGGTCAAGTTCTTCCAGCATACAGTACTTTCTTCCATTTGAGAATGGACCCCAGTCGAGTGGGAACAATGACCCAAGCGTTCCTTCTGGGAATAGTCGCCAGGGGTTAGTGTCCAGTGTGTATTGTGGTTGTTCAAAAGAGCTTGACCCCTCAGCCACAAGAAAAAAATTAACAGCTTAACCACAACAGCTGTTCACCTCAGAAATCCCTTCATTCCTCTGCTAGTCTCACAGACAGCCAATGAACGCAAGCACAACACTGCAGTGCATGATGGGATTGACAAATAATCGGTTGATCCCAAGAAAAATGTTGAGCTTTCTGTCACCTTCTTCAAATCAAAGCTCTAGAATGTGCCTTGACTGAAGACTTTTGGGCACTATTTGTCCCTTGCAGTCCTTTGTATGCTTGTGTGGTAAACATGGGGAAATAATCCTTTGATATTCGCTTCAAAGCGAGAGCAGTTTCACCTCAAACCCACACAAAATACAATTAAGATTTGGTTTAGTTTTAGCATCTATTTATCTCTGTGGAAGAAGAAAAGTACTACATGATCCAACGCTCCTTGAGGGGTCACATGTTAATTAGTCTGGATTTTCTGTCTTCGAATTGAGTTCGGGGATGAACTTTGACGTCCTTTCATTTGTTCAGTTCAAAGGAGCTTTTGAGGAAGCCTTTAAAGAACAGAAGATTTAGTGTCAGGATCAAAGAACCTGCCTCTTCTGCCATCTCCTTCTAAAACACTTACAGGGAATCCGGATGCTTGCTTTGTGATCCACGAAAAGGACAGTAGAGTTTCTATTGGACGATTGAACAGTGCCATTACGTTTAATTGACAATTTGGAGATTTGTTTTTTAACCTGCTGTTTAATTCCTCCTACTTTATCGACTATGAAAAAAACAGAAGTCACATGTGAAGCGTATAAAAATTCGAATGAATGCACAAATGAATGAATGAATGAAGGAGCATATGGACTGACAGACATTTGAATGCGTAAATAAAGTACAAAAGGAATGAACGAACAGATTAGTGGATGAATGAATGAATTATAAATGAAACAACAGACTGACAGACAAATTATTGTATAAATTAAGTAATGAATGAATCCATAGATGGATGAATGGATAGACAAACGGACAGATGAATGAATAAATGATGTAATAAATGAGTGACTGAACAAACAGACAAACAAATGAATTAACTAACAAGCAAACAAACATGGAAAAATGAACGCATAAATTAAATAATGAATGAATGCACAGATGGATGACTGAATGGATGAATGGACAGAAGAATGAATGAACTGACGGATGGGTGAATAAATGAATGAACGGAGAGATTACTGAATGAATGAATTGACGGATGAATGCATGAATGAATGAATGAACAGGTTAATGAATGAATGAATAAATGGACGGATGAATGAATGAATGAACTGACGGATGGGCGAATAAATGAATGAATAAACTAACAGATGAATGAATGAATGAACGAATGAACTGACACATGGGCAAATGAATGAATGAATGAACAGATTGCGAACGAATGAATTAATGATTGGACAAATGAATGAATTGACGGATGGGCAAATGAATGAATGAGGGAATGAATGAGTGAATGAATGAATGAATGAATTGATGGATGGGCAAAA
>SRMA01025905.1:0-145560 GCA_007224835.1 Danionella cerebrum | reverse complement strand
GAATGAATGAGGGAATGAATGAATGAATGAATGAATGAATGAATGAATGAATGAATTGATGGATGGGCAAAAGAACGAATGAATAAAGAATGAATGAATAAAGAATGAATGAGTGAATTGATGGATGGGCAAAAGAATGAATGAATAAATGAATGAATGAACGAACGAACGAATGAGTGAATGGACAGATGAATGGATGAGGGAATAAAGGACTTTTAAAACTTTCTTATCCACATAATGCCCCCATCAAAACCCCTTATGAAGTGCCGATAGGCCCAGGGGGTGATATCATTACCTTTCAAGCGATTAATCCGAATCCTCAAGAAACAGTTGTTAGAAGTCATGCCTCAGCTAAACACTCATCACCCAATCTCAGAATAAGTTCATTTTTTCTTCCATATTCATGATCCAACAAGACAGAAAAATTGCTGCGTTCATATGAGTCAGCAGCTTAAGCCCCCCGGCCCCCATCTCTCTCTCTCTTTCTCTCTTTCTCTCTCTCTCTCTCTCTCTCTCTCTCTCTCCAAATTCTTTTTTTTTTATTTGAACCACAACCTCCTGTTTTTAGTGCCCAATCACATTAAAGTCTGGATCAGCACATGCCCGTGCCGAGTGCACCACCTTCCTGCTTGGCTTCACATGTGAGGAGATGCTGAACAAATTCCACTTTATCTTCTAAAATAATGCCTCAACTATTGAAGTAGCGCTCTGGTTCTTTAAATCCCACTCATGTCATCGTATTTGACCCTGGATATACTTTTTTTCAAGAGTACATTTGGAGTCATTGGCACAGGATGTTTCATTGTTCCTGGCCAGCCACCAGAGTCACTGCCAGGCTTGTTAGCTGTCCTCCCTTTTTTGTAATTGTTGCTCCATTGTTCATCTCCACGCTCTGGAAATTTCTGATCGTCTGAGAAGAATGAGCTCGGAGCAGTTCTCATTCACCATTGATTGTGCCGTAAACCAAAGCCAGTTAAAAATAAATCCCCAGTGACCCAATTGAGATGCAATTTGTTTGTTTCTCTTGAAGCTCGTAAAGTGGAACCATGTGAGAGCCGAGTTCTATCTCTGAAGACCTCACAAATAATTGAAAGTCTCTATTCCCGATTACCACAATTCAAACGTAATTACAAGTCGCAGGCATCTTTTATGTGTCTTATGTGGTTCTTTCATTTGGTGGCTGCTGTTTTTAGAAAATTAGAGTCATTGTTTTATTTCTTCACCCCGCGGGGGCTCAAACGGAATTCTAATGAAATGCTAAACCGTATTTTAAAATATACCAAATACTGCTCATGGAATGGTGTTCTGCTTGGCTGGTTTTGGAGAAACAGTGCGATTAGCTGCTCAATGCTGACAACAGCAGAGATGTAATGATGGAGAAGACCTGAATCCAGCCGTGACTAACCCACTCACACACAATGTGACCATATCTCCAGATGCATTTCTTTGCACTGCTGCACTTTGAACAGCAAATTTTCGGATAATACAATATAAATTTTGCACAATACTTAATCAGATCAAGAATTATAAATACAGGCTTTCCTGTGTCTCAATCACCAGCACATGGCACTAGTGAGGCCTGGCTCAGGGTTGTACCTTTAGAAATATTTTTGAGTGTTTTTTTTTTTTTTTACTAACTATCTTTAAAATAGTTTTTTGTGCAATTTTTTAGGTAGCCCCAGTTTCTTTGTGCAAATATTACATTACACAAAAATTCCACATCAAATCTGAAATCGTACAAAAGTACAATTCCGAGTTGTACATTTTGTAATTTCTTTACTGCAAAAATTTTATAACGAAAAATGTTGAGTGAAAATAAAAATTCATAAATCCCCCCCAAAAAGCAAAAACCATACGACAAATTGTATAAAAAAAAACCCATAAACCTCATACACTGTTGCCATGTTTACAAGCAAAGAAAGTGTGGGTTTTTGAGCAAAAAAAACTAACAAGTCACATGTCCAGCGATGAACTGAAACAGAAACAGCTGTGTTGGAGGCTTGTGAAGTACAGCCAACTTTTCAAGTACAGTTTCTTGTCATGGCAAGCACAACAATGACACAAAGTAGTACAACTATGTGAGCATTGTAAATGCAGAGGTTGGTCAAAAAAACCTTGGGCAGCATATGAAAGGCACTGTGTCCTTCAGATGTCCCACTGTGCCAACTGGCAATAATTAGTAAGATGTAGGTCCACCCATCGCCTGTAATCTGAACAGAAGAGGCCAAAAAGGTATAGCTCCAACAAGAAACAAGGTCCTTTGACTCAAGTACCCACAAAAACATTGGATGCAGAAATATGGCAGCAGGTGCTGGAAATTAGGTTTATGATTTGGTCCGGTATAATGGTGTTAAAATTGAGGTAGATCCTTATCCATCATGCAATGCCATCAGGGAGGTCTATGTTTGGCCCCAAATGAATTCTACATAATTCAACGACTACTATACATACAGCCAAATCTTTAGGAACTATCTTCAACATAAGTAAGAACAAGAAGTACTGAAAGTGATGGAATTGCCCCAACACAGCCTTAAAATATTTACGGGGTCTGGGATTACAGTGAGAAAGCTACATCTAAAGAAGAGCGGTGGTTAGTTTTCTTTATGTTTATCCACTGCAGAGAAGTAATGACTTTTGTTTACTTCTACTTTTGCTCATTTTACTGTAAAATGATTGCACTTCCTGTATCGCAGTGTACTGGGTTTAATGGTTTCAGTTATCTACTGGATCCTTGCCTATCTTGCCTTTTGTTGACAGGAAACTTGACAGATGTGATTGACTTCTCTCTATTTTTTTCACTGCCATGCAGAGATTTTTGAAAGTCTTAACATTTTAAAGTTGGTTGAGTTGATTAAATAAGTTTTTATTGTTGTTTCTCATGAAAAAAAAAGCCCCAGAGAGAAAAGCATTGCTGACGAAACAGAAGATGATTAATGAAGCGCAGGGATGATGCAAGGCTTTGATGAAACCTCTCCTGACAACCTGATCTTTTTCTTTCCCGAAGAGGTTAATAGTTTACCTTACAGTACTTTTTGATTATTTTGTTTCCAAACAGACCAGCTCTCTAAATCTACCCTATGATCCCTAAATCCAGCGATAGGCATCGGGTTTACTGGATTTCTCAGATTGGAAATGGCACGCTAAGAGCCAAAATGGGAAATCACTGCATTGCCTGCCTTCATCCTCTTCACGAGTTCAGCTCACTCGGGACAACAGAAGATATTGTGATCTTTCCGTTGTCTGCTACATTAGCGTTTGAGATTGCATGCAAAAAGGCAGTGATACTGATTGCATTGGCCGCTCTTAAGAGGCTGAACTGCCCTCTGATGCTTTGCCTCATCACGATATGAGCCGAGATGAATTGTGGAAGGAATGGGATGTCTCGTTTAACTGCTCCCTGAAAGATTTACCAAACAAAATGTGGCTTACGTTAATCTAATGCCTTTACAATTGAGGTGGGAAGGCTGATCTGTTATTGCTGTTTATCATTTTCCAAGAGCTTAGGAAAGCCTTACTTTATTTTTGTGTATGAATTAATCAATGTGTTTGATTGCTGTTGTTTTCAGTTTAATTTCATTTCTAAAGTTATACAGTAATTTAGAGTAGTCTGTACAATAATGTTGCTCTGTGCTGGTTTCTAGAGAACCTTGTGGAAAGCCTTCAAAAAAGTGTTGAAGCTGTTATAGCTGCAAATGAAGAGATTGGTTTCAAAACTCGATAATTAACATTTTTGATAACATTTCACCTTTGCCCTCTATTTAAAGTCCTCTCTCCTCTTTGTACGATGTTAATTCGCTGTTACAAGTTTACATCATTTTGAATTATTGCAAAAACCTACAGTTGCAAAATCCCTCTAGACCGGTTATCTGATTTTCACCAAATTTGTTCCAGATCATCTGATCGTGATGATGCTGACTAAAAGGTATTGAATTGCAATTGATTCGAGAAAGCATTTACGAATGGGGTGTGAACATTGATGGTGTAATACTCGTCAAAATGGTCGTAAGGCTATATCTCAGTAATGCTTTAATATATCAACACCAAACTTGGTGGATGTTGTAATAACCTTGATTTGAGGTTGTGTGCAAAGTTTCAGCACAGTGCTCCTTAGGGGTTTGGCGATACAAAAAAATTGGCTTTTGTGGTCTGTTCATTAGAAAAATTATAAAATTAGACTCAATACATTTGGAACATAGCGCCACCGTGTGGTTGAAATAGATACATTTAGGAAAATAGTTGTAACTGCTAGCTTTAACATATGTTTTACCCACCTTATGTTAAACGTTTCAGCGCAAAAGCTCTTGAATTTGTACGGTTTAGATCATTTTGCCTACAATCCAATAGAAATGTGTTTGTATGTCTGTCGACTTGTTTTAGCTTCTTGAAGTTTGGGCCCATATTACTGCTTGCAGTTAAATTTTCACTATTGTTTCGGGGACTTTTTTCACCTTTATTGAACAAACAGGAGATTAATCGGATAGAAAAAGAGGGAAGGATGGGAAAGGTGACTCAAACCCACATTGACCTGCACAACCGCACATAAATGTCTGGCGGATCGTCCACTATCCACTTCATAAGCTTTAAGTACCATAAGAAGTATGCAGCCAACTTTTGAATAAAGCTGGACACTGTTGGAAAATACCCCTTATAGTTGATGACGTATCACAAGTTTTACTTATTTATTTCTTGTTTATTGGCTTTTTTGTGTTATTTTTCCAAATCTAGAATTTTTATGTTCAAGTTCAAGTTCGTTTAATTTATATAGCGCTTTTCACAACAGACATTGTCTCAAAGCAGCTTTACAGTAAACCAACAAGTTTAAACAACAAAGAAAAAAAAAGAGGCTCAGCATGAATCAATGGCATTTTGGAACCAAATCCTTCAAATATTGGGTCAACCTTACATTTAAAATTTCTACTCTATGTGTCTAAGCATTTAAATCAAAGGAACTCTTTTATTGTTCAATAATATCCAATTTGGTCACATGTATTAATATATTAGCTAACATAAAATATATTGGAAAGGTGGAAAAATTCTAAATATTCCAGTGTGGGCTGGATTTAAAATGTCATGCAGCGTGGGAGGAAGACACAGTTTTGAGTTATCAAAACAAACCGGTTTTTAAAATATTCCCATCGTGGGGATTTTGCATAGAACAAATTGTTTCTCTACAAAGCAGCAACTGGAACAAAATCAGAAGCAAAAGTGAGTGTGCTTGAAAAATATTTGAAGATTGTCGAGGACTTGTGGAAGGTAATTCAGTAGAACAGGAACCAGGAAGTGGCTCGAGGCCGGTGTGACAATTCCAATTCTTGCATGGAGTTGGGCCAATCTTTGTAGGGCAAATTTGCATCTTAGGTGACATAGGATGTGGGGAGGCTCTAAAGGTCCGGTGAATTTGTGTCAGCCAATGAAATTACCGCTTTAGTACATTTCTGAGCATTTTTTGGGAACAATTCAGCATATGAATATATTAAAAAGAGCGATACATAATATTTTTTGGTTTGAATCAATACCCAGTGTTTATTTAGAAATGCAACAGTAGCTTTAGATGTGTGTTCTGTGCAGCACTCATTCAGCCCCACATAATGACACTACCACCATCTTGTTTCACAGTAGGCGACGCATACAGTTTTATAACCATTAGCTCCAATCATTATTCCAGAGTACAGAGTCCCAATGGTCTTCCTCTTTTTCAGCATAGGCCTGAGAAAATTCTAGGCATGATTTTGTGCATGGGCTTTAGGACAGGCTTCCTCCGTGGACGATACCCATGTATGCCAGTTCTCTGCAGTCTACACCATATGGTGTCAAGCGGAAATGGTCAGTCCAGTTTGATCCTCTACTGCTTTAATGTGAACTTGCATGCCAACCTTCTCATCAGAGGATGCTCCTCTTGAGATGTTGACTTCTGTGGACGGCCTGGATTTCTCTGTGAGATGGTTACACTTCCATCTTTCTTAAAGTTTTGGATCTATATTTTGCCTGATATGTAAGATTGTGTGACATTTTTCTTAATGGGGAGCCATTTCTGACAACATGAAATGGGAAGGCCTTTTTTATAGTCACATGTCTATATATTTGCCACACCTCTTAGACTCACCTGTGGTTCAATGCCTGTTAATTAGAATTTTGATGTCTTAAGTGTGGCTGTAATTGGGGGTTTACTCATTTTTGCAAAATGTGCTCGAATTAATTTGGTATGAAAATGTTGAGTGTACAAATGAACAAATGTGGCAGTATTTTGTATTGTAGTTTCTCATAGAAAGTGTTGATTTCTACATAGAAATGTAGTGGGGTGTACTGTTCTTTTCAAGCGTTTGTTTTCTCATGGACCCCTCGGTGTCTATGGTTTCCTACAGGAATCTCAAAGTCAACAAGAAAGACCCCTCGAGAAACACATTTCTAACATAACGGGTAGAGCACCAGTAAAGGTGTGACTGCTGGTTCCACTTTGGTTTACAGTATATAAGCATCCACTGTATTTAGTCTGTAAGTCTCATTTTGCGTATGTACTTGCGTCTGTTTATAGATTGCAAAAGCTCTAAACGTTGCATTTTAAAATCACAAATGCTAACCACCAATTTGCAACCACACGAGTAATGCTGACGCCATTTACCAAAGCACAAAATAACTATGTTTAAAATGGGCTAAACTTTTATTTTGGTAAGATTTATCTTTATATCTGATTATCATGAAGGAGTTGTTTAGGTTTAGTTGTTTGTCATGTTGTTGACATCATACTGTGTAGTATGCTATTATCCAGTGTTGCATAATAGCATGTTAGTATTGAAGCTGAACCAGGTAGGCATTACGGTAATGACTTTAATTGGTTGTCTGGGTCCTGTGATGGCTCTTCCTATGAGTAACAGATGCAGCAATGGAGAAAACATTCTCAGGGAGGTAAAGGAGAGTGGGTCACATGAAGAGGAAAATTCATTGTGTATATATTTAAAAGGTGATTAAAATGGATTCAATTCATTTTAAAAAGGCATATATTGCATATATTATATTGTAACATTATATGCATTTTTTGAGGTATTGATTTACTTTATAGTTAGTATTATAAAATGAACTCCTGCCGATAATAAGAACAGGTCTGAAATGCTGGGTTTAAAAAAAACATATATTTAGAATTGTATTGTCTGCTTGATTTCTGACATAGAACAGGAAATAAAACACAAACAGAAAGTTATATGTCTTTAAGTCAAGTTGCAAAGGGACATTTGTCCTCTTCTCGCAGTGCCTTCTTTTAACCAACTCATGTTTAAGCTAAATAAAGCAGCATTTTCTGTTAGATCTTCTTACTTGGTTCAGAACAAATATTTCCATAACACACTTTATTTACATTAAAAATAAAATGTAAATTATATGTATTATTCATAAAAGTGACAATATTACAGGTACATTTTATTTTAAATGGACTAAGAGTGAAAAAATCCAAACAGTTTCTTTTGAGCAGAATCATAACCACATAAAAATACTATTAATATTGTTATTTTCTCTCTGCCTGTTATTTTCTTTATATGCCTGATACATATAAAGACCCAGGAGTATCGTAAAATGACATTTCATTCGATAAATACACCTGAACACGAATAAATTACGTTAATTAAAACAACTTGAAATAATAAGACAACTTGAAAAATTGACGAAATACCGTCATCAAAAAAGTTATTTACAGTGTGCTAAAAAAATTATAAAAAATGGATTCATTTCTTTATCTGCCTAAAAACAATATTCTCCTTTCTAAACATTTAATAGCTCTGGATACAGCTTTTTAAATACACAGCTCGAAAATCCAACTGTGTGATAGTTCATGACCAAGTTTTAGTTAATGATAAATTATTCAACACTTCCAATATTACAGACAATGGAAAAATAACGTTATTTTATAATATATATATATTTTTTTTATTGTGTTTCTGTGCGGTACTGGTTTTGTGATTTTGTTGGGTTTTGTTAAATTAAATCAGTCCATAGCCCTGTTTAAAGGTAAACCAAACGAACAGGTGCATTGTTTATGTGACCAACATGGCAGAGCCAGTACAATTTCAAATATAACAGATGATCAAGTTTGATGTGAACAAGAAAATAACCATGTGAGCAGCCACCATTGCTCCACATTCCCACCTGGGAATGTTTTTGGGAGATGGCAGGTTGATCCTTATTTTCAATTCCCCCAACTGTGCGTGTCAATACATAATTTACTGGTAAAAGTGTCTGTTTGTTTTCTTTGAAAGCTGATTGTTTTGCTTTAAAAGGTGGGAAAGTCTTCATCTGTGCTTCCCGTGGAGACTTAAAAGAAATGTGGACCCAGTGTCAAGTTTTTTCAGCGACACCCTTGTAATAGTATCACTTGCTTTTAAAAGCTTACTGTTACTCGAACCTGAACCGCATTTTCCAAGATGTTTTACCTGATGATAATTGCCAACAACAAATGTTTTAATTATTTAATAATTGTTTAATTTAAAACCGATCAGTAAATGAAATGAAATAAATTAAATAACCTTAAGTTGTCACATACACTGTTACATGCAGTGAAATAAGACCCTTCTGGCCACAGACATAGACGAGGTGAGGACAGGCCAGTGTTGAGAGGTAGCATTTGAGAAAGAAACAGAGAAATGGGTATACATTGGGTAAGGTAGCTCAAAAAGAACTTTTCTGCACTGTCCTTCAGAGGGCAGTGTGGAGCAGGTTAAAAAAAAACATTGCAACCAAGCACATATAGATATAATACAGGAAAAACATTGCAGGAGGGGGTAGGGTCAATGAAAGTGGTGGGACCGCTGCTGACAATAGCCGATGGTCCGAAGATGGGCTTTCGAATTTGAAAGAAAGAATTAGAATTTTTTTGTTAAAAAATGTCATCTTTACCCGAGGTTAAATACGATGTGAAAAGCTCAACACACTACTGTTTAGCAAACCTAATTTAATTTTGCTAAAGCAAAATTCTGAATTTAGCTTTCAATCCCATTTCCGCTCACACAAATAGCATAGAAGACACTCATATTAACCGCCATCCGGTTCGTAAACGGTTTATAGTTTTCCACCAGATCAACTCCCAGCCCTTTCTTTCCAGTCGATATTCATTTTACATTCATCACTTTATGGCCTTTCTAACGCAGACTAATTCTCCAGCAGCTGCACCATTAACTATTAAACCCTCGTGGTGTTCGCTGCAATAAAAAGCACTGTGTTGAGACACATTTTGGGGGGTTTTGGGTTCAAGTGACACATGAGATGACCCGTGCTGGGCTGGCTGGTGTGGAGTTCCACACTCCCAAGCTCGGTTCTGGCTGGACGCTTTTCCAAAGGCCCAGTTCTCCCAGCAGGCGATATGGCTAGCTGTTTATTAAGCTGTTTTGCGGGCAGTAAAACGCTAGAAGTGGGCTATTAGGCCTTGTCTATGTCTGACAGACTGTGGCCAAGCAGTTCTCTAATTACTGCTTATAAACACTTTAATTTCATGACTTATCGCTGAGCCTAGCAAAAGGAAAGGCATTATTTGTTCGAATCGACCAATACCAGTCATGTAAATCGCAGTTTACTCTGCTTCCATTTGTCCAATTAGGCTCTGCTGGCTTGTGTTCTAATGTGCAGAAACATATTTTGCTAGCTAAACTGTGTAGCATGCCAAAACAAACAAAAGTCGGAAACGTTCTTTCATGAAAGTCTCTTTCCCACCAATTCCCAGCGTTTTTTTTTTTCAATATATATCTAACATAACAGTTACTCCCAAAACAGTACTTTGATATTTTGACAAACACTCATTGTGGGTATAAAGCCTCACGTAGCCGTTAGCTAACATGCTAATCCCATGTCTAGTCCAGACATATGCCTTCAACAAAACACAGAACACCCAGAAAGTCACATATCTTATAATTTCAGGATGAAAACTCTTTAATTTTGTTTTGGTTTAAGTGCTTTAACTTAAATGTTTATGATTAGAGCACAACAGCACACACTATTAATCAGAAGCAAATGTTGTGGCTGTTTGGAGGTTAGACGTCAGCAAATCTCCAGAAGCCACAAGGTTTCTTATGGCATATTATATTTCAATAATTACTGTAAACGTGTAAGGAACTTAATCTGAGGAGCTGTGCCATACAGTTCTGGGGTGACTGAAACCAGATCATGCTTCAAACCGGTTTCCTGTCATTTTTGCTTTTATTGGGTTGCGGTTCAAACCATAACCATGCTTTCAGGATTGATGAAGTGATATCAACACCATATTGGGATGATTTATGAGAGTTGTTATAATTACTTTGCTTCAATGTAAAGGAAAGCAACATTTCTAGCTGTGTAATGAAGGCAAATAGTATCCAAGCGCATCATCTTAAAAGTATGCATGTGCATGGGGGGGGGGGGGGGGGTTACAACTTCACAAAAGTTAATTCCAGCCAAAAGAACCCCCATAACTCACATCATTTGGGTTAATAAAAATAAGAATACATTGTTGTTTAAATAGTTGGTATCAAAATAGTTAAATACACCCCCCCCCCCAAACCCTTCTTCATGAAATACTTGGAATTACAGTGAGTTAATAAGTATTTGATCATGCTGTGATTTTACTACTTAGAAATCATGAAGGGGTCTAGAATTTTCAGCATTTTCAGCTGCATTTCCGCTGCGAGAGATGGAATCTAACATTACAAATTACTGGGTGAAATAAAAATTTGCAACTATTGCCTTTATTCTTCTTTTGAACCCGCTTTTGACATGTTAGACCATAAATTATTACTTGAAGAATTGGAAAACCTATTTGGCATTGAGTTCCTATCAAAGAAAGTGTTCTTTCTCTTTTGAACGGGGGAACTCGTCTTCAGCTTCTGCAGAAATTAATTGCGAGGTCCCACAAGGTTCAGTTTTGGGCCCCCTATCTTTTAACACATATATTATACCAATTTTTTTTTTAAATATTATAAGGAGCCATAATATACTATTCCACTTCTATGCAGATAACTAGCAAATTTAACTCTCGGCTGAAGAGGTTGTCGACTTGTGGGTTGTTTCCGTTATCGATATGTAAAACTGGCTTGCCAGCAGTTCTCTCTAGCTATACAGAGACAAAAATTCAATTGTAATTTTTGACAACTCAGAACGGATGTCCTTGTGTTCTCTTTGAGGTTATCATCTCACCAGAACTTTCTCGATGTCCCATGCACCAAATTAAAGGCAAATGGAGATCATTTTCAAGCTGGATTGCTCAATCTACACATTAAATAAAGAATCGAGACACATGTTGTTTGCTTGCTTCAAGGTGAAATGCTGCAGATAAAACTCAAGCTGTCTTTGCATCATCATAATATTGTTCTCACACAAAATAAATGTCCCATTGCAAGCTGTAAATAAAATCAATTAATCAAAAGTTGGCCGTAGCTTGTGATTCAGCAGAATTTTTTCCATTTATCCAGGCTTTCAATTGCATCATGGGACATTAAACTCTGCAATCCAAGAAGATAAATCTTTTTTAAGCTAATAAAACGTCAGAAAACATCTCCAGACCAAACCTTTGGTGTGATTGCGCTGTCATGTCAAATCACTTTTTTATTACATTTATTAAGTAAAAAAATGTGTAGATGAAAGGCCACATACAAATTTAAAACGTTCACAAAAACAGACATTTAGTCGTAAATTTGCTAAAAAGATAGCGTAATGGCAAGATTTTTTGTCATTGCAGAATGATATGAAGGATGTGAAAATAGACGTAGAAGAAAAAAACAATTTACACAAGTGTCGTGTTCTCCCAGTAATATTTTTTCCAAGCTTTACTTCTTTATAATAGACTTCTCCCGAGTGAGCTCATGACAACACGTCAGACATCAGCATTTAAATGACGTCAGCTTGATCTGAGAATCAGGCGGGCTTCATTGCTTCTGGGTTGCCGGTCTAATAGCCTCTTTAGCAGAAATAATTGCTATAGAAATAGGCAGCACTGATGAAATACATACTTTTGCGTTTAAAGGTGTTTCTTTTAAAGCCTTCATAAAAGCATCCAGAGCTTGGCACTCCATTTAAGTATGTGTCAAACTCTTTGTTGCCAGTATTACAGAGCCAGGCTCGGAGACGTGCAAAAGAAGAATTGGTTGCATAGGAACTGAATTCCTCCCACAGAGTCGTGTGGGGAAAAAGTGTTCAATTCTGTGGGTTGGGTGATGTTTTTGCCACTTTTAATGTTTTCCCCTTCGTCGTGCATTTGCAGCATTTAAAATGGGAACACCGTGTCTATGCTAACAAATTGTCTGATTAAACATTTTACATTCGCTTTCCAAAATACCAAGAACTGTGACTCAGCTGAGCTTTTTCAGTACGTTTATGCCAGTTTGCTGTTGATCAGGTGCATTCGAGAGTTTATTAGACAATCTTTGTGTAGGCAGGCACATACTCCAGACTGAATACCTGTCCTCAAGACAACCCCGCAAGTGTTTACTTCGGGTTTTAATCTGGTCGCTGCAACAGCTCTAAACTGGAGACTAAAGCATTAAACTTTAGAAAAAAAGATCCTTTGGATAGTCAAGCAGAGAACTTATTCCTATTGCTTAAATCAGTTAGAGCAAACAAAAAACTAATGGGGTAACAAAGTTCACTCTGCTTCGCTGGATGTTGAGCCATGTCCAAGCTCCTACTAAGAGCAGCTTGTTCTGCTGTGAGATGATTGCTAATTAGCACCTTGTTCGTTCTGTTTGTTGTTTTTGCTCTGCATGGTTACTGCGGGTGCTTTCTGCTTTCACTCTTCTATCCTTTCTCAGATGGGTACACTCGACTATAACAATTCTGCTTCTTCTTCTTCTACTGCTTCTTCTTCTTGCAAATAGCCACAATGCATATCTATTTTAAAGGCTTCTTCTTATTCTTCGCATTCCTGGAGATATAACCTGTGTCCCAATCCAGATTTCTGCTACTGTTTTCGAGGATTTCATCAGCCGTTGGTAAATGGGTCGATCTAGCCTTCTTCTGACCACTGAGTTTTATAAACTCTTCCATCTGCTCTTTGCTACCTACAACAAAATGACCAAGAGTTAGCATACATGACATCTAGGTGGCTATGTGTTAGTATATATCACTACTACCATTTAAAATATCCATTTGTTCAGCTGTAGTCACTGAGATATCAACTAATCTTAATTAAGATCTCCAGATCATTGAGATCACCAGGTTCCCTGACCCGTATATACCCCTCTGCCTAGGGACCGGTGTCCAGTTTGAAGTGTTCTAGACTGATCCATAGCCCTTGTTACCTGCTTGTGTCTGTCATTCAAATCCCTTGAGCTTCTGTGCTGTTTAGTTTTCGTAATGTTCTTTGTCTTGCCCAACTGGTCACGATTTATCTTGAGATTGCCATTTTTGAAAGTTACAAATCAAGATTTTTTTTTTTTGCGAGAACAATGGGAGAATAAAGCAGGCTTTTCTAACTAGATGCTTCAAAGAGAAAATGTTTTATTCCTGGACAAATAAAAATGTAAAAGCTCACATTTTGAAACTAGAATCTGAGTATCAACAGTAGTACTGCCATGTTTTTAGGGGGAAAGCACTGCACCACCCAAGAGAAAATATGCACCTGCCTGCAGAGACAGGACAGACATGAGATTACACAGATGTTTAGAGGACACTGGAGGAAAATGCTATTCTTCACAAGCTGAATTGTTACATAAATGAGGAAACCTTCCGTCAGGGAATTGCAACCATCCCCGGCGCTCAAACATCTCTTTATCAAAAATATTTCATATCATGACACAAACTTTTCAAACGATTGCAAATGACACATAATCACAGAGGTCTTACATGTGCTACCACTAATAAACACTTTAGGAGGTTGAATATGTCTGTATGTGTTAAACTAGTGCTGCATCATCCATCCCCATTAACCTTCAGCCCATTTAGGTTATCTACATGCTAAACACAGGTTTTGCAATAGGGATTAAACATTTCTCACCTGATTTGTGGAGTACTGCTTGTTGTTTTTTTACAATTGTTTTGCAACCCTGGCTAAATATTATGGAGTTAACCCAAGACTAACCCAAAGTAGTGCAAAAATCAGAGTAAAACTTCCATGCAAGCGGAATTGGTCTGCAGTGTCATCGAGTATGACCTCGTTCCATGCAGCGTAGCAGAATATTAGCATGTCAATGAACATGACAATGTTATTATTAATAATGTAACCGTCCCTATAAATGTTCTCTTTAGGGATGGGGTAACAGTAAGGGTTAGTGTTAGGGTTACTGTTCCCAGTGCAGGGGAGTAACACGTGGGCCCCAGATGTCGCAAGTGAGATGTCGGATCTCTGTAAGATGGTTGCACTTGCATCTTTCTTTCATTTTTGGATACCTTTTGCTACAGTATTTTGACTGATTTTTAAAGCTTTTTTTGTGTAAAGAAATGATTGTGTGACATTTTTCTTCCATGGGGAGCAATTGTTGACAGCATGAAATTGGAAGGGCTTTTCTTTGTAAAGTAGATTACAAAGACTCTTTTATAGTCACTTGTACGGCTCTTAAATGAATCATCACTCACCTGTGGTTGAACGGCTGTTAATTAAAATGTTGTTGTTAACTTGTTTTATCGTGTGTTTGATACATTTGTGGGAGTATTTTGTAGTATAGTATCTTGATATTGTTTCTGAAAGATTTTCGGACAGATGTATTCATTATTTGCATTATGTAAAGGTGAAACAGAATTGTTTTTACCCACTTTTTGAAGTTCCAAATTTATCTTTTTCCAGGTGTGAAAAGCACTTATTTCAGTATTCACAGCTCATATGCTCCAGAAGAATCTGCTGATTTCAGAGTTCCTCAGCATCTGAGAGCCACTACTGCCTTGGCAAGCTTGCAGCCGGCAAAAGAGAACATACAAAGCCTTGTTTTTAACAAGGTTATTAGCTGCTTTAGCATTCCTGTTGTGATTGTAAACATGCTTGTGAATTTTCTGGAGATCTAGAGCCAGTGCAGTGGAGGTATACGATCAAGAGCTGCCGCTCCGAAGGAAACCAAGAAGCTTTTGATTCTCACAGGGTTCAAATGTCCTGAAGAGCAGACGTGCTGTCAGGTCACAAGAATAATATTACTCTCAATCCTGATATGGTTTCCATGAAAGAGAGAAAACACCCTTTTTCCATGCATTTTGTTTTAGGAAAACCTTTTGAAGCCTCCATTCTAAGTAGAATTTGGTCTAAATCCTGCAGACCCAATCAATAGGTTCTAGTGTGTAACTTGTGGGCGAGAGCTTGACTTTTCTTTATGGTCTAATTCTACAACTCGTTCTACGTTCCGTATATTGTGCCGTGTTTCTACATGATTTTAGAAATGGCTCGACTTGACTTGGTAAGACTTAGATCTACTTGCAATGCTTCACCATCTTGTTTCTACCAACTTCCAGTATCTGAGTGGTCTTGTCACGCAAAGTTCCTTTTGGTGTCTCTTGGAAAACCTTTTCTTCCTTTTGCATAATCTAGCCTTCTGCCAATCAAAAGATGATCAGAACCTCCTCACTTGCATAGCTCTTTCTGGCCAATCAGTGTGTTCAATAACTGATTGGAGGAGGTGCCATCTTAATGTTTAGAGTAGTGGAAACTGTCACAACAAGTGAAATTCTATAATGGTACCAATGGGTTGCTGCTGCTAAGCACGTAAGGATTTTGTTTAGTTAAAATATGGTGAGGAAAACAGAAAACTTAGTTTTTCCCCTATAATTAAGAAGAAATGAACCCATGCATGTCTACTTATGGCCATGCTATATCAAATGGGAACCGTTGGAAACACTTGTCTGAAAATCCTTAGAAGGGAGTGTCTGAAACGAGAAGAATACTTGCAGATTATGAGATTATTATTTAACTGGTTCCAGTGACTCTCGTAGACATCCTTCCGCTGTTTTCCTTCCTAGCAGCTGTAAAAGCATGTAAAATTATAGCTATTGCAAATACAATTCACTAAAGGAGCAGCACTAAAAGTGATTCAGACTCTTGCATTCTTTGAATAGATGCTGGTTGCCATCAAGCCAATGAAACATATCTTATTCCCAATTCTTAGAATACTCCTGGCATGATTTCCCACCATTTGGACCACTCGGTGGAAAACCAAGGAGCATCTAGCTAAATTTAGAGTAATGACCATAGTTGACATATTGGACATTTCGCCATGAGTGAGATCTGGTTATTATGGAAGTGTGGGGTAAATGAATGAGGCTGTTTTGGGGTGAAGCATGGAAACATTTTTCCTGTGCCAGTCAACCCACTATTGACTTTGGATGTGGTCTGCAAACCTTTTTTCTCTCCTGACCTCGCGGTAACCGATGACAAGTCTTGTAATTTTAGCTTTGCCGTGGACCCAGCATGCCCTGCTCTCCAAACCCCATCCACATTAATTAGAGGTAAGTTAAAGAGTCACAGTGAACTTTAAAGTCTCTCGTTGAGACACACAGGAGCCGACCACATTAAAGGTTTAATGGCCTTGACACTTGGACCGGGGAGCAAACGAGTTGGCTATGTCAAAACAAAGGTGGTGCTGGGATGGAGAAAACGGAGTGGACGGTGGCAGAACCACTAGATAATGTGTCCCACATGGTCAACGTCCTGGTCCAGCAACAGTGACAGGCATAGGAGAACTTCAAGGTCTTTAAAAAGAATTCTTTGAAGAATCACTTTGATTATTAACTGAAACAATCCTTTGCAAAAGGGCCATTAATATGTTTTGAAAACTTTGAGCACCTTTTTTCAAATTTCAAAATAAGAGTTAAAATTAGACTCTCAAACAAAAAAAAATCCATTGACTTGAAATTTAGTTTTCTTTTTGTAGATTATTCCACACATTATTGTACGTCATTTAATGCTCATGTTCAGCATTTGCACATCGTTTCCTAATTCTCAGCATCTGCCTTATTTATGCATTCCTCAGTGCATCTGTCTGCTTTTTGAGCTTGGGCTCTGTTCTTGATATTAACCGAATCACTTTGTTGATATTGGTTTCCCAAGCCCATTTCCTGTCTTTCATGTCCTCTGGCCATATTTGAGTTGAGTCCATGTCTGTGTCTCCTCCCCTGTCTGAGGTAGTGACAGAGCAATGGGTTCACGCCTGATTTAAAGAAACAAAAATTACGTTTCTCCATTTTTTTAAAGTCATCAACAATTGCTAAATTACATGAAGTGGTGACTGATGCACTATTATAGAAACTCATAAAGGGCACAAAAATTAGACTATAGCTGCATTTCCAGCCAAATAATGGAATAATGGACATTGCACTAGATGGAAAAAAAAATCATGCGCACAACTGGGTAAAATAAACGTTTTATCCAATAAGAATAAACTACGATGGAAACACATTTACCGAATAAATCCCAATGCAATGCGGAACTGGGGCATGATATAGGGCGGCATTAATGGACTAACCAGCGGGTTAATAAAGGTCTGAAATTTTCTTTTGGCCATTCTAAAAGTCCTTTGCCAAAGTCACCTCCCAGAACTGGCCAGCTGTGTTCCCAAAGAGCAGTCTCCCACCTCCGAAAGCAAGATGACATGACTGCGCATATAGAGTTTCGTCTACGTGTTCTAAGATACAAGTTAAATCCCTCTCCTAACGCAACTTCTATTTCTTTTTTGATATTTGGTGCCAGTCTATCAGGAAGTGATTATTTTGTCTCTTGGACTGGTTTGGTTGAAACTGTGTTGCAAATATTTGCAAATATTTTATGCAATTTTCCAGTTTTGCACATAAATAATTTTCATCTTTGGATGGAAACATGGCTAATGAAACAAAAAAGTATTGGCTTTCCCACATCCAGTTAACCAAATCTTCTTTTCATACCACGAGCTGAATATTTCCTCTTACTTATCTCAGGATGATCCGGCCCAAGCTCCTTTAAAACAAGTTTCTCCTAATATTCCCTTCTTACCAGAATTGTTGAGAATTAACAGAATTGACCACTGGTAGCAGATAAGGTGTTGATATGAGTTTTAAGTGGTTGACAGAACTTCGGTAGTGAGTATTATAAAGACACCTTTACCCTGCTACATACCTATTATTTGGACAGAATCTGTCCAGATCTAACTAATCCTAACCAAATTTTTTAGCAGCAGTTCTTGCATTCTTTACTCAAATATTTTAGTTTTACATTTTACTGTGTTTTCCCAGGTATTCTGTATAAGATTCCTTTTTTACCATGTGACCTTGCAAACTTTAACACAAGGAAATCTTTCAATACAAAAACTCCACCATGTAAATGCTAAAAATTATATAATGACAATATAAATGACAAATGTTTCTGTTGTACTGCTTGCTTGTCAGGAACGCCTAGTAAAATGTGAGTTTTAAAGCTGTGTTTCCAAGGAAGGAAATGGCAAAGCCTGAGGTCACAACGCTAAGGTCTTCCCGCAGACTTCCCGTTGATGGGGTAGAGGCCTAACCTTGTAGCTTCTACTGGCTTTAGCCTCAACTTTTACTTAATAGCTAGACAAAATACAATGCATGAGATGTGATACTTACAGATTTATTAAAAAAAACATCTCACTCCTCCCACTGACAGAGACTTTCTATTAGTGCTGAGTTATTTGGCGTGTTCTCTTGTTTATTAGACATGTTTGAAAGCTGCTCATTTATGTTTAATAACTCTCAGAGGACCCGGTTCATCCAACAGTGGAAAATTTCAGACAAAAATGCTTGGAAATAAGGATGAATCCAATTTCCAACCGCAGCTGAGCCATCATTGGGGATCAGCAGCTTTTGCTTTTGGACTCTTCCCTTGCTTTGCTTATCTAAACAGCAGAAATTGGGCAGATCTTTCAGGAAACATGACTGTGCATGATTTCCATGGTTCCTGGAGGTGCATTGTGGGTCGTCCATGCAGGTGCTTAGCTTTGAATGTTTTATAAAAGACATTCCACTGTTCAAGCTGAGCTCCAAGAAGAGGTGTTTGGATAAATCACATGCGATTTTTGTACATGTATTCGTAGAAAATTTCAGGCAACAATAATGGAATCTATTAATTTTGTAAAGAAAAAAAACTAAAAGCTTCCTGTACAACTAGATGTTACAGAATTTAGAAATTCAGATTAACTGATGTTAATAAAAAGTATTTTTGTCACATTTCTGTTAAATACAATTACAATCTAAACAATCTAAACCTGTCCAGGGTGTACCCCCGCCTCTCGCCCAATATGTTTGCACCGCAAACCCCCGTGACGCAAAAAAGGGATTGGAAAATGAGAAGGAACCGAGTGAACACTGCACAACGGACATTACTGGACACTCCAACATGACAACAGTCTAAAACGCAAACGGCCAAGCCCCATTTGGTCACATCAGAACAAAGTGAAGGTTTTGGAGTGGCCATCTCAGTCTCCTGACCTCAATTTCATTGACCAACTCAATGGAAGAACTCAAAAGTGCCGTTAATGCAGTTGGAGCCTTTTTGTATAGAAGAATGGGTTGTTTAACCAACAGAGTTAACCAACTAAAGAACCTCATCAACAACTACCTCAAGAGACTTGGGGGGAATGCAAAACATTAGGATTTGGGGCGTGTAAACATTTAATCAGGGTCATTTGGAAAGTTTCTGTTGAAAAGAAAAAGAGTGAAAAGAAATAGAGAAAAAAAGTTTTATTCTTATATTTTGAAAAATGGCAGAGAAATAAAACATTTGCCAGGGTGTGTAAACTTATGAGCACGACTGTAGATTGTTTCTTATTTATTTTCTTTTATTTGTGTGGTTACACATAGAAATGAACGGTATCTGTTCATTTCTAAACCTAGCAGGTTTAACATGGTTCCCAGCACCACCCAGGAGTTGTGGTCTGGGTGGCAGTGTGGGCACAGGAAATGTAACTCAGACACACTGAGGTTTCCAGTAGTCTGTGGGCAGAAGCCTGCTTTATTTTACACTCTGCCTCTTTGTACTTGCGTCCCCATCACTCTTTGAGAAATAAACTGTACCTCAGAGATGTTTACCCATCACTTGAGTGGTTTCTCTGACGTCCTGAAATCTGAAAATGTTTTGTGGTAATAATGGTGAGTTAGCAATAGTGAATTTATATACTAGCATTAAGGTTTGAGGTTTGAATGTGCTGGTCCAAGTGGTAAAAAAGACTTTTATTATGAAATGAAATTAGCCTTTTGAAACAAACAGGAGCTTTATGAAACATAAAACATACACATTTAGGGTTCAAGACGAACTTTGTTGTTTAACAATTAATTTAGAACTGGGGAGGTGTTTAAAGGAACATTCAATGTTTTTTTGAAAATAGCACTTCTAGCATAGTTTAGCATCTTTTATAGATCCGTATACAGTGGTGTGCCCTGTTTTTCTTTAAAAATCATTGGCTGTCTGGATAAGAAACTTCACTTAAATATATAATTCAGGAGACAAGCCCAGTGATTTTTGAGAAATGTAATAAAGTTATATAATTTATGGGAACTGTGAATTAATTAAATCAGAAATTAAAAATATTAGATCATTTTCAATAGAATGCATTAGGGTATAATCATATTGAGTGATCTATGGATAATCTGTAAAGAAATCTATGCTATGCTAAGCTAACAGCGCTATCCACAGATCTGGCGAATAATTTCACAAAATGTAAAAAAACATCTTAACATTTCAAAGAGATTGCGAGAAAAAGAGATTGCCCATTTTAAATGTTTAACACATTTTATTTTAAAATATAATACGGTAGAAAACATCTACTCATTAAAAGGATAACTGTTTTGGTACCAAAAGTGTTGCTTTGTGCATATATTCAGTTGTAGCATTAAAAAGTTATCATATATATATAATTTTTATGTGTTAAAGAGCAACTGGACCTACCCCTTTGGAAAAAGTTAATGCAATAGCAATGTGTGATAAATCTGGATCTGCATTAATTAGCACTAGATCAAAGTCTCCTGCTTTTTTAACGTTTTTCTGCTCGAGCCACATGTGGTCCACAGACTCGGCCCAGGCATGTGGTTTTATTTAGCTTGTGGAAAGGTTAAATAGGAAACTTGGATAAGAGAAAAGGCACTGAATATTTTTTATGATGAAATTTTGAATGTTTCTGGGGCATTTTAAACCATACATGTAAAAAAAAACGCATCAGTCTTTTGCTTTGCAAGTCGGTCCTGGCGGAGACGGTTCTTGGCTGTTACACCACGTTTGTTTCTATTGCACATTTAAACACGGTGGTTTGTGTAGGGCTAATTCTCTTGGATGAAAAGCCAGAATCCAGACTCTTTTAGATACTGGCACCAGACAAATTGCTGTGAATTTAGTATTTTTTTAAACAAGAGCCTTTCTTTGGTTGTAAACAAAAAGAAATGTTGTTTATGTAAAAGACTATGAGAGAGACCAAAATACAAAATGACAAAGACAAAAACTTTATTGGTTAAAGTGATTTTCACAGACTTGAATAGTCATTTTTCATCGTTCCACTGTGGCAGTTTGACAGTAGGACACTAGCGTAGTTTGATTTAAAACCGTGTAACAATTGCACAATTGTCTTGTTTTAGCCACTCAACTCCTCAAATCAAGGATACTGTGGGAGCAATGCAAAGATGGAATGGTTTTAATTCTTGTAGTGTTGTAAAATAAATTAGTTACAAGCATAACAGAGAACTTTTCGTCTTTTTTGCATCAAATAACACCCAAAATCTCAGTGCAAACACCATCGTAGCTGAAAAACCCAGGAGCCTCTGAAGAATGAGTACCAATAAACTATGATGCACAATTTGAAAAATCGAAAGAATGTTCACAATGCAGTTTCATTAGTGATTGATAGTAATGGAGCTACGTTGGCAAATATCTCTTAAAGTAACCGACTAAATATTAGTCCAGCTCTAAAAAGCAGTCTTCTGAAAACAAAACCACATTTGTGACACATTTAGTTTGATTTACAGTACTAAACCTCTATCTCTCAAGCAGCAAGGATTAAATTGAGTTAAACAGGTCATTCACGCCAAAAGTACGTTGTTAATTCTACTATAAACGAATTCACGCCGAAATTTTCAAATAAGAGATAAAAAATAAAGCCTTTCTCACACACTGTCCAGCAAAGATCAAAATGCATAAACGAGAAAATGAAGCCGTGTAACAGTTGATACAGCAGCTCAGTCCACACATAGACATTTCGTGTCATACCACCACCCAAAACATGACAAATACCAAATAACACTAACCGACACTACATAAATTCAAAGTTTATCAGGAAGATGACAGTCCACTGTGATTAATGAAACAAAGCAAAACAAAAAAAACGCGGTCTATTGCTGAAATTTGGATTATTGTCAATAAATATGCACTTTGATGGTTTTAATTACGTAGACATGACCTTGAGTAGTAGTCAATCTTCATCTAGTGGTGGATAACCTGCTAATTGTTATGAATAAATAAATATTAATCCATGACTGCGGACAAACTGTTGGATAATGTGAATTTGAGGTCATGCAAGCGAGTTACGTAATTACCGAGATTGACTGTAGGGGGTGTTTGAACGCAAATCTTCACGAGGGAGTGCGCCAAAGTGGAATTGTTGTGTGGAACCAACACAACACAACCAAATCAATCACATCACCGAGGCTGAATTGAGAGACGCATCAATTCGCCCGATATCACGGACAAGCCCCCTTGGCCGTGGGGTTGTTAGCGCATGTTAGCAATGCTAGTTTCATTAACGAATAGTACCTCCAGCAATGTGAGTAATTTAAAGTCTCTGTATCGACTAGAGTCTAGAGTGAGGAGCGTTCGCGGATGAACCTCCGCTTCCTCTTTATTGGAGATGAGTGTGTCTCATTCCCTATGTCAGTTCTCTAGCATTGTGACGGGGCAAGGCTAGACGTCCAGGTCGTCGGGCCTTGCTCGACTACTCATACGGCTGCTGGCGCGGCTGCATGGCCGGGCATCTATCAATGCTAGTGGCTGGAGCTCGTGCCCTGGAGTCAGTTTCTTGTGCTCGTGCGTATCGTCAGGGTAGTCAAAGGCCTGAGCATGTGAATTGGAGATGGTGCTCCCGTTTTGGCCCAAGCGGTTCTGTTCTGTGCTGTAGTTGGCCCAGTTTTGCTCATTGGCCTGTTTGTTGTAATTGCGACAAGAGTTGGTCCGTTCGCCAGTGGCTAGCTTGTAGCCAGGAGGTGACATGGGGGAGAGTGGAGCCGTTGGCGAGGAGCAACCGTTGTAATAGGCGTATTTAGTCGTGGACATTTCCTTGGGCGTAGGGCTCAAGGTGCCGGTGGGAAACTGGTTTTGTCTGCCTTTCACGCGGTCTTTGATCCTTTTGAAGAGCACGTAGAAGAGCTCAATGATGTTGAGCAAAAGAGAGACCAGTGAGACCACCAGCATGAAGATAATAAAGATTGTCTTCTCGGTAGGCCGAGAGAGGAAACAGTCCACCCTGTGAGGACAAGGAGAACGCTCGCACGTGTAAACAGCAGACAGGCTGAACCCGTAGATGTACCACTGGATTACAAGGAAAGCCACCTCCAGGATGGATTTGAAAATGATGCTGAAGATGTAGGTGCGCAGCAAGCCACCCTTCATCTTCACCTTGCCGTGCTCCTCCAAGCCATGCTTGAACTTCTTCAGCTCGATTTTCTTGAGATGGAGCTCAACATCACCACCGTCGTTCTGCACAGCCTTCAGCTCCTCTTCCCTGCGATTGAGCTTCTCTTCCTTGCGCATCAGGTAAAACACATGCGCTAGGTACAGGAGTGTCGGCGTGGACACGAAGATGATTTGAAGCACCCAAAAGCGCACGTGCGAGATGGGGAACGATTTGTCGTAGCAGACATTCTCGCAACCTGGCTGCTGGGTATTGCACTTGAAGGCCGACTGCTCATCTCCCCAGGCCGACTCCACAGCTGTTCCCAGAACTAGGATTCGGAAGATGAAGAGCACCGAGAGCCAGATCTTCCCTCCCGCCGTGGAGTAGGCCTGCACCTTGTCAAGAAGTCTTCCTAATGCACTCCAGTCACCCATCTTGAGGGAGTTTTAGCTGAAAGTAGAAAGGGAAGATGTAATTTGATGTGTTGTGGTACTTGTTTTGGGTATTTTGCATCACATTGGGTGTTAAAAGGTCATTTGGTTTAGAGGTTATGTAATGCAGAGATGCCATACTGTGCTGCAGTGCCCAAGCATTGTAAAGTTCACCGTAGGTTGTTTTTCTTCACTTAAGGCACACGATGAACGTGTTATTTTCAGCACCTGCTGAGAATATTCTTATGAAAACTGACCTACAGTTTATCATAATATAAGCAACACCTGCATTCTGCAAGGATAACAAACAAGTTACCCAGGGTTTAATTTCTGAGTTGTGAAAGGAACCGAGAAACAAGGGTTTTTTGTTGTTGTGCAGATTTTAACGATTAAATCTAGCATTGGTTTACATCACACTATGATTTAAATGTCTTAAGAATATCACCTCCATAACTCTAATCAAAATCTGAAATTAAACAAGTGGGAAATGGAAGATAGGTGTTTTAACATCACTCAAATTTCTGATCTGAGAGCAAGTTTTTGATTAATGCTCAATGTGCGTCATGGAAAATAAAATATCATAAGGATCTACTTAAGATGTTCTAAAGAACTGTTTGTTTCATGTGGTGCAAGCATGAAGAAGAGCACATCTTCAATTTCCTGAGTAATTTGTGGGTCTCATGGCACTAATAAAACAATTTTAAAAGGATGTGGAATTAATTTCCATAGTTGAAGTTGTAAAATTAGAAGAGTTAAACTGAATAAACAGTAAGTACTTGTGGTATTTAGTGAGCAACTAGTGAGGAAAAAAGTGGAAAGAGTTTGGGTTTTGGGCTGATAAATCTCATATAAATATAAAATAAATATGAATGTGTAAATACATTGAATATATAACCTTATATTAACTACCTTGTATTTGAGCTTATATTATGATCTAAACATGTAATAACAAATGCATAATCATTATTTAAAAAAATAATAATAATCTTCTATGTGGTGATCTTTAAGTATATAATTGTTTGCTAAACTTCTTGAAGTTTACAAACTAGTTTTTGCTAATGTTTGAGGATGGTAATATGTTTAAAAATTAGATTTAAAAACTACTGTAAACTTTAAAGGAGCAAACAGCGCCCTCTTAAGCGCGTTTATGACGTCAGACAAACATCGTTTTGTGCAAAAATAGCTGTAAAAACATCGTTAGAAAATGAAGTCTACTTAAGTGTTGTAATATTTGATAATATTGTAAAATAGATCAGAAATATTATTTTGTTGTGTTTATTATAACGATATCTGTTTTATTTTTAAAATACATTTTCTTCAAAATGTTATAAAGTCACTTATTTATTTTTCTTTAATTTATGCCTGATGAAAAATGGCAAAATAGTCTTTGTTTTAAAAATGGTATCTTTACTGTTTTTACCAAGCGTTATATTACTATAATTACCGTTTGTTGAAATTTTAAATCATTTTGTTCACTCCTCTAATTGTTTAAGTAAGTTAGAAATCTAAACGTTACAATTGATCACAAGAATTACCTTTGATACTTGCATATAAACATTTTTTCGCTGTTTTCGGCGTATAAAAGTGCCGCTATGTAAGGGGAAAAAGTCTAGTGAAGTTTTACGTTTTTTTTTTTTTAAGTTTTAAGACAAGTTTTTAAAACTTACCTGGAGAGAAGATAAGAGAGGAGAGTCCTTTAGGGACTTACTCCGTCACCTCTGAAGAGCACGCACCAAATCCAAGTTAGCGACTATTGAGAAACTGAAGCTCACTTGTCAAACTTTCCTCCTTATAAAAGACTCGGAGAGAAGAAAGTGGAAGGCAGACGCAAAAGTTGGCAAAGTCACATGACTGACTACGTCACGAAGTTTTTGGGTCCTCCTTAAACACTCTTGAGCTTTATCTAAGATGTATCTTTCAGGAACTTTTTAACAGCTGTTATATCATTAAATAATATAATAGTAAAAGAAAATATAAGTGTGGTATATTGGCCTTTATAATATTAAAACACTAGGCTAATAAAGTGTCACGAATTCTTGCACTCGGGTTCCCAATGTAAACTTGTTAGGTATATTTACATTAAAAAGAAAGAGGTTTAAATATGATTGACATTATTGATAAGAAAGATATGATCAAAAAGTTGAACACCACGTCTTTCTAACAAGAAACAACACTCGGGACACTGTTTTGTCTTGTGAGTACAACCTTAGACTATCAGTAAAATACATTTTCACGTCACTTTGTCACCTTTTTATTTTTAAATCTAATTACAGAGAACAAAAATCACTCTCTGAACATAGATATAACAAAAACAAAGCATTTAAGTCTCGTTACAAGTAAAAAACGATATTTTATATTCTGACAGGAAAAAATGACTTCTTCGAAAGGTTGGCGAGCGCAACTAAGACAACTAGCGCCATCTAGTGTTCGCTTAGCAGTACACGCAATCAATGTAGAATGTGCGGTTATTACAGATAAGCACTGAAAAGAAAATTGTGATATTATTAGATACATTCGATGTCTTTCCTATGCTACATTTTAAAAAGTGAAATGTGTGTTTTATGCTTCGGGTTTGGCTCCATCCACACCAACTTTGCTTAGCTCCCACTTGTTCTGAAACGCCATGTTTTCCTGATTGTGCCTCACTCCACTCAAAGATTGAAGTTCTGCCGTAACCGCTGTTTGATACTGAAAGCTTCCTGGGTGCATAGCATTCCTGTTCATTTTGTTTCTCCCAGTTATCCTCTTACAAATCAAATATAATATTTCTAACACATTTAAAGCCAGAGATACACAAGCCACCACCAACATAAAAATGATAAAGATGGTTTTCTCAGTAGGCCTCGAAACAAAACATTCAGTCATCACTGTACAAGGTAATATTTGACAAAGAAACTTGTGCTCCATTATAAATCCAAACAGATAGTATTGTCCGACAATGAACGTCACCTCTAAAAGTATTTTAATGAACAGCTGGGTCAAGTAGCTTCCCAACATACTCCCTTTGATAACAACCTTCCCGTTTTCATCTGTGTATTTTGGTGATTTGGATGCCGGGTTGCTTTTCATTTGCTCTCGCAGTTTATTTTCTTGATGAATTATGTGCACCACGTGACCCAGGTAGACCAGAGTTGGAGTCGAGATGAAGATAATCTGCATGACCCAGAAGCGGATGTGTGAGATGGGAAACTTCCAGTCATAGCAGACATTCTCACAGCCTGGTGTGTTGGTGTTACAAACGAGGTTTGACCTTTCGTCTCCCCAAACACTCTCTGCTCCGGCTCCCAGGACCAGTATCCGAAAGATGAACAGGACGCTCATCCAGATCTTGCCGATGACAGTGGAGTGAGTCTGAACTTTGTCAAGCAGAGATGAGAGAAATCCCCAGTCACCCATCACTGGAAATTCTGGGACTCGATGTCCGTTCCTTAAACAACAAAAATTTAATTTCTGGGGAGTTGTGTCAACTATGACAAATTGGATTACCCCCAAAATTTTAATTTAGTGCAGAAAATTTAAATAAATTCCTTTCAAAATTCTACAATGTGACTTGTTGGAAAATATGAAAATATCTCTCTCCACATCTTATATATACAAATTAACAAAACTATAGAAGACGTTACATTAATATTGATGCTTATATACAATTTTAAACCTGAATTTCAAATCTTTAAAAACCAGCTGCATTGCTATAGACATTTTACTACTTACATTTGGCTGTTAAACATAGACTTTTAATTGTAACATGTGTATTTTATATTCTTTAGAAAATTCTATATATTTGATGTACGTTTTTCAAATTACAAAAAAAAAATATCCTTACCTTCACGGATGATGCAGATTCCCTTAAATTAAGAAAGATAATTACTGGTGACTGTGACACTGAGTGTAGCGGACAAAAAAACTTTAAAATATAGTTGGTTTATATTTATGTTTTGTTTAATTAAACCTTTTTTTTAACATTAATCTCTCAGATGCAGTGACAGACAAGTCAGAAAGGATCTGGTCAGTGATTCGTCTTCAATCCCAGAAATGTGATTTATCTTTATCAGAACGATTGATGAACTCTCCGCCCTCCCAATGATGAAAGCAAGTAAAAAAAGGACATTTTCACTTCTCTCTTTCTGTAATTGACAGAAGTTCATACGCAGTCATGAGTGCAGCTGTTGCGTATGTTTCGTGAACTTTTATGTTGCTATGTGGAAGCAATGACCATATATGTGACCGTTGTGAACTGCAAAAAAGTCTGTGGGATCAAATCCCTGAACCACTGCTTGAACAAGTAGGTCAGTACCTGTCAGAAAGCATTAAATTTTATGTTTCGAACTGCAGAGCGTTGGTGCTGTCTCTAATAGCTTTTGCATGGCCCGAGTTCCACAATGAATAATGACACATGACTGGACCAATCTGCATCCATGACGCATTAAAAATATGATGTCAACTCTGTCAGGCGCGGGCCATGTTTGGTCCACATATGCTGGAGACCGATAAAAGCTGAGTCCACTGTTGTGTGTAAAGATGATCGTTTATTTACAATAATTTGGGCTTCAAATGTGGCAGCTTTTAACTTTAATGTGTTACAGACTTTCTAAATTCACTGTACACTTAAATGCACTTAACATTCAATTGTGTTACAAACCCTAAGAAGTCCGATATCTTCAAACACATTGTTAGTTTGGGAAATTGTCTCTGTTTCATCATTTATCTCATGACCATGCAAGTGATGACCGTAAGCATTATTCAGTTTCAGGAATTGCAACATTTTGAGTGAAAGCTGAAAAAAATGTGTATTGGGGCAGTGACTACGTGTTCCTTTTTTCGTGGGTTGACACTTAAGAAAGTGGCTTCTTTAATCACATTAAAGAAGAAAGTTAGTAACTTGCAGCTTTTCAACCGCAACTAAGCCAGTCATCTTATACATAAAGTAAGTGAACTTATGATACAACTATTACCTCAAATAGCACACCGTTTCAAAGGCTATTGTATTAATCGTAAAAAATATATAATCTATATGTACATATATATATATACATTATAGATTATATATGGATCCAGTTTTTATTTTTTGCAGCCACCACTTCAAGTAGTCTCTAACAAGATATGACTTTACCTTTTTTTCCTAATTATTAGTAATTAAATTGGTTGTAGTTGTATCGGCACTAGTAGTGCTGGGAAAGAGAGGGGAAATAGAAACTCTGATGGTTAAACCTTTTTTCCTTTTGGTTTTCAAAGGGAAAAATAAAAAAGCTAATATTTGCAAAATTGAAAATCGAATGCATAAATGACACACGATTTTTATTCTGGGATGCTGTGTTTCTTTACCACCCAAAAAATCTTCCATTTCAAGGGCACCATGGGAGAGTGGGGATTCTTATCCAGTCTTCTAGACAAAGTGCAGTCTCATTCGACCAACATTGGGAAGGTCTGGCTGACGGTTCTTCTCGTCTTCAGGATCATGGTTCTGGGAGCTGGATTGGAAAAAGTTTGGGGAGACGAACGGTCAAATATGGTCTGCAACATCAACACCCCTGGCTGCTTGAACGCATGCTACGACCACATCTTTCCAATATCCCACATGCGATTCTGGGTTCTCCAAATAATTTTTGTGACTACACCAACCCTGGTCTACCTTGGATATGTTTTACACATCATACAAAAAGAAAATAAACTGAGGCACCATTCACAAAATCAGGCTGATGCCAAGCAACCAAAATACACTGACGCGAGCGGAAGGGTTTATTACAAAGGAAGCATGCTTTGCTGCTATATCTTCAGTCTTATTGTTACTATACTGTTTGAGGCTGGGTTTATTGTTGGCCAGTATTTTTTAATTGGGCTCCAAATGCCCACTCAGATAGGATGTGATGTTGATCCTTGCCCTAAAATTGGGCTTCATTGTTTTACATCCCGTCCGACTGAAAAGACTGTATTTATTATCTTCATGCTCGTAGTAGCCTGTGTGTCTTTAGCTCTCAATCTTGGAGAGATTTTTTATTTGTTGGGGCAGAGGAGTCAGCAAAAACGAAAGAGCCCAACTGCTGAAGATTATACCGACAAAGTAACCCCACCTGAAACCTGTTATTAAACACTGTTTTTGAAAATCTGTTTTGCTACATTTCACCATCAATTCCCCTCACTTCAAAATAAAAGTCTGTTTTAACTCCTCACACCTAATAGTGGTGCATAAGTCAAAAAGCCACCTTAAAATTGACAACCTTGTGGTCGAGTGTAGCAGTTATTAATGCTTTAATGTTCTCACTGAGAGGAAGTTATGAAGCTTCAAAGATCTTCATGCGTTTTAAACGTCATCCATTACTTATTCTAGTTAAGGAGGTATCTCCAGGTCACCGTAGGGGCATTACCACTCTTAAGTGTGATCAATTTACAAAAGTAGGCCTTCAAATGTGACCTTCTAGCTCCTTTGACCCCTTTTAATACTGTACCTGAAGACACGTTAACACGTCTTTTTTAGATACCCTTTTTAAATCCCAGTTAGGCGCACAGTGGGTTTTGGATGGTGGGAAATGGCCTAGAAAAATAGGAGAACTACACTGATTTTTCTGCCATGCTTAAATTGTAAGCTAATCAGAATTATTTTTTATTTGTAAGATTAAGTTATAAAATGTTAAATGTATAAACATTTAATATTTATAAAAATATTTAAATCTCAGTATGGACAAATTAAAACATATATATTTTTTCAAGTATAGCGTATAAAAATATAATCAATGTGTTCACAATTCAATAAACAATATTGAAATAGAACAGCTGTAACAATCACATAAACAATTGTATTAGGTTTTCTTCCAGTCAATTACAGTTATGTTTGTAATATTCGTCTAAAAATGTCAAAATCCAATATATCATCTCTTTTTCTTCCAATTGTTTTGCACTCAATATTCATGAATTCCATTTTTATTGATGACTATTACTTTAATTTATCTCAAGTATAAAATCCACAGGATAAAGTCTTGTGGCGCTTTCCTCTCACCTCAAGATGGCGTATTAAGACAAAAAAGCCGCTTTTGATCGTTACAAAGAGCAAAAGGCTTCAACATATTTACAGCTATTTACGGTGTGTTTCATGTATAATTTCTCTTTTTGACGTTCACATTTTAATGTAAAAATGGTTTCAATTTTATATTTATGAATGAACTGTTTACTCATTTATACATTTACTTATCAACGTTAAAGAAAATGTTTTTAAAAATGTTTACGTGAACAATGGCCTCAAAGGTAAACAAAAGGCTTTGGCGCCATAACCGCCATTTTTTTTATCTTCGTAATGCTCAGAATACACAAAATAAACATAAAGTATCGCATGGACCGTGCTATTACAAACTTTGGTGGGTGTGAGTAAATTAAACCCTCTTGCATATGTTTAAACAAACTATTAATCGTGTAATTTAACCATACCGGTCACAATTTTATATAGTTTTATTTATTTACGTTTACCAAGAATCAATTCACAAGGTTTTATTGTGTTGCTGAAACCTCCAGCTCATCACACAACATCAGGAAACTTTATGAAGGCATTTTAATTACAGTTTTAAAAATTGTCACAGTATTTACAATGGGTTTGATGAAAATTTCACGAGGTGAAAGGGTTATGATTTAAAAAATTAATTTAACAGTAAAATTACATAAAAGTATTGATATATCCTGCAAAGTGTTCATAATACAACCTAGACAAGACATAATTCTTTATGTTCTAGAACATATTGGTTCTTGGTTGCTCATTCAAAATGTGAAAGTGCAAACATAGGGTTAATATGAATGTGCCATAAACAATGAAAGCTTAAGGGGATCATTTTAGAGCAAATTACTCTAGAAAATGTTTTATTATTACTACAGAATGGATATTTGTTTATAGTTGAGATTCTAATCTAATCAGAACATTATCCAACATCATTTTCAGTTCGTCAAAGAAACTGGCAACAAAATCACACAACCTCACATTACATACAATTGACAATAGATCTAGTCTCATTAGGCTATTAACAAACTTTTTTTATTCACCCTTAGGTTTTGGTTGACTTTGAAGTTCCTGAGATATATATCTTGGATCCATTCAAACTTGGTGTATACGCTGCCGTTTTGGCACCACGATGCCTTTTTGATCTGCGGCAGATCAGGTAGAGCATCTCAATCACATTCAGAAGCAGAGAGATACAAGCCACCACCAGCATAAAGATGATGAAAATGGTCTTCTCTGTGGGACGAGACATGTAACACTCAACTGTATGGGGGCAAGGGGATTCAGAGCACTCTATCTTCGGAATCATCACAAAACCATAAATGTAATACTGGCCAACAATAAACGCAGCCTCAAGCAAGATCTTAAAAAACAAGCTTGCTAGGTAACTACCCAATAACTGTCCTTTGATTATAACTTTTCCATAATCGTCAGTGTATTTGTTCTTTTTGAGGCCTTCATTTTCAGCCAGCTGTTTCAGTTTTTTTTCTTTGTGGAGGAGATGCAGAACGTGGCCGAAGTATAGAAGCGTTGGTGTGGACACAAAAATGATCTGAAGCACCCAGAATCGAATGTGGGAGATTGGGAAGCTGTTGTCATAGCATACATTCTTGCAACCAGGTTGCTTGGTGTTGCAGATCATTTTGGATTGTTCATCGCTCCACACTTTCTCGGCCCCAGCACCAAGCACCATTATCCTGAAGACGAAGAGGACAGTGAGCCACACCTTCCCGATGACTGTGGAGTGAGACTGCACTTTGTCCAGCAGCTTGGAGAGAAAGCCCCACTCCCCCATGGCTGTGCTTCAAGTTATGTGTCTTCTTGAAGAACTAGAACGGTATAATTCAGCGGTTAGGTTTTTTACTGAATGTGAAAGGAAGTTGGGCCAAATTATAAAACTGACATTTTTTTTTTCTTCAAGAATTGTGTCTTCATGGTGAGGACAGACAGATGGGTAGAGAAATAGATAGATTCTTTGTTGGGGTGAAATTATATTTGTTCAAGCAAGATGGAGATTTTAACGAAGATTTAACTTAACTTAAACATGTAGACATAACGCTGTGATGTATTTCCTGTTATGTCTCAAATATCAAACAATATGGCATTATTAATATTTTTCTTTTACAATGGATAGATGAAATGATACCTCTTTGGGGTTCAAGAGAGCAATCAAGGTGCACTGTTCAGATCTGTTTAGATAGAGGAAATACAAACAAAACACAAGTTAAGTAAGCATTAGTACATAATAAGCAAACTATTCTGGGATTTAAGTTGTTGGTCTCATTACAACTGGCAAGATACTTAATAAAAATACTGTGGTTCTTCCAAAAATATTAACAAGGATTCTAATTTGATTCTTGAAAATGGCTGCCTTTTAATGTTTTGATGCAAATGTTTGTTTGTTAAATGCCACACAATTTCAACACAATATGATTTTATTATTTCAGTTACTAATAACTTCATTTGTTGTTAGATGTAGGTCTCTTAATTTTGTGATGGATGAAGGGTTTTGATAAGTGATAATGTGACATTTCCTCATATATAATACATAATTTGAAGAAAAAAAAAAGAAAAAAAAAGGTGGCCGAAATTAACTTTACAGATTTAATAGCTGTAGATTGAGCTCTATTTTTAAAGGGGTTCTTTCGGATCGTAAGGTTCATCTGCTGTCTGAGATGCTAGTTTGCAACCATTTGTGAGAAAATCAATCTGAACTAATTTGTGAGATAAATATTTCAGAAATAAAATAATTTGACAACACTGAGTTTATTCTTAGTGGATGTATCCGTTGTTTTTGCAAGTGGGGTAATCCTTTGCAGAGCAGATTATGTTTACAAAAATGTTTTGTAAAATTGGCACAAATGCAAAATTCCAGATGCAATGCGTGACATTCTTCATATTTAACTTTAGTATTGTTAAATGCTGTATGTAAGGTGTATCCTGTAAAAAAACTGATCTAAAGTAGTTTAACACTTTTTGACTTTATGCCAGTTAAGCAGATAGTCAAGACTTGTATTTATTCGCAACTGAGTTGCTTCCAAATTTAAAAAACACAGTTTGGTTGTCCTGTCCATTGCTCATAATTTTTTTCCAAGCAGCTTAAATTGTATTTAAAAAAAGAATTGCTTATTTGGGTTTTTGTATTTTTTTATATATGCAGATAATATGAAATATGTTTTTAAAAAAGTGTAGAAATCTCATAATAAAATGCAATCAAAATCTGCCAGCAGGGGGTTTAAACTTTAAAGAAAATCTTAAATAAATATCATTGACTTCCAACAGATAACTTTTTCTTATGACTAAAGTCTGTAGAGTTTGTAGAATTCTTCATGTGTGTTTGACAGTAAAAGAAGTTCACAAATGAATAAATTTACCAAAGTCTGAGTAAATGGTTAGTGCGTTTTCAGTTTAGAATAATCGCAACCTTTAAACAGTGTTTAAACAAAGTGAATGACTGACTATAATAACGTTCCGATTAAAACCATGGTTAGCATTCGACTAAATCCATTTCAGTACAATATAACATATTTACAAAAGGATTTCCACATGTGTAGAGTAATCACATAAACCATACAACAAAGAAAGTAGAAACACTCAAGTAGGTTACAAAAATATATGTATATATTTTACCTGAGACAGCACACGTCTCAATCCGGAGCTGATTGACTTTGTTGCTCAATGATTAAATGCCATGTGTCAGGTGTAAAGATTGAACTGTGTTTCTCTGGATTTCGCAATTTCTTTTTTCAGTCAGACATGGTCCTCTTGTCATCAGATAACAAGCTTCATGGTCATATTTGGGATAAGCAGATAAAAACGAGTCTAAAGTTAATTATTAAACATCACAGAGAGCCTCGGATGAATATCTACTCGAGAGACAAATTCTATGTACCTTAATATTTGGGCGCGTGTTTGTTTATAGATACATAAATACAGCTTGCCACAGCGTATTGATTTGCCTTCAGTGTGATTCATAACATTACATGGGTTTCTGAACACGGTGAATACTAGGAAGTTAACCCCCTGTGTTTTTCATCACAAGAACAGAATAAAACCATCACAACAGGTTTCATAACATAATGAATCCCTGAGCTTTAGTGCTGTTGATGGGTTTTGATTGTCTGAGCTGTAGTTATTCTTTGCCGGAGCCAGTAAAAGTGATGATAAAAATCAGCAGTGTGGACATATTTGAGATACCTGGGAAAAACATAAATCAGTATAAACATAATGAATATCTTTAATGTAGCCGCAGCAAAATACACTGATGCAGCTTAGAGACGCATGTTTATTATGAGTCATAAACACAAAAAAGGCTTTTTTATTCATTAAAGTCTTTTTTTCTTTTATGCAGTGCCATACCGTTTTGAATACAAACTAGTTTCAATCCGTGCTATACCACCTTAATCCAAAATGCAATTCAATATGTCATCAAACAAATGTTCTTTTATTTTCAAACGAAACAAAATGTAACATTGTTTAATTTTTAATACTTCCAGCTGTCTATTTTTTTTTAAAGTATCTGTTTTTGTAATACTGTGTTGATTACGTAACCAAGAATGTAAAAATTAGCCATGAAATCATTGTCTTTTGATGTAAATAGTCAATAGTGAACCGCTTTTTCTTGATTACAGCTTTTAGCTTTTTGCTGTAGGTCAATGATGGCCCATTCTTACAGGGCTCCTGCAGATTTATTGGAGTTTTGGCACAAACTCTGTACTTTAGTGTACCACACAGACCTTCAATTGGATTCAACTTGGGGCTGTTTGGAGCCAGTCAAGTTCACTACTTTTATTGATCCAGATTTATTTCTTTGCTTGAAGTGAGCCGTCATTACAATGCTAGAAGACATCAGCTCAAATTTAATCTTCATATGGTTTTTGTTTTTATGTTTCCTTAAATCTTGATGAGATTTCTAGTACAAAACGCATTAACCCCCCCCCCCCAAAGCATAATACTCCCACCACCATATTTAACTGGAGGAATGGTGTTTTAGTTCATAGCAAATACAATTTTAAACACTTGGGTTGATGCTAGTTTTGTAAAAGGATAGGATCCTAAATCTGTAATCTCACAAAAGACAATAAAGGAAAAGCATTTAGTCCATTCTCGCTCTGTCTTGGAACTTAAATGCAATATTACTGGTGTTTCCTCTATCATCTCAGCTATAGGTTACGATTAGTCTAAAAACATTCAAATGAGACAAATTGTTGAATATAAATTCTCATTTAAACTCAAGCTTGACTTTGAACTTTATTTCTAAGCCAAGTAAGAAGACTCTGAAAGCAAGGTTTTAGAAGATTTAACAGAAAATGCTACATTATTTAGCTTAAACATGGCTCAGCTAAAACAAGGCACTGCTATGAAAGAGAGGAAGGGGGGGCTCTCAGGAATCCAAAGCAGTAAGAGAACATATATCGCTCAGCAACTTTACTCAAAGAGCTTGTGACTTCCTGTTTCTAATGTAACTTCCTGTTTGTGTTATAACTCTTTTTTTATTTTAGAAATCAACCAGACATTACAACAGACTCATAGATTTCCTGTAATCCTTACTAGAGTCAAGAAGAAGGACAAATGACAGAGTTAACATGGTTTCAAACATGGTTTAACTTTTTATTTCGGACAACAGCCACATTATTATTGAACATCACAATTTATAAAAACTTTATTTAGAATTTCGTAATGAATAAGGCAGTGAAAACGAAAACAGAACACGCATGGCTACATATATTTATATTTACACACAAATAATACAGACGGTCGCCATTAGTACATCCAAACCATCCAATTTAACATGATTGTGGAGTAATTAAATGTAAATGTACTTCCCTTATGTTTTCAAGTGTTAATACAGGTCGAATCGAAAACACATTTTCCAATCTAACTGTCATCCATCAATTGTTTTTCTTCTTTCGCCCCATCCAGGCTTCCTCCAAGACTCAGTCCGCTCTCAAACTGTTTGTTCATCTTGTTCTGCCTCAGAGCATCTTCAGAGGTCATCTGCCAGGAAGAAGGTAAAGCTGCTGGGTTTTTGGGTGAAGTTACATTCAGTGTCCGTCTCCTGCCTGACCTGCATCCCACCTTGGTGCACAGCAGATAAAACACCTCGATGACGTTCAGTAGTAGAGATACACAAGCCACCACGAGCATGAAGATGATAAAGATAGTCTTTTCAGTAGGACGGGACATGAAACATTCAACGGTGTAGGGGCAAGGGGACTGAGAACATTCAAACTTGGCGATCATAATGAAACCGTATAAATAATACTGTCCGACAATGAAAGCGACCTCGAGGATGATTTTAAAAAACAACTGCGTTAGGTAGCTGCCCAGAAGATTGCCTTTAATTTTGACGTGGCCTTGGTCGTCTGTGTATTTGGGGGACTTTAACATGTGACCGTCTCCACCTCTCTTGATCTTCTCTCTGAGTTTTTTCTCTTGGTGGATCACCTGAACAGCATGGCCGAGGTACACAAGGGTCGGCGTGGACACAAATATGATTTGCAAAACCCAGAAGCGGATGTGCGAGATGGGGAACTGCCAGTCGTAGCACACGTTCTCACAACCAGGCTGCAGTGTGTTGCAGACTAAACTGGACTGTTCGTCACCCCAAACGCTCTCGGCTGCCGCTCCCAGCACCAGGATCCGGAAGATGAACAGGACGCTCATCCAGATCTTGCCGACCACTGTTGAGTGTGACTGAACTTTGTCTAACAACGACGAGAGAAATCCCCAATCTCCCATGTTTGCTGGTCGTCAGGATTCCTTATTGAGGAGAAATAAGAAGAGACAGAAATATTTTAAGTAGAGTGTACTTTGGATATAACTTAACCAATAAGCTTCAAAATAACTTCATTAATCACTGACTCTTAAGAGATTATGAAACCTAATGATTAATTCGACCTTTAAGCGAGTTCAGCCATTGTTCTTTGATTAAAATAAAGTTTTGTCATTTTAGATGCCTACTGGTAGGAGTATGAAATGGTATACATTTTAATTTAGGAAAAAAACAAAAAGCTGTACTTAATATTCTCACTATTATTTAAAAGTATATTTAATTCTATGTTTACAAATACATTTTTTGTCATTTGTTATGTTTATGTAATGTAAGGTAATATATGTGCCTTTTAAATTACTGATATTTAAATAATAAACATTAATATTGAGACCAAATATTAATTGTTTAGTGCTATCAGTGGAGAAAAGACGACTTTATTGAAATGTAATTTACTGCTTTAAGCACATAAATAAATATTAATGAATAAATAAATGTATACATAATAATGTAATCTGACACAAAATGTTGTTTTTCGATTAAAAAAATAAATGTAAATAAATGAATTTGTTATAAAATAGTTTATAGAAAATATTGATCATTAATTCGTAGTACTAAACTACTGATAAGTGTTGCATAAATGGTTATTTAAGAATAAATACATGTTTCTGTTCATTAATGTTCACATTATTTTAGTGTAAAGATAATTTAACAGTAAACATAATTATATTTACAAAAGTTATTTTGATTCGTTTGCCATTCGTTGTAGAAAACTTTTAGATATAAATGAAAATAACGACTAATAAAAAAGAGGAAAAATACTTTTTAGAGAAAAAAATTGTTTTAATTAAATATATTACTTTAAACAATTGTAAAAACTAATGCATGCAGTAATTTGAAACTGGATCAATGTACATTTTGCATTAATTTTACACTTAAGTGTGGAACCATTTTTATTTTACAGAGGAAATAATTGGATATTAACAATCAAGTGTGGATGATAAAAGTCATTGCAGCCGCTATTTTGATATATTTTTTTATTCTCCGTGACTTAAGCAAACAAATATGTAAAACTAAAGCATAAATCAATTTATGCATGGAAACATGCTGAAGAAATGTTGAATTTAATAATTTATTTTTGCAAGTCTATAAACCTATGCTCTAAATTATAATAATATTGAGATCAAAATGTACATAATTTAATACTGCATCACTGGAAAAAATGTGTGACTGTAATTTATATTTTGTTTTCACAAATACATATGGCATACATGTTAATATGAGAGTGCATCAACTTCATAAACTATTAAAGATTGCTGCTCATAATTCACCTAAAACCATCTGACAAGATCATTAATTGGTTATTAGCAATTAGGAACCTATTAATCAATTTATTGCTGTATTTTACTGCTGTGATTAATCTCGAAAACATTTTGTGTTTTAGTACAGATATTCTTTAAAAACAAGATACACATGAATAACAATATACAAATGATATAATATGGATCTGAAACTCACCTCTAGTAACTAGCACCTCTTCCTATTAGAAAATGAGCCGCAAAGCAAGTGGTAACCGAGCAGAGTTGAACCTTGATTTTTGGGCTTTACTAAGATTGTGTAATAGCTGAAAGTGGGGACTGTCACGTGGTCAGATGGCAAGCTCTGAAAGCAGCAGATCTTGAACTCAAGAGCAAAGGAGTGCCACATTAATGATTGAAAGACTCTTTAACAATAATATAAACTACACTCAAGACTCAGACCCACACATCTTGCTCAAATAGTTTTAAAAACAGCCATAAAAATAATGAAGCATCTCTGAGAAACATGTTAATGGTCAAGTGTCTTGGTAATTCAACTCATATAGTGTTAAATTAACACCAGGGCCATGGTAATTCAACTCATATAGTGTTAAATTAACACTAGGGCCATGGTAATTCAACTCATATAGTGTTAAATTAACACTAGGCTCATATCGATTCAACTCATTTAGTGTTAAATTAACACTATGGCATGTTGCTTCAGTTCATAACACTAGGGTTATGTTAATTCAACAGACACATTGTTAAACTGACCGAGGGTGGTGTTCAAAGCATTACAAGTAACTAAGAATTGGAAAAAAGTATGATGAAGTGGGTCTGAGCATATAAGGTTGAGTCGACTTTGTACAAGGGTTTAATATTCTGCATTTTTAATAGAAAGACCTGTTTACAGTTTATTATATCCAATAGAATTTAAACGATTTTATTATTAAGGTACTTAATACCAAACTTATTGGGAAATAAATAATACTTGCATTGGTCCTACTATGATGTGAATAGCCAAGTTTTTTAAATAGCTTTTGTAGTAACAAAATAAAAATGTAAATTCATGATTAGCCTAATAGTGATAATGATTTGGAGGTTTGATTCACATTGTAAAATTCGTAGTAATTTATAAGGGAATGTTGCACAAGCCTATTAAGGCAAATGTCTTTGTTATGGTGTTACAACTCATTATTAACTTCAACAGCCAGCAAATAGACTCGACTTGTAGCAATATGAAAATACACCTGAGATTGAAATGCCAGTTTCATCTTGTCCCTTTTTCTTTTCCAGGCACAGTATTTTTCATCATTCCATCCATGTGATGAGGTGAGTGCAGGATTATGGGGGTGTGGGCGGGGGCCCCCACATCATGTGACATGCAGCTCACCTAACGTTGTGTGCTGTGCCTTCTGTAAAATACATTCATCCAACTTTATCATTTAAAATATTTCTAAATAACACCTTTTTTTAACACATAACTAATAAAAAAATGCCAGCCAATGAAGAGTAGTGGGAAATTGAGAAGGAGTTACAAGGGTTTAGATAGCAATGTCAACAGTGGCTTTGGTTTAAAGTGCTTGGACCCAAGAAATTAAAGAAAAACTAAGTACAAAGTATTAATAAGTACTCGGGTCTTGCGTTGTTTTCAAGTCGTGGGACAAAGTCATGCGGTGTGAAACTATTGCTGATCAATCATGCAATGTGAATACTGCAGCAACGAGGTGCTACACCTGACAGTCATGCAGTGTGAAACGATCTATGACACGACTACTCTGAAAATCGTGCAGTCACAAAATGGACTGTGAATCCCAGTCTAAAGCACAGTTTACGTGTTGCACAATAAAGACATTAAAGAGTTTGCATGACTTTTATTGAAAGTAGAAATCAAATTTTAGACAATGTGAGCGATCAGAAATTTCAGAGCTACAGTATTGATTTTCTAAACAGAGGAAGGAGCTCGTGTTCTGGGTTTGTGACCATGCGTGGGCCTCTTGCGCCAATAAATGTTTGTATAAGTTGACCGTGTGAAAGCTTTTATGTACAAAGGCCTGCAGATCAGATATGGACCTCTTGCAGTTCTGCCGCGCCTGGCTCCTCTGAAGCCACACTCTTGGTCGTTTCATTCCCAGGTTCCCTCCTCTGAATCTCCAACTCGTGGTTCATCCAGTTCTGAATGACCTGGCCTGCATTTTTGAAGTGCTTTCTACTCACAACAGGGGTCACTGGAGTAATAGCGTAGTCCTTTTTGCGACTGAGGCACTCATTGATCTTCTTGGTGCAAAGATAAAGGATTTCAATGACATTTAGAAGTAGTGACACACAAGCCACTACTAGCATGAACCAAATGAAGATGGTTTTCTCTGTCGGCCTTGATAGGAAACAATCCACCTTGTGAGGACACGGAAATCGGACGCAGACGTATTGGGCCTGAAGCGTGAAGCCATAAAGATGGTACTGGCCATAAATGAAACCCACTTCTAAAACAATCTTACAGAGCAAACTCAAGATGTAACTTCTCAGAAGACGCCCCCTAATGTTGACTTTCCCCGTGTCTGTGGTGTATTTGGGCAATTTGTAGCCATTTTTGAGGAACATGTTGATTTGCTCATCCTGAAGCTCTTTTTTCATCATTTCTCTTACTTTCTTCTCCACGTGGATGATGTGGATGACGTGGCCCAGGTAGGCTAGAGTTGGTGTGGACACGGAGATGATCTGCAATACCCAGAATCGCACGTGGGATATTGGAAAGGCTTGATCGTAACAGACGTTCTCGCAGCCCGGTTGATCTATGTTGCAGATGAAGTCCGATTGCTCATCGCCCCACACTCTCTCAGCGCCGGCTCCAAGGACAAGAATCCGAAATACAAACAGGACGGTGAGCCAGATTTTTCCCACCACAGTTGAGTGTGTTTGAACTCTATCCAGCAGTCTTCCCAGGAAATCCCACTCACCCATCTTAAGTTATAACTCCTGAAAGACAGAAAAATCGTTTTATACACAGCAGGACTTAATATTTGTAAAAACTAGTCGTTGTGAGGTTCAGATTTGTCTTGTAGACAGCAAAACTTGGGTTTTAGTGGAGAATGGTGACTTTTGGGGCATCTTATTGACTATCGAGTTTGGAATATATGGGCATTGTTTTGGTAGCGCTTCCTACCATGTTCACATTGTTCAAATAAAGATTTTTGTCCATGTTATTGTAACTAAAATGACCAATTTACCAAATATTTAATTATTTTTGCTTCAGACCAAAAATTCTAAACAAATTTCCTCCGCCACCAAACTTTGCCAGGATATTCAAACTTGTTTGACTCAGGTTGCTGTATCTTTTTAGACTAGTACCACTAAAGGAATTAAAATAACTTACATTTTATATGACATCACTAACAAAGCCCTGGCAACCTAATTGTTTACACTAGCAACCATCTTTACAAATCTCTTCCTCAGCTTTGGAAAATCATAACATGAGGGTTGATTTATTTCACTCAAAGTGACACGGGGGACATTATATGATGTCACTGACTCCTCCATAGCAACCAGACTGTTTACCATAGCAACCAATTTGCCATATCTCAATCTCAGCTTAGGAAAGTCATTAAGACGTGTTTGGTTTATAATACACTATGAACATTAAAAAAAATTGTAAAATATATATATATATATATTTAAAAATGAAATTTTATGACGCATCAAAGTTTGTGTACAAACCTTTGCAATGTAGTTTTAAATATTTAACTCTATAAAACAGCTTAAACTTTTGGCTATGATTGCAACCTCATATTTGGGTTGAAAGTGCACTAGATTATGTTTATTAATGCCTGACATTTTCTGACATTTCTTAAATCTATTAAAAAATATGCATCTATCTAAAATTACTAATGTATCTATCCAGTTTTATATGATACCAATTAAAGCAATTGAAGAATTTGCAATATTTGTGTAAACGTAATATTTAAAACATGAAAACACAGTTATGAACAGCAGTTTTTATTATTTAAGAAATACGATTTTTCACTCACCAAATATGAAACCACAAAGTAGACTCAGCTGCTCAGTTAGAACTCTAGAGGGATGTGGAACAAGTTTTGACAATGCTTCCTTTTCCTCTCAAGGAGGCAAATGGTGTTCCAAAACAAAGATTGTCACATTATCATTGTGTAGACTCCAGATATTTTTCAACCTTGACAACTGCACAAGAAGAGTTTTGGATTCCTGTACAGATTCAAACTGCTTGAGGATTCTACTCAATGCTCAAGTAAAAGTATCTAAATTAACTAAACTCAACTCAAATTATTAGTAAAACGTTGCCCTTTTCAAAATGTATGCTGTATACACCTTGCAAAATAAATCTGTATTATAAAGAATCATCTCTATTAAAGATTCATTTTAAACACTGGAATTTTTCAGAAAAAAAAACATTATTCTTTAAAGCTATTTGTTGATTTGAGCCACCATGCAAACTAGTACAGTATATTGTTTTTCTCAAGACAATTCTCAAGTTTTACTATTTTAAAATAGCTTCAAAGCTCCTTATAACTAAAAATTTAGAAATATGTTGGTCATTTGAATATTAGTACATCTCAACTCTTTTTATCCTACAGTTAAGTTCAGCTTTTCCATGTGCTAGGACTATTATGCGTTAATAAATACGTAATAAGAGTAATAAAACGAACCAGTTTCTAGACTATGAGATCTGACATATAATCCAGGTTCTGTATTACTTCTGTTGTGGTAGACTGGTAAAACAAGTGAGATGTGAATTACATTTCTGGTTTACTCACAGGAATGCCGAAAACATGCTGAAAGCCTGATATTGTGATTCATTTGTACATCTGAGATTTATGTTCGTGGCTGCTGAGACGCAACATTCGCTGTTATCGTCTCATTTGGAGATAACACAAGCTTTACAGTCAGCATGACTTGAGATTGAGAAAATGCAAACCTTCCATTAATAAACAATAAAGAAACAAACATTTATGCGAACGTTTGAAAGCCAGGGAGTCTTTATATAGTCATCGATTTTTATTGTTAATTCAATATTTATATATACAATACACAGCATTAATGGTAACACAAAATGAGTGGTCAAATGCTCTGCAACATAGCAATCACTAAAATATGGAATTCAAATAAACACACATTTTGCAACTTTGCCTATTGATATATGTGAATATTCATTCGTTCATATAAAGAAAGGAACAGTGCTGTAATCAAGATCCAACTACCAAGATTGTGCAAATAAACCTACTGAAAACCTGAGGCAGTTGAGTCAGGATTCAGTACGAGCAAACATTTTTTGATTCTACACTCTTTCACTACTCTTCTCTTGTAAATCAGGAGGCGCCGGTGAATATCCGCGACCCCAGCATCCATATCCATCCTGGCATGAACTTCACCAAACCCAACTAGAGACAACATGGGAGCCAATCAGGTAACAAAAGCCATTTCATCGAAACATGATTTTCAACATAGTGGTTTAAATACCTACCTGTAAAGTGTGAGGCCAGTATCCGGTTGTTCTATGAGAAACGCCCAAAGTTGAAAGAGCGTGGCGCACATACACTGGTGGGCTTGGCACCAAACAGGTACCATGACCCTCTGGTGTTTGAGATGCAACTCTAAAAGGCTGCAAACTCTGCACAAAGACTCCTTGACGACCATATTTATTGTGCAAGGAGAGACTAAATGCCTCAAGAAAGGCCTGCAAGGAAATAAAAGGCAACAAATCAAAATTTAAATCGATGCAATTGTTTAAGTAACCTCTGGTATAGAAATGCTCAAAATTGATTAAAATTAAATATATATATGTATATAGTTTAAGACTACAATATTTGTCCCCTCAGCAGTTGCGCATTTTTAAATAACTACTAAATTTTATTAAAAACGAACTAATTTTAACAGAGGATTGTTTTGACATTATTTTGTATGCTTTTTTTCTTCGATAGAAAGTCTGATTTCTTGTAGTTGCTTAAATAAAGCAATCAATATAAACAAAAACAATTAATAACAAATTAAGAGCTAATATTACAACCGTATTATTACACCCCTTTAACTTAGATTTTTCCCAATTACTTGCTAATTCAAGCTTATGATAAACCAAGTTATGAATGTAAATCCCCCTGTAAGCTTAAGGATCAATATTTTGCAAAACAACTCGTAAAATATGTTTACGAAAACTGATGAACTGAAGTGAAAAGCATTACCAAGAAGTTTAAAGAGGCCAACACAGTGAAGAACAAGACTTTTTGAGAAAGAAGGGAGAACATTAACACCCAAGAACAATGTTATCACGGTGAAACATGGTGGTGGGATTATAATGCTGTGGGGATGTTTCAGTGCATTTAGTACTTGGAATCTCATCGCAGTTGGGAGAAACATGAAAAAGGAAAAGTATTTAAAGTCTTTTGGTTGACATTTGTCTTCCAGCATGATAATGATCCAAAACACAACTCACTTCTGGTAAAGAAATACCTCCAAATGAGAAAAGTGAGTGAACTTAACTGGTCTGCACAAAGCCCAGAGTTAAATCTAAAGTTCAGAAGAATTATTCACAATACATGTGGAATTAGGGGGCTAATAATTTTTGTAAAGCAAAAAGTTTCTTAAATATATGTAAAAAAAAAAAGACTACAAAATCTGACCATAGAAGCAGAGAGAGTTGGCTTTCTAGAAGTCGGAAGTAGGCGGTGCTCAGACGAAATGTTGACCACTGCCCCTCTTCCTCTTTCAACCATAGCTGGAAGTACCAGGCGGGTGACAAGAGTAATCGCCAATACATTTCTGTTCATAATGTCCCACAGAAGATCTTCTGAGAGGTCTGAGAAGTTGTGAGAGCTGTCTAGAGACAGGTCCAGACTGTTAACTAGGAATCCAATGTCTTTAGTGCAAATTGCTTCTTTAAGTGGTTTGCAGGACGAAGATCCTTGGCTGAAATCAGCCTCGATCCAAATGACCTGGACGCCGTAAATGTCTGAGATGGCTTTGGCAGTGTCTGACACATCGCTGAAGTTGTTACTGATTAGAATCAAAGAGATACCTTTCCTGGCTAGCTCCTCTGCATATGCTTTAGCTATTACTTCAGAAACACCTATTGAAAAGGAAGAGGTAAAATTAATTATGCCATTAAATGCAATGTGGTCATGCTACATTTTGAGGTGTTTTACACCTTTTTTAGCAATCCATGGACAGTACTGGTCACAACATTTACTGGAATTTGACTGAAAAAGTGTTAACATTTTGGTTAACTACGTACATTCTAAACAGTTATTTGCTTTAAACCTACCACATATGACAGCCCACTGTCCAAACTGCTGACTAAGATCCCCGGTGCACACAAAACGAGGAACAAAATGAACTCTTATCAAGCTAAAGCAGTCCTTTAAAACCACAATAGCTTTGCTAGCCATGTAGCAAGCACCCACGAGTGCCAGCGTCTCCACATAGCCGCTGCATGATTTGGCAATTTCTCTATACAAAAGTTGAAAACTGTCAACAGCAGCCATTACAAACCGAGGATCAAACTTAACGTATGTTTAAAAACAACTGAATTAATCTAACAATAAAAAGCCTCGCTATGTCAATATTTTTCACCAGTAACTTCCATTCGGTCACGTGATTCGGAAAACCCGGAACATTTGTAAGTCACGTGACGCTTTCGGTCACGTGACGGATGATGCCTGAACGCCAAAACATGGACTTTTAAAATATTTCTCGGGTTTTAGTAGCGCTAGTAAAATTTTCGCGATGAAAACATTCTCAAACACATGCCGTATTCATATTAAAGCTTATACTCGCAAATAACTGATGTTTTACAAAGGCTTATAGTGGTGAGTTCGTCACATCCTAGCTTGTTTCCATAGAAACCGGTCGGACTAGCGCTAGCAGATGCTAAACTGGTCTATTACTTCTTTATAGAGCGTCTGGCTGTGGATTATTTGTAAAACGTGGGATGCTATGGAGTAACATTTCATTTTCGTAGACTAATTGAATTGTAAGTTGATGCTTTAATGTATTTAATGAGTTGTATCTATAACTTGTCCACATTTAATCCTTTTTTTTCATTTACTGACAATTCTTCATTACTGAACTTGTCAGTATTAATAATTTAAAATGTTTTATTGCATCTGTTTAGCTTGGAGTGATTTAACCCAATGAAAGCTTTTCTTAATAAGTGTGATGATTAGTCCTGTATATTTTTTCATAATTTAGCCAGATTTTGTTAGTGTAGAATTTAGAGAAAATGAAAAACGATTGGTATGTTATGCTTTTGTATGTTATGACTCTCTACATGTATGAATAGTGTTTTTGTTTGGGGTGAATAAAAGGTGCCAGATGTCTTTAAATCTCACTGTAAAAGCCTTTCAGGAATCTTAAACTTGTATCAAACTGCCTCTTTATCACACCAGTTACTACAGGCCAGAAATAATTAAATTAACTCCTCATTTCTGTAAACAAAAGAAGATCTCCTGTGAAGATATTTCAATTCCCCCGCAAGGAGTGATGTCTCAGTTTTCCAGCGAAGATGAGGCAGAGCTCCAGAGCCTGCTGCGAGAGCTTTTGAAAAGCGTCAAAGACAGAATCTCAGGAGCTCCATCGGTTGAATGTGCAGAGGAGATATTGCTTCATTTGGAGGAAACTGACAAGAATTTTCACAAGTAAGAGATCCAAACACATTTAAATTTCAAAACTAATGATTTGATTTGATTTGGAGTGTTGTTCCACAGTTACGAGTTTGTGAAGTATCTGAGGGAGTATGTGGAAAGCAGTTTAGGAGCGGTGATTGAAGAAGAGACTGAGAATTTCTCCAAAGGTGATGGACAAGCTATTGGAACTGGGCAGGACACACTGGTTCATGCTGTTACAAAGAAGACAAGGGAGTCAACGCAGTATGTGTTCTCTGCCCGTGTGAGATATTATTCACGATAAGTGAATGCATAAAGACTCACAATTGCATATAACTGCAGGTACAAACAGATGATGCAAACTTTGAAACAGACCATGATGGTTGTGGTGGAATCCCTGATCAATAAATTTGAGGAAGATCAGCTGAAGAAAGAGGAAAAGGATAGGAAGAGCCAGCATGAGCAACCAAGCAGCCATTTCACTGACAACTGCTCCGACAGCGATTCTTCATTCAATCAGGTTAAGAAACAAGTCACCTTTAGATACAGGGTCTCATGTATTTTTTTGAATCACTGACTCATTGTGTTCTTCATGTAGAGCTATCCATTTATCAAACATGAACAGCTCCAAGTCATCGCTGAAAAGCTTGACCCTGGTAGACCACGCGAGGTACATTCAGATTTTGTGCATCCATTTACTATAGCTCCAAATTAGAGAGTGTAGAGGAGTCAACATTCAGCAACTATTCCGACTGATTTAACCCCAGGTTCGCTGGGAAGCTCTGCAGTCCCTGTGCTATGCACCTCCCTCGGACGTGCTAAGCTGTGAAAGCTGGAGTGGTCTTCGTCGAAACCTCTCTGCTGCACTCAATGACCCTGACCCTGAGCTCAGTGTAAGAACCAATATTGATGGCATGCATTTAACAACCAAAAAAAACTCGGATGAGTTTCTGTACATTCAACACTATCTAAAGCTCTCTGATGCAGTCAGAGCCTGTCCCTGTATGACTTTCATTTTAACAATATGTAGCATGCTTTTAAGAACAGGTAAAACAACATTTCCTGACATTTACAATTCACATTTGAATGAGTTCCTGTTCATTTAAGAACAAATAAAGCTTTCTGATCCAGTTTGAGTTCTTCCCTTCATTACTTCCATGTAAAAATATCTGTAGCATGCATTTAACAACAGAAAAACATAATAAATTCTCACATTGATAAAAGTTTCTGCTCATTTATCTCACAAAAAAGCATTCTGATGCAGTCAGAGTCTGTCCCTGTATTACTTTCATTTTAAAATATCAATTGCATGCATTTAACAACAGAAAAAAACAACGAATCATCTTATTAACAAATCACATTCGGATGAGTTTCTGTTCATTTAACACTATATAAAGCTCTCTGATCCAGTCAGAGTCCTTCCCTGTATTACCTTCATCTAAAATATTGATAGCATGCATTTAAATAAGGAAAAATATCTGTATTTCTTTTATTTAAATCTATCGATAACATGCAAACTGATGGGGTATGAATGCTTTTATTTGCTTATTTATTTGTGCATCAGTAAGGTTGTAGACAAACCGCCCTAAAATAATATCCAACTGAATATGTTTTCTGCTTTTACAGGATAAAGTTCTCCAGTTTTTTGCCAAAACACTATCCTCATCTCCGTTAAATGTAACCAAGGATATCTACGCTAGCATAGGTGAGATTTCAAGCTGTAGGTTTTGAAGCATCCTGTATGTCCCAGTTTGTTTAGAAATATAGTGCTGTTGTCATATTTCAGCAAAAACCTTGGAGGCTCATTTCCTGTACCACAAGTTGAGTTTTCCCAGCGGCTCTACAACGATTGATGCTAACCGACCAGATTTGGCTCGTCTCCTCAAACAAGTTCGTACCAATTATTTCCGTGCTCACAAAAGGATAAAGTTAGAAATAAAATGTAAGCTTTTTTCCATTCTAGATGCGATTAATGAACGACTTCCAGAAGGAAGTGACAACGTTTTGGATACGACATCCTGAGAAGTGAGCCATAACACCAGAAACGTTTCACCCTCCCCCAAAATGGCACGTTATATCTGGTGACGGGTTGTTCTGAATATAAATCAGTTGTCGTGTTGTTTTTCAGGCACATGGAGGAGATCATTGAGAACACGCTGTCTCTTCTCGCTCTGCATTCTGAGCAGGGCATGAGCAGTCCCGGCTCGGAGAAATCCTTAGAGCCTATACATTTAATCTCTCTTCTGGATATCAAAGCCATCTGGTTTAAGAAATGGATGGTGAGCCACATCTCTGTTTTTGTCATAGAATAAACAAAAAGGAACTGGGTGTAGCTCAAAGTTAAAATGTTTGCTGAAGTCCTTAGAGAAATGGTTGGCTATATTGTCTTAACCCTGGGTAATTAGCTGGTTGTCCATCCTGGTTTCTGGACGTAACACTGATGTGAGAAATGTTCATTATTTGAGTAGTAGAGACATTTTTCTCACAACTTACTCCCTTTATCCCATTGAACCCAAGGCCTAAGAGCGAGGGCTGAAAATTACGATTATAAATTAGGAAATCTTTACTAAGCTGTATAAATCAGCCAAATGGTTCTGAAGGATAAAAAAACGCCCTAAACATGTTGTTTAAAACAAAAAAATCAAATAAACATGACATTTGGGAGTCTATTGTGTAAAGTTAATGTTTTTTGGTTAATATTAGCTCAATATTCTTGTAAAACTAGCCATTTATTTAATTTAAACTGCATTTCTCACCGAAATAGGGAAATGGGACATGAAATCTAACAATCCTCACATTTGTGAGTCTCTTTGTTTGTGCTGGTCGCTCTTTAACAGCCCTTTGTGTTGAAGAGTCGGTTGAGCCTTCCTGAAGAATGAAGGGCTACATGACCCATTTGTTCAAAAAATAATTGGGACGCCCCTTCATCTCACGGAGAGGTAGGGATAATGGGTAAAAAATGTAATCTTCATCCCACTGAGAATTCCCTCCTTAATTGACAAATCGCTTAATAAAGACTAAGTAAGAAGCTCCTTGAACATTTGATCAGATTTAATTTCACAGAAATACTAACATACCACTGGTAGCATAACTCATCACTAGCTTAATATCTGAACACTCTGCAGCACTAAAATAAATGGGACGACCCTTCATCTCATGGATGGGTAGGGATAATAGGTACAAGTGGACTATAATCTTCACCCCACTGAGCATTCCCTCCCCACTTGACAAACTGCTCCACCCAAGTAGAGTCAGGGAGTCCATGTGATCATACCAGCTGTAGCATACTTTGCTATTTGATAAAAGTGCACGGTGCTAGAGTCAGTTGCATTTCAGATAAAAGGTTGCTAGTTCAAAGCCAGTTGGAGATTTCCTGAGGGGATCTTTTCGTGCTGAAGTATGTGTTTCAGATGCTACAGACTCATCAGGAAATGTGGCCCTATATACTGTGGTCCACACCTTTTTCTCAGTGGGAGTACCAGCAGAACCCCACATTACTCACCAGGAATAAGTAGGTAAAGTAGATGGATGAGTGGATCCATCTTTACCACTTGGCTCTACCCCTTAGTCCTTCCCCTCTGTTTTGTATGTTCATGTGAGGCAAAGGGTTGTCTCAAATTCTCTTTTGAATGAATAGAAAGGGCTAAGATCAAGGGGCGAAGGCGTAGAGAACGCTTGACTGGAATCCTGGAAAACAGAACTAAGAATTGAGATGGCTGCCAATACATTTAAAGAGACCAACAAATGCAAGTAATTTTGTCATTTATGGAAGTTTAAAATTGCAAAAACTAGGTTTTTTTTGTTCCATGCCCACATTTAGGCCACAAAATGTAATTAAGAGCACTAAAAATCCAACTTATTAGCCTAAAAATGAAAAGGATTGATGCATTTGCTGAATTATTTGGATATGTTCATACGGGTTTCGTTTCAACCCATCGCCTTCCATCTGTTTCAAGGGAAGGAGATGTGTAGGGCAAGGGGTAGGGGTAAGAGAAACTATTTTAACTTTCTATTCGACTAAATCCAATGGTACTTTAATGTTTTTACATTGTCTTTTAGCATAGCTACTACAGCAGAACTGTTGTCTTAAGACTCCTCGAGAGAAAATACAAATCTTTGGTACGTATTAAATTTGGAATTTTCATTTTTAAATCACATTACCATTCATGAAATCACATGATTGTTTTATGAACTTTATGAAGTGCAGGTTTTTAATTAAAATCTATGCCAAAACAAACAAATTGTTAATCGACTAATTTTCCTATGTTTTAAATTCCCCAGATCGTCAACGCTCTACAACAATGTATTTATTACTTTGATTCCTGCATTTCAAAAAGAGAAGAAACTATGGATGTGATCCACGGCCTGGAGCACCAGCAGACTGGTATAGTTGAACTTTTGCCCACTGCGTGCACATGGAGGACCACGTTTATCTCACAGTCTGGTCGGTGTTTTCCATGCAGTTCTCTCACGGTCGACTAGCTTGATTATCATTAGCAGTGATGCAATAATTGCAAGGAAAGAAAATCCAATGTGTGAGTTGAATCGAGTTGGGGAGCAATGCTTGCCACACTATATTTTCAAACCCTCACAAATGCTATAAAACATTTATAACTGACGAATCAGTAAATGCTTATCAAGTGTGTGTGTGTGTTCAGGGTCAGAGCATGTTTCTCTTCAATTGTCAGGCATTTGATATTACATAAGAATTCTGAAATCATTCTTCAGTGGAATCAAAACCGTATCTTTGAGGTCAGAGTCCTTTTAAAATCCTAGTAGACAAGGTATTAGCATATCCACTCTTCTACTTAACATCTGTATTATAGAATCTAACTCTTGTTATTACACTTTTTGAGAATTAAAAGTTGGATTACACTATGTAATTAAAAATAAAAATCACATTTCCTCACATTTCTAACTACTGCTATTGCAAAGTGCTCCTTGAACATTTGATAAAGGTTCACAGCAATACAAACATACCACTGTTAGCATAACTCATCACTAGCTTAATCTCTGAAAACCTTCCGGCACTAAATGTTTTCATGAATTTGAGAATTCAGAACATGCGCAACACAATTGACCCATTAGAACAAAGGAACGCTGGTACATTACACAACAACCCAATAAAGCATTACAAGACATAAAATAGCATCCTGATGTCAGTGATGTCACTCTGACTTATTTAGCTAGCACAACCCCACATGGTCTGTCTCACTATGTGACTTTTATTAAGGATAGAAAGTTAAATACAAGTGATGTTCTTGGGAGCAGGGCAGCAAGTTACGATTTTGCTTTAACTGAAAAAAAAAACAATTTCATGTGAATTATTTGTCATTACTAAGTGTTAAAATATACTTTTCTTCATTTTAAAAAAGTTCCTTACAGCTCTTTCATGGTTTGCGTTCTCATGGATTTGAAACGTGCATGCTTTGATGCAAAACGTAAATGTTTTTTACTTTAGTGCAGTGAAAACTCATGGAAATGGGGGACTTACATTCTCAAACTGAGAAACATATGGGTATTAAAACACCCACATCCCCCATGGTTGCAATACTCATGCTGCATTCATTTGGTTCTCTCTCCTATTGATTGCAAAAATTACACACCTTGCATGATCCGATGCAGGTTTGACCCTTATAACACAAAGCTTTATTTAGTCAAGTAAATTCCCAAATTCTTCAATAAAAATAAAATCCCCCAGTCGCCCGCGATGCTGTCCAGCACTCCCTTTAAATATTTTAAAAGCAAGATACTTTACTTTTTCTTGTGCCACAGAGATGTTTATTTTTTATTTTTTTGCTTCCCCCCTCAGGCCCTTCTCGAAGAACTCTCTACACTTCTAAAGAACTGGAATATGTTTATTTCGTTCATTCACTCTGTGTTCTCGGGAGACTTGTGATGTACACCAATGGAAGGAAACTGTTTCCCATTAAAGTGAAGAAGCGAAGAGGTAAGGAACACACTGTAAATTACGATGCTGTGTGCGCAGAACAAATCTGACTCATTTCTAATGTGTCACCTATTTCAGATCCAGTACCTTTGACTGACTTTGTGGTGATTCTGATCAATATCATGTACCAACACCCAAAAGTCGAGACGACCCACACAGGTGACTAGAGGGATAAAAGTTCAATATAGTTTTTATGGGTGTGTCTGATGATCTTTCTCAGTATCACAACCAAGACAAAGTTCCGTCATGTCTTTCTCTGATTAATACATTTCCTCGCTTCCTTGAGAGGAAACAAATATTGTAAAGAAAGCATTCAGTAACTCGCTGCTGTTTATTTAAGATGTGTATTTAAAGAGATAGTTCTGTAAAAGTGTTCCTTCTGTCGAGAGAAAGTGCCAAGAGATCTCAGTCCGATTAAAAAAGCTGACGATGGTGGAAAGTTTTGTGGATAAAGGTCTGCTGACAGAGCACAGGTTAAAGAGCAATAATACATCAATAACTAATGCAATCTTCCAAATGCAGCAGGAGGAACGTACTTTAATTTGGAGAGCTATAATGTTCAACTAGTGAGTGTTAATGTTCTAGTTAATAAATCAATGCAAAAATGTACACACAGGACTCAAGTGTACAAAGTCAATAAATGTGCCTTCCAAATGGTTGCATGGTTTAGAATATAATAAAACAGTATAGCAAAAAATATTTTATTTATTTATTTTTGCTTTTAAGTACCAAGCTAAGTGGCAGAATGAGACTCTGAATCATTTGATTTATTCAAGTGAACCGAATCATTTATTAACAGAACAAGGGCTTAAAGTGCTTTGCTTAAAGTGGTGTTTAGTGGAGCACATATATGTTTCTATTTGTTTATTTGTCAATGTGTGAAGTGTTGATGTTGGTGTATGTTTTTAGACATAGAACACCGATATTTCATTTTTGCCAGTATTCTACAAGAACCTATTTAAAATAATTGAACCTAATAAAATAATTTTAAAATGTTCATGTAGAAAACATTTTCAGGTACATTTTCAACAGCTAGTAGCGAAATGCTCATTCTCTACTACAGTTGAAGACAAAAGTCTTAGCCCCCCCTGTGAAATTGCACTTGTAAAAAACAAGTGATGTTCAGCAGAAAAGTTTTTTTTAATAATGTAATCTAGGAAGATTGTAGTATTTTTTATACAAATAAAAATAATAGTTGTTTTTTGGGTCTTTAGAAACATCTCTCTCTAGTTTTCTGTACAAAATTGCTTAAATCTTTCATTTCCTGCCTCAACCAATCTGCGTTGGTCTCTTCAAACGTCTTGATAATGCTTCTCACTGCAATTCTTGACGTTTGAAAATAAGTGAATAATGTCAAAACATTCCCTTGCCCTGCTAAAAAGCACTTAGGAAATGTTAAAAGAAATATTTACTCTTCAACTGTATCTTTTAACCATCTTTTGGAAACTGGTTAATATTTTCAAACACCAACATAATGCTCCATGCTCGCACAGAATGTCGGGTTAAAGTTAAAGGGGGGTACAAAGTATTTGGCCCCTTGCTGATTTTAAATGCTTGTCCAATGAGAAAGATGCTAGCTTTACCACATGGAATAATCAAAAGAGGAACACAAAGAGATGCATCGGAAGACATTGTGAAATAAGTACTATACACATTCACAAATCCATGACTTTCGGGTGTTTGTTGTCGCTATAATGTCATAAATGCGTTAAGATTTAGGGGCTGATTTGTCAATTACTTAGTTCCCTCGCAGTGTGAAATGACAAGAAAAATGTCAAAGTATAAATGAGCTATTTGTTTATTCTCCAGACTCTCTGTCTCCCACTAATCTTGTGATGGAGGTGCTAAAGACCCTGTGTGACCGCACCGAGTGTGCCGTTGAGTGTCTGTACCAAATCCCTGTAATAGAGACCCTGCTGACTCCCATTATCACTCTGCTCAAAGGAAAACCGGTCAGTACGGGACAAACGCCCGCATCAGCACATATAGAATCAAGAGTCTAGACATGCTGTTGTTATTAGACCCTAATGCTGTTATTATGAAGAACTTTTATAGATTTGTTCTTTAGCCAACCCTAGTGATTTCAATTCAGTTTCACAGCAAGTGCGTGCAGTACACTCCTACTTAAAAGCAGACTGTTCAGAAAGCTGAAAGTTGTTCTTATGCTAATGTGAGTAGTTTTATGTCAATATGGTGTTTTGTTAAGTTGCACTTATTATTCATATATTAAACGTTATGGCTTTGTTCACAGATGCATGAAAGTGTTTCTTTTTCCAAATATTCCTCGGCACATTTTGTAACCAATAATTGTTTAGCATTAAATTAGAATGATATTCATGTTATGATCTTCTGCAGTTTCAGTAAAAGTCTTGTAGAGAAGCCAATCACAGCAAAGAATTACAGTCAAACAGCTCATTTAAAGTGCAAGTATGATTTATTGAATACAAATACTTTTATTTAGGTTTCCACGCAGGTTTTTTTGAAGTAAAATTAAAACCGGTGAAAATAATTAAAACTTGCTCACCACTTTTGAGTAAAGTCAACAAAGTGCATATTACTTGGCCTGTACAATTTAGTCATTTCTACTTATATCATTCATTTATTCATTTTCCATCCTGTTTATTCATGTTTTGGGGTCACGGGGGTCTTCTCGATCTGATTGCAACTTGATTTGGTGTAATTTATATAATTAAGCAAAAACTTTTGCCATTTTCATTGTATTAAACTTGTTCTATGGAGTGGTAATTATTACAAATACAACAAGTAATTCCTATATGTGGGAGTTAAATAATGTGACATCATTCTTGAACATCCATCCACTAGGGGGCAGTGTTAATGTTTGCATTAGTCATCATTTTACTCAAACGGATGGCGAGAGCTTATTTTATAATTTTTCTAAATGTGCGTAAAGGATAATTGTGTTCTAGTAAATATTGCGTTAAACAAGACAAGGTAAAGAAGCTTCAGAAGTGACTAGAATCAGTTTGAAAAGCAAATGCACTTCAGCTCCTAGACGATATCTCACAGTCGCTCGATAAGTAGCGTGACAATTTTGTATTGCGATATATTGTGCCACTATATATTACTCCCCTAATATTCAAGATTATATTGTGCATGATATAAAGATGACAATGCATTATTGAGGCATCCAAAGGAAGCAGTTGCCAGCTGCATTGTTTTTCACAAGGGGAAACTAGTAGAATTTAAATCCTTCTCATTTGAATCCTGAAATAAAATGTTAACGTTTATATCACATCTCATCACAGGCCTCATCTGCTGCATTTCATATGCATTATACTGTTCACCCGAAGCCGTTTCAATTTGTCTTTTGTTGCAGGCCAAATTAAATTCTCTGGAAAGTGCTCTGACTCACGTAGCAGACACGCTGGCAAGGATCGCTACCACCGAACGGGGTTTATCACTCCTGCTTTATGACCGAAATCTCGTCTCCGTCGAAGGTGAAAGGTAAGTAAATCTAATTTAGCTCTCAGGTTACATTCATTATTTCCTCTTCCTGCCAGTGTCATCTTGAGATAGTCTAGTCTGAGTTTGTGTCACAGGTATCATCAACATGCATAGAATGAAAAGAGGAGCATCTTAATAAAAGAATGAAACCTCTGACACCTGCGCTTTCAGAGAGATGAGATACTTCATGAAAGAAACAAAAAAATCACTCCATAAAAATCGAAATCCCAGTCGCCTTTTGTTAATGAACACTCGTAGAAATCAAACTATATGCTCTTAGTACTTCTCTGCTATGATTGACTTCTGGTGGATAACTGTCCCTTTATGTCAAATTGTTTTTAACTTTGAATAAAACCATCTGCTAAATGCATAAATATACAGCTGTGCTCGTAAGCGTCAGATATTTGATTTCTTGGCCATTTTTCTCAGCCAAAAAATGAATGATAACACAAAAACTTGTAGTTATTGGTTGGGTGAAGCCATTTGTTGTCAAACCAACTGTTCACAGACCACAGTTCCAAATGATCCTGATCAAAAGTTTACAAAAGCTCTTAACTGTATTTAACAACCATGACATCCTGAGGTCTCTTGAGGTAGTTGTCAATGAGGTTCTTTATCTTCTCTGTTGGTAAAGCAGCACATTTTCCTTGACAAAAAGCCCCTACTCTTGTAAATTCTCGCATGAACTTCAAATTTGAGTTTCTCACTAGAGAGCTTCAGTGATATTGAAGTCAGGAGACTGAGGACCTTCACTTTGTTCTGGTGGAACCAGGGATGGGTGCACGTTGTCGTGTTGGAATGTCCAGTAAAGTCGCATGTGAAGCATCTGGGCTGATGATGCACGCTTTCCTCCAGTATACTTTGGTTCCATGATGCATTGATCTTCCATCAATTTTGACCAAGTTTCCTGTGCCTTTGGAGCTCAGACCACCTCTCCAAATCACTTTGGTGTTTCGTAAGCAGCTAATTGGTCTCGTAAAGTCTTTCTCTGGCTACTCAAATAATTTTTCTTCAAGCCCCTCATTAAAGTATTCCTTGAAACAGCCACGCCACATTTTTTTCAGAGAGCATCTATTTCAGCTGAAGTTATTTGTAGGATTTTCTTTGCATTCCTTACAATTCTCTGGCAGTTGTACTTCAACAGAATTGTTTGATGCTTTCAACAGAATCCTTCACTTTTCACTTTTTTTCAGAGTTTGGTTTTCACGGGGTTCCTTGGAGATCTTCTTTTTCTTGTTTGTACAGTCCAACTACTTTTTCATGTAGGTCCTTTTGCAGCTCTTTTGCTTTCCCTTTCGCTCAGAATTCATGAATGTCAGCGCATCACTGGATGAAAGAGACAAAGGTTTATTTAAGAAGCTCAGAAACATTGATTACAAGTAAACAGGTTATCTTTACCAGACACTCAAACCCTTTTGTACAGGTTTTCCGGCCAAAATCACCAGGGTGTGTACACTTCTCACCAGTGTCTTTCGGAAAGTATATGTTGTCATTGATTTAAAAAGAGTAAACACAGATGACTGACAATAAATGGCTTCACATAATCACGGAGTTGAAGAAATGCAAACTTATGCGCACAACTGTCAATAAAGGATTCTTATTCTAACCGTGTTTTACATGTATCTTACCTCACAGTATTTCAGCAGCGCACGTAATCGTGCAGTTCACCCAGAGGCTGCTGGCGAAAGAGCTGCATGTGTTCCATGAGCGAGAGATGTCCCCTGCTGTGAGCGGGGCCTTCATCTTTGTGTGTCGCCAGATGTACAACACCTGTGAGGGCTTGCAGGTCCTGCGACCGTACAGCCTGCATGAGTGCATCGCTAAAGCCTGGAGAACGGTGACCTTTTTTCCCAACACTGCACTCACTTGATGTTACCAGTTTAGCCAGATGTTATTCAAAGTCTTAAGCAACTCTATAGAGTTTTTTGGCAAGTGTGATAAATTCTCTTAACTTCCAAAGACTGCTTTCAGAAATAACAATGATGATTGTTTAGTGAGCGAACAAAAGTAAAGCATCAATTCTCATAGATACACTTGAACAGAATTACAGTCAGGTGAATGATCAACCAAATACACCAGCTACCTGGGTGAGGAACAGCAAAAAGTCACCGACAAAGGTGAGGCTTGTCATGGCTAGAATGATTAAAGCAACAAGACACAAGGTAGTTATACTTCATCAACTCAGTCTTTCGCTGATAAAGATTTCAACTGCAGCTGTTTTGAATACTTAAAAAAGGTTTGCACTCTATTCAAATAGGTCTTCGTTTTTTTTCTAGACAACCTTTTACACAATCATTAATACCATTAATGCCTTGCGTGAGTTGTGTTGGCTCAGTGATTTAGGATTTCAGTAACTGATAGCTTAACATAACTTTAGATAAGACATCTCATCATCGATGCATCTTAGAAACGCTTCACCAACAGAAATGTTTAGACTGATACTCACTGACTGAAAAGACTGCCTCTGTCTCCTACTGAATAATATCCTTCTATTCCAAAAATATTTGTAGATAAGGTTGCGTTTTTGTTCAATTGCAATTAGCTCTTTTAGAATTAAATTTGGCTTTTTATATCTACACCAATTTCAATCTTGTCGACCATAATTCATGAAGTAGTGGGCTTTTTTGTTGAAAGGCTTGTTGTTTTTTTATGGAAATGTTATTTTGAATCAAATAACCTTTTTTTTAAAGTGTGTTAATTTTACAAATTAATCTATTTAAAAACGAACCGCATTGATATTTGTTATTAATATACATATAAGAGAGGATTATTAGTAATACTTTATATTCGACTGGATATTATTTTTCACTAATTGCGCTAACCCATGTATAAGGTAAAATTTAGTATTTTTGTTATTGTAAAACCTTTGAAATGCTTCTATTTTTAAGAATATAAAATTGTGAGTCGAAAAGGTACATAAATATTGCCCCCCCCTTTATAAGATAAGATACAGACACACATGGTATATACCGTATTTTTCGCCATATAAGACGCACTTTTTCTTCCCCAAAATGGAGGGGGAAAAGTTGGTGCATCTTATACGGCGAACGCAGAGCGCTGTGGAGTGGAGGGCGGTCACGGCCATAGGAGAGGCGTAAGAGAGGCCGTGGCTTCTGCCTAGCTCCTGTTATAGTAAAAAATATACCTTCTCAATTGATAATAAACACTGGAGACCGTTTGAGAGAGAACACAGCAAATGCGGCTATTTATTGTAAAGATTTAGCAGTCTCAACGCATTTCCTACACACGTGTTATCCGCATTGGAAAAGAACCTTGAGCCTCTCAAAGGACAAGAGGAAGAAGGGCGGGACTGAAGTATGACGTGTCTCGTAAAAGTTTCTCAAATTACATTTCTCTAAATGACCACTAGATGGTAGTATTATATAGGAAAATTCCCATCACACTCCGGAGCCATTGGTGCACGCTGACGTCATCGCCCATCTCTGCTTGTCGATCCTACCATAGCGCGGATCGTAAGGAGCAGGTATGAAACATTACTGCCTTTTTTTGATACTTTTACTGTTTACTGACTGTTCATGTTACATGTTTGGCATATAATTGTTCTTAAAACTGCTGTTAACTTGTACACAGTTGATTTAAAATATTTTACTACTGTATTTGGTTCAGAATCTTCTTCATTTAAAATTATATTAAATGCCGGTGCGTCTTATACGGCGAAACATACGGTATATGTCTGTGAATGTCAATATATTTGTATTTACAGGACTTTTTAGAGGCCATCCCTCCATTCTTTCAACTTAACCAGTAGTACACAGCTAATTCATCCCAGTGCCCTTCTTCATCCCCATTACCTCACTTATGGTGTACAATAAAAGATGTGTTCTAGGCAGGTCCAGATAATGAACTCGTGAAATGACGAAATGATGCATATTCTCAGAAAGCTGGGGGCTTCGGGTTTTTAACACCCCTGTGGGGTCTTCAATGGTCAACAGAATATTTATGAGAGCTTATATGGGCTAATTGGACTGATTTCAAATTAATGTTTGCATTAATTTATGCATTTATGTGTACCTTCATATGCCCTTGCCCGAAATTAATGTTATTTGTGCGTTAAAGTGTGATACTGACTAAACATTGGTAAACATTTACAGAACATTTCCAGCAAAGCTTGATGTAGTCAAATTCAACATGATATCGCTTTATAAAACCATAAAATACTATCATTAATCAGTTCACTGCAAATCAAGCCTCCATTTCTATGTATTCTGGACCATAGCTCTTCCGCCCAAAGAGTCTTCTCCCCAAGCAATACAGCATTAATGTTGGAAGAAGTGCTGAACGTCTGTTCTTTGAGCCGTGAGAGGAGTGTTTGTAGAATACAGAAGCAGCTGTAAGGTGCTGCGCTGTCAGTAATGAAATCTCCCGGGGCTTCCCTGCCTTTATAAAGGGGAGTTTGAGCGGTGTGAGAAATCAACATCGCATTCAACATGTCGTCTCATTATGTAGCTGAAGGGTTTGAATGCCGTGTAGAAGACCAGCATGGCAACTCATTTTCTTCCCCCGCAGACAAGCTCTGTGTCTGAGAGAGTTCCCACTCCTGTTCCTGGAGCTCCACCAACACTAGTCTCTCAGGAGCTTCAGAGCATGTGAGTATCTCTCCATCACGCCTCCAGTCTTCTATCTGTTCTGATCTTGAGATTGGCTTGCCAGCGCTTTCTGCGAAACAGAATCACTTGTGAGAGATAATTAGCTTCTTTTCTCAGTCTTTTACTCTGTGCTTCAGGGAAGCCTGGGAAGAGGTGCTGTTGGACAACCTGTTGAATTTTGCTGCCACACCAAAAGGACTGCTGCTCCTCCAACAGACGGGAGCCATTAATGAGTGTGTCACCTACATGTTCTCACGATTCACCAAGAAACTGCAGGTGATTTCACCAAATGCTACTTTCAGGTGCTAAAAAGAACCTTTATGGAAATTTTTCAGGTGTGTTGCGTACAGATCTGCCTTAAAATCATCTAACACAACCACACATTTATCGTGCACGCTAAAAACACAACAGTATTTCGAAGTAGCCTGCCTCCCTGATGCCATACAGTGGTTAAATCCACATTTCACTGCAGTTTTTGCATGTAAAGACAAACATAATGCATAAAAACGCAACAGTCATCAATTACATCTGACTTGATCTGAGGCCCCACACTCTATTCTGCCTGACATTCCGTTATGTCCGGCACGCAAGATTATCTCTTTTTTTATTGTTATTAATTACCTGCAAATATGACACACAAACTACAGATCCCACAATGCACTGGAAGTCACTGCAAGTGAGTTCTGAGATGCAAATAAACAAGTGTCAAAAGTCACTTAAATGCACTTTTTTCTCATAAAATTAGATTTTGATTGGCTCTAACTATTGCCGTTATAAAATTAAAATAGTTGTATACTGTCTAAACTACTACAAAACATTTTGCATATTGCAGCTTCTTATGAGTTTTGTTTTGTTTTGTATTTGCTTGAAGTGTTATAAAATGTATGTTAAAGTAATTCTAATCTACAAATATTTACAAAAAAAAAATGCGTCCACACTCGTTTTCACGGTATCCGTTTTAAACTGAGTATTCAGCGTTGAGTGTGCAAAACACTGGTGCTAATGTCCGGTAAACAGCATCGCAGTAATGTGTCCAGCATTTGTCAAACAGAGGGCATGACAATTAAAAAAGACAACCTCCTGAAAAACCCAATTTCCACAGTCCACACTGCAATTTTGTAACCAGCAATTTCAAAACTAAGTACCTCGTCTGTCATTTTCACAATGCAGGGTTATATGAAAACAGTTCTGCGTGTGCGTGTGAACGAACAGCCTATCCACACAGAAAAATCCCAGTTTATTCGGCTCGGAGAAACCCTCTCTTTGTCTCAATATCTTTTCTCTTTTAAAGTTTGGAATTTGAATCTCCAACACAATTGCCTTAAAGTGGTACATTATACCACATTAATATATTGCACAATTTCTACATGGCAGGAGGGGGTGGGATCAGCAGTAGATCAGGAGATATAAATTATGTTGACTTTCTCTCATATTTTAGCATTTTATTCATTTTCTTTTATTTTTAATAAAATCCATGTTCACAATTATATCTTAAATGTTAAGTTTTCAAGCTCAATGGGTTCCCCTTCTACATGTAAATCGTGGACCAACTCTTAAATCTTGCCTGATCTGAATGAGGCCATTGATTCATCATTAAAAAATAAGCACTGTTTTTATCAAATCCCAGACTCCGTTGCCTTATTTCTCCTCTTATCTCAGGTCAGCAGGTGTGAGAAGTTTGGTTATGGAGTTATGGTGACCCAGGTGGCCGCTACAGCTCCGGGAATTGTGGCCTTGCAAAGCTCAGGTTGCTAAAAGTTTTATTTTTGAGAGAAAATGAGCTTGTTTCATGATGCTCTTGATAACTTGAATTCACTGTGCACAACTCATGCTGTTATTGATGAACTCTTATTATTAGCATTATTGATTTTCCACATACATGGAGGGAAACACTTAACTTACTGAATGTTCTGGATTGATAGGATTTGTCCAGACTATCGTGGTGGAGCTGTGGACCGCCTTGGAGTGTGGTCGAGAGGATGTCAGGATGGTCCATCCTAAATCCACTCCAATGGACCCAATTGACAGGAGCTGCATTAAGGTTCTGCCTCTAAAGTCTACAGTTTGCTCGTTTATGCATGTAATCAATTTCCAAAATAAACTACAACTGAGCAATGTTCATAGAGACCAATTTAAACCATTCTTTTTTTACTTCCATTTTTCATTTCTGCTTTTTTAAACCTGTAAAGATGACCATTATAGAATAATGGGAGTACACAAGTATTAACCTAGACTTTTGTGTGTGGATCCAGTCTTTTTTGTCTCTAGTGAATCTGCTTTCTTCCCCTCACGCTGTGTGGAAGCTACTGGAACATCGAGTACTTCCAAACAAGACGGAGTACAATCTGAGAGAGATGGCCACGTCGGTTTTAGTGAGTACAATAGTCTGAGACGTGTCACTGCGCTACATCATTCTAGTTCCACTTGGTGAAATCATAGTGAAATGTGATTTAAAAACTTTTTAATTTCTCATTGTACTGTCAAGGTTTCACTGAACCGGCTTTCTGTTATCCTCCTTAAATGTCCATTGTTGAGTCATTTTTCTTTTTAAAAGCAGTACAAACTAATGCTAGTGTTGTTTGCTTGCCATCATTAAGCTATGTTGTTGTACTCTTTAAAGATGCTACATCAACTGACCAGTCAGTGATCAACAGGATGTTGCGTCATGCTTTTTTTTCCAATCAGCGAAACTATGGCATTGGCCAGACTTAGGAGCATTTCACACTGGGGTCTATTTCTGTGCATTCTTGGCCTATGACATGACATAGTTACTGTTTGACTAACACGGCTGCCAAACAAAGTTTGTGGACGTCTGACGTCTAATGTATGAATTTCAAAACACTGGGTTTTCAGAAGAGAAAATTACAGACATCTCTACAGTCACATTGTTATTTCTGCGACAAACCTACACTGTAGCCTTAAAAATGCAGACCAGACTGTGTTTTCTCTGATTGGTCGGTTTGGTAGTAGACCGTTTTTGTAGAAACATTCAGCCGTGACCCCAACGAACACCAATCCAGAACAAATCTCTGGACAATTTTTGAGAATAGTTTTTGTGATTAAAGCTCGTTTATATAAGTTTCATTTATTTAAGAGGAAAACATCTTCTAGGTAACGGTTTCAGAGAAAAAAGGTTTCAAGTGCCCCTTGCATTCAAGGCTGAATTGAAGGCAGCAAATGATCATTATTTATCGGGAAACAAAGATGGTCAACTAATTAAAAAAAAAATAAAACAAGAAAACACAAGTGAAGAAGTCAACCAAGCAGAAGTACACACAGGGAAACACCACTCCCAAGTGTTTAGGAAGGGATATTGCAGGCAAGCTTTGCATGCTTAGACTGGAGAGAGAATTATTTGGCTTAAGCCCCTTCTGTCTCTTTAAAAAACATCTAAAGAGCGCTGGCCTTTCTTATCTTCTGAACAACATGGTTCTCATGGGATGGATTTATAGAAAGCCATGGTTCTTGGCTGACCAAAACATGTCCACTCCATGTTGCACCATGTATCTATTTATGTAAACACCCATCTGTGCCCAGTAACGCAACATGAGTTGCAGTGTGAATGCGATCCTATGATGGCGTTGAAGAAGGGAAAAAACTCAATTGTGAACGCCTACTTTTAGAACCTAGTCTAAATGGGTTTGAAAGAAAGAGTGCAGAACTCACTGGAAAAGCTCACTAAGGCACGTTGAGTCGGGATTTGCCATTACAAAAAGATGAAAAAGTGGCCTAAGTTCTAGGTGATCCAGGGGTCTTTGTGAATGGAGTTCAAAACACCCTTGAGGTTAATAGAAGATTACCCTCAGCAGAGATTGTTGCCCTGCCGTAGCGGGACTAAAGTAGAATGAAGACCGGTGTGTAGAGGCCTTCAGTCGTGATGTGGATGATTCAGACTCTTTATTGTAAACATCCTCGCAACTCATGTTTCTTTTGTGGTCGTACTCATTTGGGGGAAGACTTTGGTTAATTGTGGATCAGCTGTAGTTTTTCCACTCATTCATTTATTTGTTTATTAAGAATATCCATGTTCCATAATCTTGTCCTCTTCCCGTCAGGACCTGATGGACCGTCTCATCGTTATCAACTCAGACGCGAAGATTCACTCTCTTTTCAACTATGAGCAGTCCCACACGTTTGGTTTGAGGTAAGATCAATAGTTCAGTCTGCTCTTTCAGGAAATGGACAGGATGAGGGTGGATGTCAAAGAAGGTTCTTAGAGAAGTTTAATATCTGATTAGCCTTTTCCTCCTTTCATTCCGCTCCTGGGAGCAACGGCTGATTGATTTAGCCCCTTCTGTTCTCTGTTCTATGATTATCCTGAATTAATGCCAGACAGGGTGAAACCAGGATAAAGAGATTTCTAACTCTCAAAGAAGCAGACGTGAGTACATAAAAAAAATCAATTGAGCAGGTGGATACAACCCATACTGAATCAAAAAGTCGAGAAAACTCCAAAGTGTCTTTCGATAGGAGACAAAGCCTATTAAAATGCCTCTACTAAAGGCACAAGTTTCCCATGGAATTTGGAGTTTTCTCAACTTTTCGTAAAAGATTTCTTAGAAATTTGTCAATTTTCCAAAACTGCAAAGAAGTGCTGTATTATTTGTCATTTGATGGAATTACTGAGTGGTAGAAATCTAGCTTTTGGGATGGCAGGGTCGAAGAGGTGAACCGGTTCATAAAGAAAATCACTTCCTGATTGTGAGCGTTTGAAAAATGAGTGACACCATCCAGACCAAAGACCTTCATCCACTACAGACACACAAAGAACAAATGAATTACATCGTAGAAAGAAATTACCCTCGTGTGTCAGATTCAAGGTTTTACACTATATTAAAGAATATATGTGAAGTTAAAACACATTTTGTACGTATTCGTTCACATTTTAACCACAGCGTATTTTGTTGGCGGATCTCTACTTCTGTTGGATTAGCACAATTCTTTGTGTTGCAAGCCAGAATCCTTCATTAGTGCACAGAAAATACTTCTGACCATGTTTAAAGATCTGAAGGGAGTCCTTCCTGATTTATTATGGTTTTGCTGGACCAGTCATCCCTGTGATCACAGTCACAGTCCATTAGCATCTTACAGTAACGTTTGCAAGACACAGCAGTCATTTTTTAATTTAAGGTTTAGATAAAATGGTGCTTAACCTCAAGCCTAATGATCGGGAACACATTCATTTGAGGTTTGAGTACAAGCAAGAAAGAAGGAAGTGTAGCGTCTATTAAAGAGCGATGAGGTAGAAGCTGTGGATTCAACAAATTTTTTAAATAAAAAAAAATGTAGATAGAAGATATAGTTTTCTCAAGAAGTATTTAAATATAGATTTAAAGTAAAATTAAACTATAAACTAAAGGTCTGTAAATGCAAATGCCGTCCTCTCTCTGGAGGTAAGCTTTCTGGTCTCAGAAATTATTATTATTATTTTTTTTTTTGAGTTTTTTTAACGCAAACATTTTTCTTTTTCGTCAAAACTATTCCTATTTTCTCCCTGCAATTCAGACACATTTAAATGTTTTATTTGAAAATACAATTTATGTGATCCATAAAATTATATTTGTGTTCAAAGACTCAGAAAATGTAATATTTATTTCTGATATGCACATTAAATATTTAGGTCAATTATAATATATGGCAAACAGAACAGTGAGCTACTGCAAAAATCAGTAAAATATTACATAATTGCCAAATTTTTAACTGTTTAACTACTTTATCTGAGAATGTATAAACAGCCACCATTTTTGGATGAACAAAAGGTACATTCCTGGTGTAATCTTGCTAAAAAAGAGTGCTATTTTATTCAAAAGCTTAATTTTGTATATGCTTTTATAACTTAACCTCTTAAAATGCCTTTCAATGGCAATACCTGATTTAGTACTTTCTGAACACTTACTAACATTATATTTAAATATGGAATAATACTATTTAATGCCATTTGCCCGGACATGTTCTCCATTAAATTGTTGAAGTTTTATCTAAATGCTATTGTTGCAGATTCTGCAAAAATATTTTCACCTAGCATTTATTGCACAGAAAATTAATGGTGGTGTTCATTTTGTGTTTTTAAGAGTTCAATGTTCAATTGGTCCTGCTCAGCCGTCTTTTCCTGTTCTCTGCTACAGCATGCCTGACTCTCTAGCGCCAAAGTGTTATTGTGGTCAAAAATTATATTGCAAGCACATTCATCTTGATTAAAAATGACAAGAAAAGGGGTGATGACTACCTCATTCACAATAGAAATTATTCCACAGTTTAATGCTTTTGGGATCAAACTGGATTGCAAGAATTCAGATTCAGAGGAGTTTTTAGCAAGATTAGGAAAGGGCTTTAGGTGCCAAGGAAGCACTGATGCTGCACTGATTCAATCGCCGTCACACTACAGTGCCGTTTAATGGCTACATTGAAAATCCTCTACAATCAGCTTTGCTCAGCTGCATTGAATTCCATCATTAGAAACCATTAGAGAGGAAAGCCCGTGTCATGCCAGTCAGAATTCCAGCTGTTCTGTCACTCTGGCTTCTTGAGGGCCAGTGGATGTTATCATAGCTCTGTCAGACTTTCAGCATATTTAAAGGGTGTCAATCATGAGTAAACAAAGTCTTTTGAGCAATTTACAAACTAAGATGAGAGTCACATAATCATTATTGGAGTAGAAGTCAAGGGTTCCTTCTCAAAAGGAGGCTCCATGCAGTGAACGAACTCCAGCACAAGTTCCGCAAGTCTGGATGCCAGACAAGGACCACAGATGGACCAAGACTGGCACAAGTCGCAGCCAAGTTAATAACTAGAGCAACACTAAATATGATGTATGGCCCTGTCTTTTGTGGCATATTAAAAATGATACCATCTCTGCACAACTTGGGCCAAGTTTGGACACATATCGATTTAGAATGCATGAAAAATGTCTAACGTTCGCAAAATATACAATATTTTCGGACAAGTAGAGGGATAATAAATCAGCGATCGCTGGTAGGTAGCCAAAAGTCCTCGCATGATGCCTTTGAGGGAGACAGTACCCTTGTATGAGGAGATCAAGAGGATTTGGACGAGGTTGATTTTTATTGTCTGATGTGAAATTGATGTAACTAGTTTGTATTACGTCATGTCTTCTTCAGGCTCTTGAGTGTGCTATGCTGTAACCTAGATACCTTTCTCCTGCTCGAGTCTCAGTATAACCTCACTGAGCTTCTGCTACAGGCTCAGAAGGACAATGTGACAGAACCAACCTCAGGGGAAGGGTAAGAGGCTTCCCTCGATTGTCTTCATTGTTGGAATTTCTGCACATTTATGGAATACCGCAAGACTTGAGTATGAGTCAGTGTTTTGAATTGTTTGTGTAATCTTCAGGGAATTTATTATCGACGGGCTGTCGGTGGAAAGAAATCACATCCTCGTCCGAATCTGTGCAGTTGGCGGTCCGTCTGAAAGAAGACTTCCTCCCAGAGCCCTTCAGAAGGTCATCTCCTTTTACTTTATGTCCACTGTTGTGTGTTGTATTAAATTAATTGTGCTTTAAATCAAGTAATTCTGAGAGACGGTAGCAATGCATGATGTGTTTTAAAGGGAGCTGTAAATGTAAAAGTGTGATTTGCTTTATATTTAGAGAGTTTGAGCTACCTGAGTGACCATTACCAGCCAATATGAGTATGTTCAAGCCTCATTTGCCTTTCAAAAGAGCTTTCACAATGACTGTGCAAAAGTACAGATCCTGATATACTCAGATGAGTTTTTACTGAACTGAGATGCAGTCACAGATCACACCAGAGAAAACACTCCCCACAAAGAGTCTAAACTGAAGGCCCCTGACTCAAATTCACCTTCTCCAGCTTCAGGGTCGATAAGGAGATAGTAACTAGATTTTACCTTACAGAGCATCTTAGAAGATTGTGCCCGGTCAAACTACTGGGGTCCTTAAATAACAAGATTAGAATCAAGACCTAAACCCAGTGTAGCAAAGCGAGAATGCAATAAAGCTAATAGGGGAACAAGGACCAACAGGTGGATACAGTGATGGAGACAGGGAGAGAAAAATATAGAGAAAAAAACAAAACAGATTTAGAGCCCTGACTTAAACAAATCATCTGTGCCTAACTGTATACTTCTACTGTATTTAATATGAATTTCCAATGAAACCTTTCAATTTTTTAATCAATAAAACTATTTTAAGACAGTCCAAAAAGTGCTTCATCTGTTCGCTTACAAATGAAAGAGTAAAAACAGCATCAAATACATTTTCTGACAAAGCATAGCTTTTATTGCTTACAACCTTTTTAAAACATGAATGTATCACATTTTTCTGTGTATTTATCAATGTTATAGTTTGAACAAGATGCTGCAATAGTCTGGAATACTTATATGCTCATATTTTACGACTTTCCTTAGGTTCAGTCACTTTAATCAGACAGACAGGGCTTGAAGTAGAACCAAACGGGAATTTGCAAATATTGTCCAATCGGAGAACAGAGCTTGAGAGCTCTAACTAAGAGCAGGTTCCCGCCCTCTCAGACCAGCAGTGTAGAGAATTACCTTAAAATGCTTTTTTTTCTTCCAAACAAATAAATACTACTACATGTCTAAAATAGCAATAGCCATATTTTAACCAGATTCAGGAAAAATTTTGTAAAAAAAAAATTAAAAAAAAAGGATTGTTGCTTTTTTTATAAATGAAGTTTTCACTTGTACTTTAGGGTGAGGACCCTTACCCATGGCCAGTTGTGTGTATGTTCCCCCTGCCCAAGGATTACATTCTCAATGTGCCAAAGACCCTCCGAACTAAACAAGGTATCAACCTTTAGGTACAATTTAATACACATTTTTTTCCGACCATTTCTTTTCTTTTCAAATTTTCCTTCTTTTCTACTCATTGTTGCATTTTGGGTACTATATTGGAAATCTTAGACTCGTGTTTCAACTCAAATACTAAATTTTTCTGCTTCAATTTAACCTACCATTCGACAAAACACCTTGAAATACAGTTGTACTTGGAATGTGCTCAATAAGACTCCCTTTTTGGAAATAAACTTCCTTTAGGAGAGGTGTATTTTTTTCTCTCTCTCATTTTTTAACATATACATTTTTTTTAATTCAAGGTCAAACAGTCAATGCTCTCATGAACTTTCATAGATCTTCAGCTCACATATTAATTTACTTTGATCATGAAAATCTTCCCCCCTCTTCTTTAGAGTCAGAGATTACTGCTTTCTTGGCCTCGTCTAAGGAAACTGAAAGAGATGCAAGCTGGATGGATGACTGCAGGAGAAAGTTCTGCAAGATAGTGTCTACAAAGTCATGTACTCTCACTGGATATGGTATAAAATATAGTCAGTCTGAATGAAATATATTTAGCTTCTATACGCAAATACAGTACAGTGCAAAAGTTTTAGACGGGTGTGAAAAATGCTGCAAGCAAACTACGCTTTTGGAAATTTTGGAAGATTTGGTACTACCAACGTTCACTTCAAACCACCATCAATGGGTACACTTGCACAGTGTCAGGGATGTAATTTGTAGAATTCAAGAACTGAAATAGCTGTGTAGGAGGCTTAAAACTGGGCGAGGAACATTCGAAATTTGGGTCTAAACAAAGAAATGGGCAACATTGGACAGCCAAGGAAACTTGAGCAGATGCAAGCCTCAAAATCACATGCCTCTCAATGCCATCAGCTCATAACTGGCTGAAACCAATGGGACCAAGGTGGTCTTCACGGAAGAGTTGCTGCCATACTGTTCATCAAAGGGAGAGTGAAGCATGGTTCAGGGCTGTATTTCTGGAAGTGTAGCTTGAGATTTGGAGAGGTACATCAGGGAAGTGAGGTATGAGAGGCTCTAATTTGTTCTGCAGTAGAGCAACAACCCCAAACTTGAAGCCAATATGTCATTAATAACTATATTCAAGTGTTTTGGGGATTACAAGCAGATTCAGATGAAAAATCTTCCAAGATGTCTGGAACAACATCGCAGCAGAGTTTTTTAGAGAACCCTGCTGTTTTGAAGGCGTAGGGTTGTCAAACTAAATTTAGATTTAGTTTTTTTGTTCATTTCTGAAAGCAATCTTTGTTTAGAGCATTGTTTTACACCTGACTAAAACTTTTGTACAATGATGTACTGAAGTACAAAAGGTGCAATAAGTAGAGCAGAGTGATATCATGTTCTTTTCACAAATAGTTTAATCAAACATTAAGTAGTAATGAAGTAACTTAATGTGTTTTCACATCTTTATTCTCTAAAGAAATGAGACACATCTAAAATAAATGACATGTATGAAGTAGATCTCAGGATTCTGCCTCTTTTTTTTTGTAACACACAAGGGCCTTTTTTATTCTGATCGAAAGGAAATTGCCTTGGCAAATCGGGTTTCCTATATTCCGTTCTCTGTTTTCATAGTACTCACTGATCTGCTGGAGATGGTTGTGCTGCATCTCTCGTCTTCATCCACCGACTGCTTCTTTCCACCGGCGGAATATAAAGGTCAGTCAAAACCACTTCAATGTTTCATTTATTATGATCAAAGTGTAGCCAGAAAACTGAGACGCCATTTAATTCTGAGGGTGCTTTTGAAATAAAAAAAACCACAAGGTTAAATATGAGAATTCCATTGTGTGATATCTTGAATCTGGGAGTACAATATTCCACAACAGCGTTCTGCTGCTTTCTGCAGGAAGATTTACCTTTCAATTCAAGCGAATAGAATGAATAGAAACAGTGGAACAACAGTTGTTTGGCTTCTAATGCATCTCTTACTCTAATCAAGCACTTTAAAGTATGATCGTTAGCTGGAGACAGTGCCTGCAAAACAACCTTACATGTCAAACTAAACAAGAAGGGTTTGAATTGTCAAATTTCACTTTTAATTTTATTAATTACACCCAACTCTTGACACTTCTAGTATTTCTGAGAGTTAAGCCTTGGTTGCCAGATTGAGAAAAAGTCATGCTATGAGTCAAGTATAAAGGTTTAGTTGTCAAGACTGGGAACACATTTATTTAAATCTCCTTTAAGAGTTCTAAATTCTTCACAAATTTTTCTCATTATATATTTTTTCTCTTTCTAAATGTGATTTTTTTATGCTTGTTTAAGGATAATTGCTCAAGACCACAAAAAGATTTGTTCAGGATCAAACTGTAAAAAACATAAATGTGTATGTGACTTCAGACTTTTTACTTTTTTCTTTCCTTTTTATCTATTATTTGTTAATGGTACATAGTACAAATTCAATTTGTTGCAGATCAGATCAGAAATTTTGTAAAAATATAATTGTTATTGATATATTGCTGTAAATTACAGTGATTAGTTTGCTTTCATCTTTGTCAACTAATTGACAATCAAATAGTTTTGTACATATCATTTTAGAATAAATTTTTTTTTCTGTGACTAGACTTTTGTCTTTTTTCACTTTTTGGTTTTAAGCTTTTGGATTGGGGGCGGTGGTTATTTGGTATTGGAAACAATAATACATAACTTTTCAGAAATAGTTTCCTTTTTGAATTGTTTTCTTTTAAGATATTTCACCTGTTCTTGTGTTTTTTGTTTTTTTTTTACATTTTGGTTTTGATAAATAGTAAAGACCAAAGAAAGGTTTTCTAACTGTAGAATAAAATATTGAATTGCATTTACTTAAAAATAAATAATAAACTGTTCAGAAATAAATCAGTGTTTACGTCACTTTATTTTGTTTTGGTGGTGGTGGTGGGGGGGTGCATTCTGTGCAAAGGATCTTTAAAAGTTACAGTTTGATCCATCATAAACCACCCATTCCTTGGTATGGGAATGTTTTTCTGGACTTATGAGGAATTTGAAGTGATTTCTTGGAAACCCACTTGAGCACCAGCCCCAATAGCAAAATTGGAATTTGTCCTTTTTATTCTAAAAACAATGCAATAAAGATATTACCTACCCTAAAAATATACTATTTATCGTATAGTATATTCACTATAAATTTCACTCTGCACAGCGTTACTAAGATCTTAGAAAACCGTGGAAACCGACGTTGACTTGGACCTTGCTCCATTGGTTCAGATCTGTGAAACCTGTTTTACAAATGTCTTAGATAACTTACCTTTCAAATTCATATTAGGGATGCATTGATTTGTGTAAAACGTGGAAGGCAGTTGTTGGTTTGTGGACTACTTTTTTCTGCCTCTGGCTTCGTGACGTCTCTCTTTTTGCAGAGTGGCGAGGGCAAGTCGTAGCGCTTCATCTCACTTAGCCGCTCACGTCAGAATCACTGATGGATATGAGCAGAAGGAAGTACGATTTGTCTTTTATCCTAAAGTTCCTTCTCCCATTGGCTTCACACAGTGCACATCCATTTGCATTATGTCATCATTACAACCCTGACGTTGTTGTATTAATGATGATGGAGCAATGGATCCACTTCAGTCTCACCAAGGGCATTCACTCAATTAGGATCATTGTTAGGCTTGATGAATTTAGATTATAGTCAATGATGACTGCGTGGAAATGTGTTTCACGGTATGCAGTGCATTGTTGATTCCCTTTTAAATTTCTCGAGGAGGAGGCTGCTTGTAATTGTGGTTTTTTTGGTTGTTGTTTTTTTTTCCAGTTGGGGATCACAGTGTAAAGACTCGGAGCCTGACATCTGTGGAGCAGATTGGTGTGGGAATATCTCTCAGGTAATTGGAATATGCAGAGATATGTGATGAATGATTTCAGTGATAAATTCTCAGCCAGTGTCATTGGTGCCAGCATGGTCATGTGACTTGGTCACTCTCTAGTCTGTACTTGTAAATTGGGTAGACAACATCATTCAGTTGATATTTGTGCTTGAAGACAGAAGAAATGCTGATTACGACAGGGGTGCTCCTCAAGCTAATTATCATAAGATTAATTCTCTTCGTAGCCTTATGTTGAGACTCTATTAAACTCACCGTGAACCCATTTAGATCTTTATTCTTTAGGCAGTCTTCAATGACTCTGATCTGGCTGTGCTTTATGATGCGCAGCACTTTGGGATAATTATGACTCTCTGTTCACCTTCATTTGGTGCTGTTTGTCCCAGGGGGAGACTGAATATGTGTGAGAAAAACCGAATTGAATTAATTAGAAGCATAGTATTTGTTCTTAATGGTTAAATGTATTGCCTTAAGAGCTCTGATTATGTAAATGCCCAGTCGGGGTTATACAATGACTTTCACCTTTGATTTGTCAGGAGATTTAATTAGAACTGTGTCCAATAATTAATTTCATTATGTCCCACATGTTATCTCAACCGACTGTCATAGCAATGTGATTTAAATCTACGTATTTTTGTAGATATGGGAAGTTCCTGAAGCTCCTGCGAGAAGATTCAGAGCAGGATCTGTGCCTTCTCCTAAAACACTGTCAGGAGTTTCTCTCCCAGCAGCAAGTCAAGGTCCCCTGTGATATCTGTATCCTTCTCCTGACCCGTACTGTATGATCACATTGTTTTCTACATTTCTGTGAAAATGTACGAATTATTATCGATATAGATTGATTTTGAGTGAGTCGTGATTAGTTTTTTACGTTAAACTATGTAAAACTGTACAAATACACTCACAGCCACTTTATTAGTAACTTCATTTCTAATCAGCCAATCATTTTTAAAGCATTGAGTCAAGACGATCTGCTGCAGTTCAAACCGAGCATCAGAACACATTGCTAAAACTGCTCGATCTTGCAGATTTGCCCTGTTCAACATCAGCTCGCTGGACTTCCTGCATGTGCGGTCAGACCCTTTCAGATGATCCAGAACTCGGCAGCTCGACTGATCTTCAAAGAACCAAGAAGAGCACACGTCACCCCTCTCCTCATCTTTCTCCACTGGCTTCCCATTGAAGCTCGAATCAAGTTCAAATCATTGACGCTGGCATACAGGACAGTCACAGGCTCCGCTCCTTCATCCCTCCACGAACTCCTCCAGCTCTACGTCCCCTCCAGACGCCTCCGCTCAGAAAATGACCAGCGTCTCGTGGTCCCATCTCAGAGCGGCAAAAAATCTCTCACCAGGACCTTCTCCTTCACAGTTCCTGGCTGGTGGAATTCCATTGCCGTCCCATTACGGAAAGCTGAATCTCTCTACGCCTTCAAAAAGCAGCTAAAAACTCTACTCTTTCGAGAGCACTTACTAACTTAACGTACTTACTTACTAACTTAACATAAGCACTTACTTACTAACTTAACTAAAAAAAAAAAAACCTCTGAAGCACTGTTTTGATCTGTACTAGCCCGAATGTGTTCTATGTGTATGTCTACTGATCCATCCACTTTGTACCAAACTGCTTGATGTTTACTCCCAATGTAAGTTGCTTTGGATAAAAGCGTCTGCTAAATACGTAAATGTAAATGAATGGGAAAGAACAGGGATTTAAGTGAGTTTAACGCACAACCATCTCTAGGGTTTACAGAGAATGGTCCAAAAAAGATCAAATATCCAGCGAGCGGAAGTTCTCCCTTGTCAGAGGTGAATGGCCAGACTGGTTTGAGCTGATAGAAAGGCGACAGTAACTCAATTATCCACTCGTTACAATCGAGGTCTGCAGAAGAGCATCTTGGCACACTGGGGCCTATTAGTACCAGTTGAGCATTGTACCATGTAAAAGTGTGAGTCTTCTCAGACTGGTTTCTTGAACACGACAATGATATCATCAACACCAGATATCAATTCAATAGAGCGCCTTTGGAATGTTGTGGAACGGGAGCTTCTGTGGAGCAAACTCTCTGAGGAATGTTTCCAGTATCTTGTTGAATCTATGCCATGAAGGATTAAAGCAGTTTTGAAGACAAAAATGAGTCCAACCAGGTACTAGCTTGGTGTACCTAATAAAGTGGCCGGTGAGTGTATATTGTCATTTTACTTCAGATTTAACCAATATCCTACTGTAACCATTACTTACCTTGTGGCATCATTATATAAATAAAGAAAGGGCTTTGGTTTGTATCAACATTGTAGTCATGTGATCCCCACCTCCATAGATGACTGGAGATTCCTTGACCCAGGTGTCAGCCTATTTTCAGGGTGGTTACCCTGGGCACGATTGGTTTGCCTCCACAGTTTTCTTGTTCATGCATGGTGATGTTGGCCGCTCTCTGAGTCTGCTCTTACGATTCTCTCGTCTGCTGCCCTCCGCCTTCCTGTGGCCCCCGAGACTGCACAGCTCTGTGAGTTTCTAGCCCAACGTCAGTCTCTCGTATTCAGCTTTCAGCATGCAATGAATTTTTCTCTGGTTTTCCTTTTTTTTATCAACTTATCATACTTTTGTACATGTAAAACTTGCTTCAAGATATGAAATGTTCGAGACACAAAAGCATCTTTATAACTTTATAACCTGCTTGTCGTAGGTCCATCTTCCTGTAGAAATCGCTCAGTCTGGGATTCATCCGATTTATTCCTGCACCGCTCATTACGTGGAGATGTTGCTCAAAGCTGAGGTTCCTCTGGTTTATTCTGCTTTCAGAATGTCTGGCTTCACCCCCTCTCAGGTGCGATAGTTTAAGTGCTTCATTAGCAAATTAAGTTTTACATTTATAATTGCTACGCTTCAATCTCCTCTGTTGGTAAATAACCAAGCAGAGCTGTTAAACTCTAAGCATCATGCAAATTGTTTTTTAACACGGAGCATACACACACACACGCATTTTCTTCTCACATCTCCTTGCTTTTGTACGGTTGCTTGGGTGCTCTAAAGGGATTCTATTTCTGATGAAAATTTCTTCTACAAATTGAAATGGTGTTTTTGAAGTAGAAGAAAACGAGTTTTGCAGTGAATTCTTTTAAAAGAAATCCTTTCGCCCAATATTTCGATCTGTAAGTAATTCATACCAATGACAACTGTAAGTTACCAACCTGAATCATTTATGTTCAGTCACATGAAAGCACATTTCAAATAGCTCACTTTAACAACAAATCTTTTAGACTCGCACTTGCAAAATATGTGTTAGTTCCATGGGGGAAAAAGAGAAAATGTTTTAGGTAAAGGGATGGAATCGGATGAAAATCACTTTTCTCTAGGTGCACAGAAATACCCCCACTTTCAAGATTTCTCAAACTAAAGGGGAGATTGATGGGGCACTGTTTAGTCATCAGAGAACCTTAGAATTGGTGTGGCTTATAAAGGGCTGAAACAATAGCCTGAACATGGAGGAAATCAGCTAAACTGAATTCTCATCTTCTTGTTAGGAAACATATCACCAAAAATCTTTTACACCCTCTGTAAACGAGGATTGGGATCCCGTCTTTGTTTGGTAGAAATGTGACATTTACTTGTAACAATCTGTTCTAAAACTATTCTTGTGACATTTTTCAAAATGATAGCTTACTTTAAAGTGTTTTTTTTTCTATTAAGGTTACTATAGTTAATATAAAAAACAACCAAAATCTAAAAACATTTCCGTGGGCTGAAACAATAATTCAAAGTAGAAAATATAGATAGATTGCTCTTTGTTTTAGTCTATAGTCAATTTATTTACCTTTTATATCGATATAAAATAATCCGTAGTTGTAGCAATTTTAGATGAATTTTAGATTAATTTTATGGCATATCCTTTCCATCCCTTGCTGTTTATAGTCAGTGCATGTACAGATGTTCTCACTGTGAAATTGTGGTAAATAGCGCAGTGGGTAGCACTGTGGCCTTCCAGTTAGAAGGTTGCCGGTTTGAGGCTCGTCAGTGACCTTCCTGGAAGGAGTTTGCATGTTCTCCCTGTGCTTGCGTGGGTTTCCTCCGGGCAATCCGTTTTCCCCCACAATCCCAAAAACATGCGCTTAGGTTAATTGAATAATCCAAATTCCTTTTAGGAGTGAATGTTGCCCTGCGATGGACTGGCGACCTGTCCACTGTGTATCCCCACCTCTCGCCCAATGTGTGCTGAAGATAGGCACCGGCAGACCCCCGTGACTCAAAAAGGGAATAAGCGTGTTGGAAAATGAATGATATAAGATATATTTTAAGCAAAAGAAAATTTGCAATAGTCACAGGAAGCTGGGTGAAACGGAAACATCATACACTTACTTTTTTATTGTTGCACATGACAAATAACCCAAAATATAAGTGTAATAAAAACAAATCTAGCACAATACTAAAGATCTGTTATGCTTTAAAAGTTAATTACAACTAAACAAACATATAGTCAACTGCCAAACTAACTGAACATAAACTATAAAAGCATTCTAAACACTTTTACCTCGATCTAAGTCAGAGTTTCTTAACCTTTTTGACACTGGGGCCCAATTTTCCCCGTACAACGTGATTCAAGGCCCATTAGAATAACTTGTTAATGTAAATTAATCCACATCTTGTTTGATTTGTGTTTAATAATTAAATCAAGTCATTTTATGGTTTATTAAAGTAAAATCTTTAAAGTATTCTTTAAATTAAAGTAAAAGAAAAAACAGTTAAACCACAGTTGTCGTGCTTAGCACAAATTAGAAAAATATTTATGAGGCATTTTGATAAATAAAATTGTGTGGTAATAAAGCAAGCACACTTAAAATAAGTTTAAAATGAAATAAACTGTAAATGACACTTAAATAGAGTGCAACCTGCTGATGAACTTGACAAATTAGTGTCTTATCTTTTGTATTATATGTCTCTCTCCAAATCTGTGACAAATTAACAACAGTCTGTTTTTTAACATGCTACAAATCACAAAAAACAACGGCTGTCCAACGGCTCTTTTATTAAACTCCGTATTGGAGCGAGTACAGCAAGAACGAAACGGCGAAGCCAGCTCAACTCAACTGAACCAAAACAACAATATTCCCATAACGTAAGTTTTGACCGAAATTGACTGTTTTAAAGTTAACATTATTAACAGAGAGAACATTGGTACGTCATACCATCAATTGGATCTCCCAGCGTTTGCCCGGGAAACTGCAGCAGCGCGAGACGTGGTGCGTCAGCAATCATTGACGCTCGCAATGAGTGCACCCAATCTTCCAAATTAATTTTATTATTAATATAATTTATTATTTGTTTTTAATGTCCTCTGATGGATTTGAGTGTGGTTTAAAATGTAAAAAAATCTAAAATGAAATAAGGCAAAGAGCCACATGCTTATTTGGCCGAGGCTCTATTGGCGCATACCACAACGCCTGACTGACGCTTCACTGCTACCAAGTGCTAGGAAGCACCATCCAGGTCCCGCGGCCCTCACGGCCCACAGGTTCAGAACAGATTTTTTTTCGCGGCCCACTAGTTGGCGCTCGCGGACCGAGATTGGGCCGCGGCCCCATGGTTAAGAAACACTGATCTAAGTCACCAGTACCTAACCACGCTGTGAGACATTCTCAGAAGGAATAAATAACATTTTTTGTGTGGATTTCTAAAATCTGAAAGGTGTTTTATTTTGAAATATGACTAGATATTCTCTGACGTAACATTCACCTTATACAAACACACACACACAACATCACATGATGTGTTACTAAAAAACCAGCCCACAAGCAAGAAGAAATACGGTTTCACACAGATTCAGCAATCATGTATTATTATTTTTCCGCCCACTGAAATCCATTAAATGGGTCCATGGTGCACAAAATATTGGGAACCACTCGTCTAAATGGTTCATTTGTTGTCTATACATTCAATTATTAATTCATTTTCCCATCCAAATCGAAAAGCCCATGCAGCTTTTATAATTCCATGCATGTTCATTTACAATGCTGTTGCTAAGGTGCTTTTATTCGTCGTTTCAATACAGCTGGAGATTTGCTACGATCCTAAAGTCTTTGAACCACTTTTGGTAAAACCTGCTTTGTCTCTATTATTAAATCCATCCAATTTTCAATAACCTTTGATGTGGTTTCTAGGTTACTGTGACCGGTTGCTAGGGTACAGTTTAGTTGTTAACAACAAGTCAAAAGATCCAATTTTCTCTGCTTATGCCACACATTTGGTTATTGTTCTAAAAGTGTGAGTGCTGTTGTTATTAATGCATTTGAAGTCACAATTGATGCACGCATGTGTTCGTTTTTGTGACTTTTGTGCATTTAAGCTCAGAATTATGCGTAGGAGTCGTGTTGCTAATAATGTAAATCGTGACGGCTGGGTGAGCTTGTGTTATGTTTCCGAAGTGAAAAAAGACACAAGGACGTTCTCTGTGACTTAAATGATTAAGATTCTTCATAGACAAATGCACCGACTCGGAGGTCTATACGCATAATCTCAAAGCTCTGCCTCCAGTCTTCTGTCATATTTAGACGGAATTGACCTTTTCAGGCAGTCAAGGACGAGTATATTGAAAAGTAACCGTTTTTCTATGTTCAGAGGGTTTTATTTTATTTATGCTTTGCACACTCTCTGTGAACTTGAAGAGTTTGATCTCACTGAGAACAAAGATTTTTTTCAGGGTGCTATTTTTTCCTGTTTCAAGGCTGTTTAGGGAGAAAATGTGTTTAATTATTAAATATAAGTTCATACATGCTGTATCTCTTTAATAGGATGTAGAAAGAGTGTTCTGGTGTAGAAGATTATTTTATTTTTATTATTTTCGTAAAGATAAAATGTTTTCAAAATCCAAATCAATATTTGCCTTCAAACCAGCATTAATTCCTGTCTGGGATTTGTAGGATTATAATCAGCGTAAGCTCAACCAGTTATAGCAAACAGCTGCTAATGATCATTTATGTGACAAGAAGGTTCATCCCCAGTCATGAACTGAAACAGAAACAGCTGTGTAGGAGGCTTAAATCTGGGTGAGGAACTGCCAAACTCTGCTTTATTTTGATTATGGCGAGATTGAGTTGCCGCTGCACTGCATAATATCCGCATTTTGTTTATTAGTGAAAAGAAATGGTTAGTTACCACTTCCATTTTTGAAACCTTTCTGTGTTTGTTGTCTGTTTTTTTTTTATTCTTATATTTTCATGTCTGCTCCTGCTGTGTAGATCTGTATTCAATGGCTCGGTCAGTGCTTCTGGAACTACCTGGACTGGCCTGAGATCTGTCAGTACGTGAGCACCTGCGTGATCATGGGAGCAGATTATCAGGTCTACATGTGCGTCGCTGCTCTGCGTCACCTTCAGCAGGATATTCTTCTTCACACACAGACGCAAGACCTCCAGGTTTTTCTGAAGGTGCAGTGCAACCTTTTTAAAAAAAAATATAAGTAAATAACATATAAAATGCATTCAAGCTGCATATATGTGGTGAAAGGGTTTTCCTCAAGATCGGAGGTTTTATCTAAAATTACGAAACATATCTAAATTTCATCTTAATTAACTGTGATGGAAATTGCTCCATCGCTACATTATCTGAGGATGAATGCCGGAGTAAATGTACAATGAACACACGATTGAACAGAGGCGAAATCAAACTGCAAAGTCGCTCTTTGTTTGCAGGATTTCAAAAAGCACTTTCCCTTTCACGACCGAATAGCATGCATCACTCTGCCTTTTCACTTCAAAGCATCTTTCAAACCATTTTAGACTTCCGTTTTATCAGGTAATGGAACACTTTTAATGTCTTTAGAGAATGCGTTATAATTTAAAAAGATGTTTTTATTTTAACTCTTCAGTGTTCTTCTGGTTTCTGATGTTAGAGCTGAAGCTTTTTCTTCGTCTCCAGGAAAACATCAGTAACAGTTGCTTACAGAGGTCATTTTATGAAAGGAAATGGCAAATGGAGAATTTTTTTCTCAATACATTTGTGCTCATAAGTTTATTTGATCTCACGAGAGTACATTCGAAGAAATTGGCCATGAGATAAAGCGTACCAGGTGAGCTGTCCGAGGAAGGGCTCCGAGTGCAGGGGTGCGGTAGGAGCCTGGAGACCCCCCCCCCCCTTGAATATGTAGAGGGACGAAGGGGTGGAGGAGGGTTGCCAAAAGAGAGCCTGGGGGATGCATAGATCCTGGGGCTTTTATAGAACGGATAATTAGGTAATTATGGGAATCACCCTGCCTAATTATCTTTTCATGTACGCTCCCGAAACTAATCTTACGATGTCACTTCTTGGGCATTTTTCAGAAAATATGACACAAAAACCGAGTGAAGCCATTTAATATTAAACACCTGTGTTTACACTTTTTACATCATAATGACAACAGAAACTTGTGACCAATGACCCTGATCAAAACTTTTATATTTTGTATTACCCCCTTTAAAATCCATGACATCCTGAAGTCTCTTGAGGTAGTTGTCGATGAGGTTCTTTATCTTCTCTGTTGGTAAAGCACCCCAACTCTTGTAAATTCTCGCATGAACTTTAAATTTGAGTTTCTCACTCGAGAGCTTCACTGATTTTGAGGTCAGGAGACTGAGACCTTTCACTTTGTTCTGGTGGAACCAGTGACGAGTTTGGATCGTTGTCATGTTGGAATGTTCAGAAACATTTTTCCGTAACATGCTGCATTCATCTTCCATCAATTTTGACCAAGTTCCCTTTGCTTTTTGTACAGTTCAACTACATTTTCCAATAGATGTTGTTACGTCCCTTGGCTGTTAAGGTGGTAAGGTGGGAGTAACACTAAAGAAAATCAAAGTACAGAATAAAAAACATTTATTTACAAATCAAGCTTTTAATCAGGGTCATTTGGAAAGTTTCTTGAGTCTGTAAAATGCTTTTGTGTTATCTTGTATATTTTTTTGAAAAGTGGCCAAGAAATTAGACAAACTGTAGGAGAGAAGCAAAATGGTTAACAAACTAAACTAAACCTAGCAAAACAAAAAGCTAACAAGAAGGAAGGTTCTTCTTTCCCACCCTAACGTGTGCCCCAACTCCTAAAAGACTACCAAAGAGAACTTTTCAAATGTTAGAAAACTTGAATCCAGAAAGCGAAGTAGTTGAGCAAAGTCCAAGCTTACTGACTGCTGGGCTTTAGAGGTCCAGGGCAGTCTCGGATTGGTCCTTGTGTGATTAGACCCGCCTCCCGAAGAGCCAATGAAGCACAACTTCATCACAGTGGGTGGAGCCTAGGAAGGAAATCGCATCACTGGAGCCTAGAACCCATTTATGCACAAACATTGACTACATCTAAACATCTTAACCAGACACTCAAACCCTTTTGTGCATGTTATCAAACTTTTCAAAATCAGGGAAAGTTTCTCATGAGTGGAAAAATGCTTTTTGTGTTATCATGCATATATTCTAAAAAATGGCAGAGAAATAAGAACATTTGTAAACTTATGAACGCATCTTTGTAATATTGTACTATTATTTGATGAATACTGGATTTCCTCAGCCGTGCGTTTGCTCTCAAACCAGCTGCAGTTCTCACAAAAATGCAAACGCCGCAGGCATGTTTTATTTAATGCTGCAAACTCATAAAGGTTGATTATCCTTTCTTTTATTTGTATCTATTTGTACTGGAGAGAACTGTCTTCGCACAACTTGAGGCAAAGCTCTGGGACTTGCATTCGCTGTAAACAAAACATTATTCATCTGGCTTCACATAAACTCTGTTCGTCCCCGGCTTAATGTCAGGATATATTAGCCCAGGCATTGTTTAGTTAGTAGACGAATATATCAGTTTGTATTTCTTTTATAAAGACTGTTTGTTCGCATCGGTTGTGGCCTTATAATTTATTTTGTAAAAGTGTTTGTGATTTCAAATGACAAGCTACTTTTTTTTTACTTTTTTGTTAACCATCAGAAAATCAACCAATAGATTCAGTGGAATTTATTCGAATTGAATCTCTTGCAGGAAGAACCTATCCATGGATTCAAGGTAAGTAATTACCTGGAGTACATGGAGGGGCTGGAATGCAGCTACAGATCCATGGTGCTCTCAGACATGAGGGGCATCTTAGCCAGGAGCAGCTAGGAGCAGTGGAGACCAGACGGACAATACTGCATTTCAAATAGGTTGGTTGTTACACCACATGCTTCATTCGCGAGGATCGCGAGGATGTGTATTTATATATTTGTTTACTTTAATTGTGGGCATTGTGTGCAGGAGCGTTTCCACTCATGTTAAATGTAATTTATTTAGAGCAGCAAAGACACGTTTTTGAAAGGTTTGTGAATAAGGAGATTTCACAAATGTTTGAGATGAGCAAAACAACCTTTTCATCTTTTCTCCCTGTGGTGGAATTTTCTAATAATGACAAATCAAAGTGTCTTTAATTATTTTTTGTAGTTAGTTAGTTTTTGCGCAGTAGTCCTGACCACCTCTCTCTCTCCAAGAGTCCAGGACAAAAGGGCAATTGTGCTCCTCTATGCCTCTGATCCTACTCTTGTTTCAAGATGTCCCCTCTCAGGTTTTAAAAGTTTTTAAGTGGTCATAAACCTCTTCTCATAAGAATCTAGAGTTATGTCAAGCAAACTTAACCAAAGATTAGAAATTATTGCATTCTCACCCCTCTTCTGAGTCTTGTTGTATATGAGTATATGTAGGGGGTCTGTGTGTGAATTTGTATTATTTATTTTAGTCTCAATTCTGATTTTTAACTCACTTTGGAAAGAATTCTGATGAACAAAAAAATGTTGTGAGAAATGAATGATGCAAGGGATCAAAGGCACGATGTGTTTATTCATAAATTACATTATTACATTCATTTGCTTTGGATTGTGGGAATTCTGTGCTGAAACGTTTCTACTCAGGGGGATTTAAACACATTTTTAAAAGCTTTGTAAATAAGGATATTTTGTGAATGTATAAGTGGAGTGGGGAAAAGAGTGTATTTTTTTGGTGAAAAAAAACTTCAGAATCTTTTGTTTTTTCAGCCTGTGGAATTTTTCAATCTGTCATTTATTTTACTCACAAAACTGACGAAAAAAAAGAAAAAAACTGAGATTTTCAGATTCTGAAAAAAAAATCTTTTTGTATCAAAGTAAACATTTTGAAAAGAAAGGTAAATTTCGGAGATTGAAGAGTTCTGTGATAAAAAAAAGTCAGATAATAATTAGATGAGTTTGAAGAGTTTGCTCTATTTTAATTGCTGTGTAGTTGGGTTTTAATATATTTACGATTAATACAATATTCTAAATCTGTGTAAAATATGAGTTTCTTTAAATTAGGATTACATTTTAAATTATTTTCCTCACTCAACAACCTAAATATGTACAATTTATGTGATTTTTGCAATAATTTCTTCAAAAGTGATTAATGTTTGGTATAAATCAATGCTTTAAACTGAGATTAAAGTTATAATTCTGTGGGGAAAAATATCTGATAATTGAAGAATTTGTCAAGTTTTCTTTTAAAATAAATTTTTTTAATCTATTTCAATTTCTGTATAGTTGGGTTTTGAAATATTTAGGATTGATGTAACATTATAAATCTGTGTAAAATAAGAGTTTCTTTAAATTTGATGGCACTTTTGATGATGCTTGTATGAATCAAAGCTTTAAATGTATTGTACAACTTTTCACAGGAGAGAAAAATGTACATGTTTCTTAAATCAAGCTGGGTGCCTGAATTTCGCTCATTTGCATGCAACGTTATTCAGCACAAAAAAGGTTTGAAGTTGCAGATGTTCTAATGAACAATCAAGTATTCATTGAAGTAAATGTTGTAATTATTTAAAATGTGAGTAAATGATAGAGCAGGCTATTAAAGCAATTTTGTAATGTGCTTTTTTTTGGTCAAATGCATATATTAACATCATCAGTCGCATATTTCTATTCTGCGAACGCTGAGTGGGTATCAAGATGACAGGCTATCATTAACACATAGATGCAATCTCTCAGCCTCTCCATCTGTAACTCGCCCAGTGAATAATGAATTAGATCATTAGAGAGGCGTCCTTCTCCTTCACAACAACTGCTAAATATTGCATACTGTTTACCCAGTAGGAGGCAGTTTTAAATGTATACACTTTTTCTACAAGTTTTCGTTGATGTTTTGAACAGTTCCATGCTCGTGCTCTTAAGAAATGTCATGAAGTCAGCTGTGTTTCTCGAGGTAATTTCCTTCTGTGTAATCATAGCTGTATGCATTAATCAGGTTAATGATATAAGGACTAAATGTTGGTCAACAGTTTTCTATGTTTGCCTCGTTGCTTTCATATGAATCAACAGATCTTGATGTGTCTGCAGTAAAAAGCTGATGGATATTTAATAAAGAATTATTATTAGTATTTAAAGTGGTCAATTGATAAGTCTTATTAGTTGAACCCTATTGCTCATAGTATTATTGTTTCACGACTTCTGTTGCATTCTTGAGGGTCTAAACGTTTTCGAAAAGTCACAGAACTGCTGAAAATTACGTCTTGTTGGGGTTCGAAAAAGCTCTTCAGCTTATGGTGCGGTTGTACGCACCATACGCAAGAAATTGTTTCAAGACTTATATTGATAGCGTTTCCAAAATCGATTGGAAGTCTGTTATTTAGCAAAACCCTCCAAAAATGGCCACTTTTTCATACTTTGATGGAATCCTTTTAGAGATTGCATCAGTTCATCTCCAAACTGCATCGTTCTTTTCTTAAGGCATGTGTGATGTTTAATTGCGACGTTATTTTGATTCCGTTAAACAATGTGCGCAAAGTGGCCATCGAAAGTCAAATTTTTAATGCCATAAACGTGTGTTAGGATACTATAATTGAACACTTAAATTTATACCGCCACCATGTGGCCACAGGAAATACTGCATTTATCATTGATATGGTATTTCTTTCACCAGTTTTGATGAGAATATTGCGCAGTACAACAACAGAACAAGATTACTTTCCATTCATAGCGCCACCTGAAGACATGACAGTTTATTGTTTGGTCCTTTGATCGCTGCTTGCAGCTTTAATAAATTCATTTCAATATTTCCGTACTTTCAGAGAGAATTTAATTCATGGCGGCTTTTTCCTTTGTAGAATGTATTCCAGAAAAATCATCACATTCACTAATAATAACATTTGGAAGAAATGTATGAGATTCTCAAGTTATTATTATTTGAAATGCATTCTAATTACTAGATACTTTAGTCACAGTAATGAGATGATTTATTTATAATTATGAGATACTATGTGGAGACAAATAATAGCACACAAGTAAAAAATGGATCTCTACCTCAGTCCAAAAAAATTGACTGGTCTTTGATGAGCAACTAACATTCAAAAAGCCCTCTCCTACAGGTTTATTTAACATCAGGCAGATCAAACGCTTCCAAACAGAGCATTCAACTCAACATCTAGTTCTAGTCATCTAGTCATATCTAGACCAGAATACTACAATGCTGTCCTCACTGGACTTTCTCCCTGGGCTTTTCGGTTCAATTGATCTTCATGGAACCTAGAAGATCCCAAATCACTTCTCTCTCCACTGGCATCCCACTACGGCCCATGTCAAATTTAGAACGTACGCTTGTGGTAGCATCCTTCCATCTCATTTCTTTCAGTCGTACATCCCCTCCAACTGCCTCTGTTTAGGAAGCCAGCAGCATCTAGTGGTTCCATCTCATAACAGCAGAAAATCCCTCACCAGAACATTCTCATTCACTGTTCCCAGCTGGTGGAATTCTCTTCCGGTCCCAATTCGAAAAACAGAGATTGTCACAACAATAAAAAACAACCTAAACTGATCTTTTTGGCTCATCTAAAGCACTTAACGTGACATATTGCCTGTTGTGTTTTTCTACGTTTAGTGTCTGCTAAATGCTTAAATATATTTGATGTCTTTAACGGAATCTTGTTTGGTTTTGCTCTAATATACACTTTATTTCAGAGGAAGCTACGTTCTTGTTCTTTTAGCGTGCTCATATGTCAGAAAGAGAGATTTGATGGACACACAATCAATGCGATCATCTTTGAAGAACACCTCTCAAGCTTTATTCATCTCCACTAGACTCCAGCGTCTCAAGGGGTGAGAGCTTGAATCCATCTTGCCTTGTTTCCTTGCTTCTAATCTCGACTGATTAGTGTTTGATTAGAATGCATGACTACACTCCCCCTCTCTAACCCACGCAGCATCAATGATAGGTCAGTTTCTCCAGCTAATGGGTGAGATGGAGATGGTCGATCCTTGCTCCTTGTGGAATAGATGAGGCTTAAAGATAAGTCTTAACCTACAGAAAGTTCAGATCTACAGACTTTGTGTGAAAAGTAAAACTCTTTTATGTTTAGAGTAAGCACTGGATTAAGGAAGTGAAGAGAAGTCTAGAGCCAGCAGAAGAGTACACTGTGGGCATAGCTCATTCGTTAGCTGTCAGAAGGAGCCAATAGGAAAAGCACACACACTTCCTCAGTCACCATCAGCACTTCCTGTCAGTGCCGTTCTACCTTGACAACATGATGAATTTAGAGGAGAAATTCACTTTTTGCTGTGATTCAACCGTAATGGCGCCATCAGCGCAATTCCCTTCAGGCCCAGCTATTAACCATTGGGTTAATTACAAAAAAAGTCTCATTAGCGTTATCATACAAGCAGCTATTGGAATTAGCCGGAGCACAAAACCAATGCAGAAAAAAGCTAATCATTGGATGTTAAAATCTCTTTTTTTTCTTGGGAATTTAACTGAAAACTAAATCAACTCAAGCTGCCTAATTAGGAGGACTCTAGTCTTTTCACATTCCAAAAAATGATAGCCCCAGACTTGGCTCGACTGAGCTAGATAAAAGATGGTGATGAATTTTTAGGCTTAAGTTCATAAATTCTTAGCAGAATTCAGATGTACTTAAATAAGTTGATTAAAAAAAAATAAGTGAAAGGAAAAATATTCCTCCAAAACTAATACATTTTCAGGTGAATGCAAAAATGCACCAAAAAATGTAAATAAAAGCAACAATGTTACTGCAAATAAAGTAATTAATTTTCAAGTCAAACCAAAAAATTCCCCCAAAATCATATATTGTCAAGTAAAACCCAAAATTCGCCAAGATTTATAAATTGTCAAACGAAAGCAAAGATTTTGTACAAAAATAAAAAATTCCTCAAAATTAATACATTTTCAAGTGAACAAGTCAGAAATTGTCGCGTAAGAAGCATTAATATTTCCATGTCCACATGCATTAAAATATTTTACAGTTTGGTACAACTTTTTGAATGAAGGTAATCTGCCTGATTATAAATGTTAGATTACAGCTACTCTCTTTTTAAACACACCTTGGTGTTTAACCAAAGCTCAGTTCTGTTGAGGCAACACTTTATTACAACACATCACTTTGTGAATTTACACGGCAGATTTACCAAACAAATTCCAAATCCATCAAAATAAGACACAGTGTCAAGCAACCAAAATACATCGACAGATGGATGAGATGTAAAACATTAGACCGTCAGACTCTAGTGTTTCTGCCTCGTTTGCAGCCTGTAGATTTTTCAAAATGCATTAAATCTAAGTACCGACCTCCTGTCAAACCCCTTCCAGAATGTTTTGCAGTGTACGAATATCCACCTTGAGGGTGAAGTAACCTTAAAAAGTAACCTTCCTCACGTAAAATATGTATGTGCATTAAATGTCGTTCTGAGTGCTTCCGATGCGGCATGAAAGAAGTCTAAAAGATGGAAAATTGGTATTCCGGCAGCTTCTGTGGCTTCCTCCGCTGAGCTGATCAAACACGCTTCTGCTTAATGCTTTTCATTTATCAATGCATCGCCATCAGCAGACAAGCAATGGTCTCGAAGGGACCTGGCGCATTAATGGCAGACGCCACTGCAGAAAGGTCTGAGTCATGGCACTGAGCCTCTAACAAAGATCTCAGGGATCAGACTGACCATTAACCCTGGTAAGTGAAGTGTGTAAGTGGAGTTTGTGACAGAAGCACCCCTGAAAGAAGCCTCCTGCTTTTATTTCAGTAGGTTTCTGTCCTTTTAATGGATTTCAGCCTTTTAATAACATTTACGGACCACATACTTGGTCTTTTGGTTCTCCGTGAGGTATTCAGTGAAAAACTTGAAGGTGATGGTGGCCACACTCACAGTTCTAGCCATTAAAATGAGAGCAAGGGAGCCACACCCCTGTGGAGTCGTGGCTACGCCCTCAGCATGGTATCCCCTGCCTAACCTGTGGAATCCTAAAAGCGCAGAGCCCTGGTTTTTCCATTTCTTTAGGGGCAGGTGCGTCCATCTGGGCCCAGTCACTCAGCGCGCCCATCAGTGATGCAGTCAGCTGGGCAAAGTCCTCCCAGAAATCCTTCCAAACGGTGTGCAGATCTCTCCTTACGATCCTTGTGTTCGCCGTTGTGTGTTTGTGGTCCTTCCCATGTGTGGTGCTGCCTTTTATATCCACCTGCGTCAACGGGTGGCACCTGGCGACGCTGATTTGCCCCGCCCCTCGTATCAAATCAATATTTGGTGTTACAACATTTTGCCTTCGAACCATCATCAGTTCTTACAGGAGATTTTGTCTGATGTATGATCAACAAATTGCTAATGATCATTAATCAAGATGTAGGTTGAAATCCAGTCGTAGACTGATTTCAAAATTGGCGAGGAACAGCCAAAATCAAGCTAGTCATATTGCACACTTTTTTTTAGAGAGTCCACCAAATTTTCTTGTAGATTAGGATAATTTATAGTAAAAATTTATTATTTTTTTTTAATTTTGCATGTTGTTAACAGATTGCATTGAAAACCACATGGAAATGAGGCTGCGCTGAAAGAAAATACAGAGCGAAGCACCTAGCAAACCTTTTATTTGTACATGAAAACATTATCGTCAGTCAATTCACCAGAAAAAGACATGAAATGTGAAATAATTGAAATCAATTTCAGAGCCAACAACACAAAACCCCGGGCCGGCCTGGAAAGGTCAGAATGGGACACGAATGATGCCAGTGTTAATTAGTGGCGTGCCCCAGTGACTGCACGCTCTGTGATCAGGGTGTCAATGAGCTTTCATCAGCACAGCAAATGGAACACACTCAAGAAAACTCACGACTCGTGCTACACTGGCTCTCTATAAATCTCTGCTTTCCTTTATATTACACTAGAAAAAATGTGTTTTACGCACAGCGCATCCTCTTTATCAGAATGTGCCAGGATTTTAGATCAAAGTCCTATTAAGTGAAAACACACAATAAGTCGTTTTATAGGACTATTTTAAGTATCATCAGTTAAAAAAATGACCTTTCATGCAGTGTGTACTATTTGCTTTGAGTTTTAAACGTGAAAGTGCTATGTGTATCAAGTCTTTAATAGTAAAGAGTCGACTCTGAGACGCTGAAACTTTTTCCAACCGAATCTTTAGCTCAAATGTGTGACGTCACCCGATTAAACACCCATTCAAAGCTGCTCCTACTCTCAGTACTGGTATCGTGCAGTTTCCACAGGTTTTGTGCAAATGTATAACAATCCAGCACAAGGTTGTAACATCAAAATATTTGTCTGGCTTTGATTTATTCTATAATCCGCTCACTTTGCAGTTTGTAAATTTACTAAAAGCGTTCTTTATTTAACTTTTTTAAAGTAAAGTCACTGTTTTGTGTGTTTAAATGTGATCTAAGATCGTATAAATCTGAGGTTTACTGTGCTTCTCTGCTTTGGGGTTTGAGAAGGGAAATCAAATTCCATTTGAAACTTTTGTTTGGATGATGGAAAGCTTTCGGTGTTTGATTAGTTTTTCATTCCCTCGCTGTGTATGTCTCTAGAAGCAGTTTTACTCGTCTGTCAGAAGGTGAAGGCTGCACTTCCGGTGATGGATTTTTTTCTACCACTCCAAGATTCTTATTTTCCCATCAGTCCTTACAGAGGTGAGAACATGGGTGGTAATCTTTTGCTGAGAGAGCAGGTCAAGGCTGTTTGCTCAAACTATTGAAGAGTAAATGCACTGTATATCACTGCTGTATTCGACTAGTTATGTCTGGATTCGGTTTTGTGACATTTTGTTATACGAAAAAAAGTTATAAAACCTCGTCACATGCACCCTACAATCTTTCTCTTCCCACAAATCCTCCTTGTGCCTGTGGAACCATCCACCCGAGGAGATCCGCTGCAGCATTACAAACCTCCATAAACGGTACAATGTATTAAATAAATAAAATAGTCCACCATAAAGTGTACAAAGTAAAATAAATCAATAAATGAATTGGACATCCATAAATTGCAAAAATGTAAAAAAAAAAAAAAAATCGATAAATACACTGGACAGCAATAAACTGTAGAAAGTAAAAAAATAAATAATTGGAACTTTATAAAGTGCAGAAAGTAAAAAAAAAATTGGTCCTCCAGAAACTTTAGAAAGTAAAAATAAGTAAAGAAACGAATTAGATCTCCATAAATGGCAGAATTTTTTTAAATACACTGGACATCAATAAACTGTAGAAAGTAAAACCAATAAATAAAAAATTGGAATTTCATAAAGTGCAGAAAATTTGGTCCTCCAGAAACTTTAGAAAGTAAAAATAAGTAAAGTTGGATCTCCATAAATGGCAGAAATAATAAAAAAAAATACACTGGACTTCAATAAACTGTAGAAGCCCCACCCCCCAACAAAAAAAATAAATAAATAAAAAATTGGACCTCCTTAAACTGTAGAAAGTAAAAAATTTAATAAAAAAATTTACTTCCATAAACTGCAGAAAATAAATGAATACATTTTTTGGATATTTATGAACTATACGAAGTAAAAAAAAAATAGTTTGACCTCGATAAACTGCAAAGTAAATAAACTAATAAATAATTGGACCTCAACAAACTGTAACAAAAAAAATTATAGACGGAAGAAAGTAAATAAATTGGACCACCATAAACTATTCAACTTTCGAACGTTGTGTAAAGAGTTATTTTGTCTTGTGCTTCCTCTGAATGTATCACTCATTCTGAATGCAACCCTTTACAGTTGCATATATCCAGTAATATCTGCACTCATAAGAGATATTGCTCTCGCCAGAAGCTTCTCATTCCAGTAAATATGTGCTCTCCGGCCTCATTAAACTGGGACGCACTTTTGTGGGATGAAGGGAGCCTGTTTGAGTCGGTGTAATATAGAAGACCAGTGAGAACATCAGAGGATGCAGGGGGCATAAAACTAGCTCATTTTTATGTCTGCGCGCCTCCCTCTCTACACCCACAGCAATAGCATCCAGCAGGGAAATAACCTCCACACAAGGAAGCGCGAGTGACACGCATATTTCTTTCCTGAAAACCAATCGCTTTCTTTCCACGGTGTCCACACACTTCAAACCACAGATCACGCATTTGATCTTGTGACATGCACACACTGCATGAATAGTTTCCTGCTGTTTCAAGATGCGCATACTAACAAATCCCTGCTGCTTCTCTTTGTTTTGAAAAGCAGACTTCATATTTATCCATTTCCAGACTCAAGTTTCATCCCAGTGTTCAACAAGCTGTAAAAATGTCCTGCTCTGTAAACAAAAGGCAGATTTGGGTTGAAATTAGTGTGTTGGCTTGTTAAACTCTGAGAGAAGGATGCTTCCCTTCAATTAAGTCAGTGATGTGATCTATACGACAAGGATCTGTTCATAGATGTTAAACACTAAAAGGCTTTGAGTCCTTCTGAAGAACGATAGGTGTTTGACTCGACGTGATTGTGGTCAGAGTTTTGAAGTTGCGAGAGGTTATTAAACTGACCGCATAATGAGTTTCAACAAATCAAATCAAGATCTCTCAAGAAACGGTGCTTCGCAAAGATTTTATCACATTTAATTCTGAGATTTTATGCACGACGTAAATCCAACCTCTGCCGCATGATCTCATTATTAGTCACAGTTCTTCACGAGTGTATTTATTCTTGTGAATTATTCATGCATATTCACTCTTTAAATGTTCACTTGAATGAAAGAATCAAATTATGATTCAGGGTTATAAAATATATAACGGTAATATTTGTTAGAATAAATATTAGTCGGTAGTTGAATGTAATGGCAATTAATGCGTTTCTTTGTTTTTACATGCTTTAAATGGAGCTCGATAACATATAATAATTTTTATAAATGTAACGTTTAAGCAAATTTATATATAAATATTTTTGATTATATATATATATATGTATTTTTGTATACTTTTATCTTTAGGTTTTTATCTTCACATTTTAATCTTAAGATTTATTAAATATTAAGCTAGTGCTTTTATTATGATTATTATTTTGTTGTTTTTTAAAAGCATTTTTATATTGTTGATTGAGTTATTATTTAAATAAATGTATGATTTTTAATACTGTAAATTTTTAAATGATAAATTAGTGCTAAAATGTATTTAAACTGAAAATATGTATTTGGATCATATTTTTTTATTAATAGCGCTCTACATTTTCTATGTCATTGTTTTAGGTTAACATTCTAAATAAATGTATGATTCATCCTCATTCATTTATTTATTTTATGCACTTAAAAATCATAACGTGCTGATTTTTTTTTTTGACAATTTGGACGATATTTTATTCTTAATTTGTAACATTTTCTAAATATTTTTTTTGGTTTATTAATTAAATGTACAATTTATTCTCCTTTTTATTTAACATAATGCCAGTTGTACAGAGTTTCTATGTTGGAATCGCCATCACTCGCGATTATTCCACATTCATCAATATATTTCCTTACAATAAACATACGATCACAAAATTTAAGCGAAATCGTTATGCAAATTGTAATATGAATTAACCATACAGTAAAATCCCCAGGGATATCTTTGTGCAGTGATCCTAATAATAGGTTCTTCATGCCTTGTACTTCCAATCTTACAAAGTTACCACATTAATTTGGGATTTGCGCCCTGATTAAATCTCTGGGAATTCTTCAGTTTGTTTATGTGTTCATTCCGTTAAAGAAAGCCATTTGCATTATAAATGAACAAATCAGCGCTGGTTTCCAGGGACCTGAGATTCTCTTCCAAGCATGAATAGTGAGATGTAATCACTCCAACAGTGGGGTTGCTTGGATTCCGTACATCTATTTAATTATTGAATAGCTTCTAATAGAGTTTAATATTTCTGTGGAGCAGTTGAAGCGTTCATAACTCATTGATGCGCTCAGGTCCCATATCTTTCCTTCCAGGCTGTTGAAGGCTTTAAGAGATCTCCAGACATAGAATAAAACCTTTACACGAGGAGTTTAGCTGAAAAGGAGTCAAACAGGATTTGGAAGCTCTTAAGGGAGAGACGGTCTAGAGTAACTTTCTCTGAATTGCTAGTTAGTTGGCATTTGTTCAGGTACAGTTGTGCTCATAAGTTTACCTGGCAAAATATACCCGTGGAGTTCCTGCAAGAATTTGAGAGGCTTTTTCCCGGAAAAATGGGCTGCTTTACCAATAGAAAAGATAAAGAACCTCATCAACAACTACCTCAAGAGACTTCAGGCTGTCTTTGGTGCTAAAAGTGGATTCTAAAATACTAAAAACGTTTGATCAGGGCCATTTGGAGAGTTTCTGTTATCATTATGGTTTTTAAAAAAAAGAGTAATAAGCCAAATTAAATGGCTTCACTCAACCACTAACCATGTAAACTTTTGAGCATGGCTTCCATTTTTATTTTGCACAAATGTTTACTGAGACCATATCAGTGTAAAACAATGCACAAGGGCCTCAACAAATCCAGAACCTGTTAGAATCTGCTTCAGGGTCTGATTGCTCTGACTGGGTTGGGTCCGCTGGTGATTGGTTCTCAGCTGCGTCCCAGAGGAAGCTGGCTTTTTAAAGGGAACAGATCGAGAGTCACACTCCAGTAGTTCCATTTGCAAAACTATTCTGATCTGAGACTTCCCATCTTGTAGTTATCATTAGTACATGACTGGGGGGAAGCTAGCAGAGGGAAGAGGGGATTGTCATTCCACTCGTGTCGTTTTACTCTGTGGAGGTTCGATGGCTTGTATTGGGGACAAGATACAGTTTGTTTTGAACTGGGGAAGTAATCACAAACATCTGTTTCATTTTGTTCGATTCATTTTATCAGCCGTTTTAAAGCATTCTTTGCGCTCAGTAGTTGAAGTGACTGAAATAGTAATGGCTGTGTAATTTGAAACAACTACATTTCCCATAACCCCCTAGTTATTTACAGCTGCAGTGAACTTTTTTCACTTCATTATTCCCTCTTATTTATTTAATCTGTCCATATTTTTAATGTGCCATCAGTCTGTGACCCCACTCCTTCTGAAGAAAAGAGTCGATAACATGTTTGTAGAAGTGTTATTTTCTTTCTTCAAGAGTCTCTGTATCAATGGATATCACTGCCAGTGAAGAAAGTCTTTACCACTAACTCTATTATTCTTTAGCCGACATGTCGTAATCTCCTGGGATCACTAACACCCCCTAGCCTTGATGCAGCAGAACTATATGCCTCACCGAAGACTCTGTGGTCTTGTGTTTTGATTTGTGCTTACCCTTTGAAGACCTAAAGTAGTAATGTAGTAGGGGTGTTTTTACGGTGCATTTTTACCCAGCCCAAAGGTGTTCTATCAGGTTGAGGCCAGTCCTGTTCTTCTACACCAAATTGGCTCATCGAAATCCATGAAAAAAAGTAAAAGTATTCTCAAACAGTTCTCACAATTTTGAGAATTGCCTAAAATATCTCAGAATGCCAAAGCATGGTTTCACTTGGTGATGTGTTGCTTGGGCGCAGGTGCTCGGTCATTACACGAAGATCTCGATTGAGTATTTCAGGGCAAATTTGAAACCCATGTGAAGTTTGGAGGTCTGTAGCAGGGGATAGCACAAAGTTGGCGACCACTGTTGGCAAACAGAAAAATTCCCAGTGCTACATCACAGCATACAAAAAAACTAATAAATGAAGTACATTGAACCGCTCCTTCTGAAGAAAAGAATCGATAACCCGTTTGTAGAAGTGTTATTTTCTTTCTTCAAAAAGAAAAGATCACCGCCAGTGAAGAAAGTCTCTGCCACTAATTCTGATATTATTCTTTAGCCGACATGTCATAATCCCTTGGGATCACCCCCTAGTGTGAGGCAGGAGAACTGCATGCCTCACCTAGTTTCTCTTTGACAGTGTTTTATGATTTCTCATGACAAGACACACGGTACACATGTACAAACACTGTACATCACATACCTCAGCTAAACTATTGTACCATTACATAAAAAGTTGTGCTCTATAAATATTCACCTAAACTCCCACATACCACGTTATCTCAAACAACATATAAATAAACACATGTTTTCATAAGCAATCATTGCATGAGATATATTTGTTCTCATTTGCTCCATACAGCATCTCTGTTTTTCTTTATTTGAGGTTACGAGTGCAAACTCATTTCTCTTTTCAAAATGTGTTTTTTTTCTCCTGTCTTCTGTGGAAATAACTCGCTGACAAGTGACTCTAGTTTGAAGGGGGGAGGTAATTGATGGAGAGGTGATTACAGAATGCCAGAAGCTTTCAGGTTCTCGTTAGTGCATCTCAGATTGACACTGACACGACCTGCTCTTTCTAAGGAGCTTCCCTCAGGAGGCGCCTTCCTTCCTTCCAATCGTTTGCTTTGTTTCTGATGCCAGAGCCATGTGCCTAGAGATGGCATTGATGGTATTTGTGCACCATAAAAGTACTGGAGAGTTGAAATTAGACCAGTGCTGCAACATTTAGCCAGATTTTCAAGTTCAACGACGCCTTCCAGAAAAAAGTTTCTTTTTTCTGTTTTAAGATTAGCTAAAGTTCAACGCGCCACAGCTTTTCAAATCTTTGTCATTAAAAACATACCCCGTCCCTCTCTTTGTCTTCTTAGACATATTCCAAAGGAAGTCCCAAGCATTTGATTCCACTTTGCACATTTTATTCCTCTATGCACCATCTCCCTCCCATTCCCATGCTTCTACCAATCCCTCTTCAGTGCAAATCTCTGCAGGCAGTCAGAACTCAGCTTTTTACTGACTCAAATTGCTGCTGTAATAGTGATAATGCAGAAAACGCTCCCTCCTGCTGATTGGGTATAAGTGTCATCATTTAGATTTTCTACAATTCATTCTTAACGTTGTGAAAAGACACACCCCCCTACTGCTGATTGGCCACAACTGGGTTTCCCTCGACTTCTTCCTGGAGTGCTTTTGAAAAATCGCCCACACTCCATTTTGCGAATTAAATGTATACATTGGAAAACATTCAAAACATGTTTTTCCTAAAACCACAGTGTAATTTCGACTACAAGTGGCGCACTCAAAGCACAGAGTTTGTAAGGGAGTCAAGCAAAGCTTTGAAGCACCAGCTCCTGCTTCTGGCTTGAAAGGAAACACTGAACAAAACACTGAATGTACTTTGCATGGGGGCGAAGTCTCCGAACCCCTTTATACCACTGATTTATTCGAACTAATTAATCTCTCTGCAAGTTTTGTCACCCAAGGCCAAGCACTACATGAAAGATCACTGTAGAAAAAGTGCCAGACTGGAGTGAGAGAAACACTAATTATGGAGAGCGCTGTCTAAAGATGAATGAGTTTCCGTCTGACGCTCAGAGAAAAAGAAAGCGAGGAGAGAATTCTCTAGAAATGAACTGTGCAGGCTGATAACATAGCTTATTTGCACGCTGGCCGCATTGTTTTAGTGTCCAGCGTTCTGAAGGGATTATGCAAATCAGAGCAAACACTCGCACAGATTCTGAGCTGAATTCAGTTTTGTTATTCATTTATGGAACTGCTTTATCCAAACCTTAAAAAAGTAGGCAAACTGTCTGTAGTACTATTTGCCAGATGTTTAAGAGTTTTGGTTTCACTGCCTATCCTGCAAGTTTATATGCGTATATGTTACTTGTTTATTTGTAGACCTCCCATGGATTGATATGCATTTCTTGTTTATTTTTTTGGTGGTTCTGGCGGTTTTTCCACCGTGTTTTGTACCATTTAGTGGTACGTTTTCATTTTGGATTAGGTTCTAAGGTGATAAAGGTGATATTTTTCTGTCATTTGAAAGAAAAGAGTGACACAACTTCCTGTTAATCACTGACTGGTCAGTTGTTGAGCTCACCGATTGGCCTGAAAGAATCATGGGTGAAAGGAAATGTGGCGGGTCTGGCCTAGAATCAGACTCACAGAAATACTACAATCTTGATCCTGGCTCACTGATCATATAGCCTTCTGTAATATCTCATTCCATCTAAATCCCTCCGTAAGCTTCATCTACCAGATGCTGTTATGGTTTTCAATCTCAAAATGTACTCCTCATCTCTAAAGCACTGCTTGGGACTGCACCTCCCTTTCTCTGGGATCTTGTGAAAATCTGTCACATATCAACCGTTTAGGCAGCAAGCCGGTGTCCGCACATGCTCAGTTGGGGAGAGCCACAACAGCAAAACTCTGTAGTGGATGAATTTAAAACAAAAAAAAAACTTTTATTGAATAGAATACTTTTTTAAAGTTGGTGAAAGGACACTGGCTTACCAGGGGGTGGTCAAGAACCCAAAACAATGGAGACCATACGGCGTTAAATACTCAATAATCACATTATGGTCTACATTTTTTATTTCTTTGGTGAGCTTTGATGATTGCACTCTATTTAGAACACGTCCCTCTCTGAAGAGTTTAAGTTAAGAGGGAAATCTTTTTTAATCTCTCAAATAGAAGAAACAAAAGGAAAACAAGGCGTTTTAATTTTTGTTGGTAAACGTGGATGAAATGTCAGCAGGAGATAATTAAGTAACTCTCACTCAGATGGTATTTTGTTCGTTTCTAAACCATGGTAAAATGACTAAGTTCTCTGAGGACGTTCTCTGCTTTTCTTAAGAAAAAGCTTATTTAAAAAAAAAAGCTATTCAGATAATCTCATGGTAATGCATGATTTAATAAAAGCTGGTTAATCTGAACTAAAGATGTTTCAAAGTGTGTGGGTTTTTTAAAGAAATAGGAAATATCATTAAAGCCACGTCCATTTAGCTGATTACCAAATCTGGCAACCAAGGCTTTAATCAGGATTCAAAGAAGCTTTGATTTTCAATCGCAATACATCCTCGCAATCCAATCCCAATCCTGACACATCCCTTCTACAGCTTTCTCTTGCAGTTCAGGGACCATAAAATTCATCATCAAGCTCTCCTTTCATTATGGATACTTGACAGACTTGGGAAATGAGTTTTAGAGGAAAAAGTTCAGTTGGAATAGATGTAGAAATGTATCATTTTTTTATTGAATCTGTCTGTCTTCAATTGCAGTGCACAGATGGTGGTAGAACAGCAGGAGGAATCTGACCTCCCTGTTCAAAAGGAGCAGGTTTTAAAACAGCTGCTGAATTTCAAGTAACCCACTCAATCTCTTCAAGGGGATCTCGTAGTAAAAGAATGAATACCGGCGAATTGAAGGGTAGTTCAGTGTGGTTTTATTTTGTTGAATCAAAATTAGGGGTGCCACTAACCGGCCACTTTATTAGGTACACTTTGCTAGTATCAGGGTGTACCCCATTTGTCCTTCAGAACCGCCATATATTCATCAAGGTACTGGAAACTCAATCTAATAGAGTACTGGAAACGCTATTAGATTGAGATCTTGTGACAAGAGACCATTTGACAGAAGTGAACTTCATTGTCATGTTCAAGAAACCGGTCTGAGATGATTCACACCTGCTTGAAGTAGCACTATGGTCCTGAAGGGATGGACATGGTCAGCAACAGTACTCTAGGAGACATGATGCTCAATTGGTACTAATCAACACTTGCCAAGAAAATATCCCCTGCGCTATTTCACCACCACCACCAGCAGCTTTAACCATTGCTACACGGCAGGATGGATCCATACTTTCATTTCGTTGGCGCCAACTCTCCGAATGTTGCAAGAAATCAAGATTTATCAGGCCAGGCAACATTTTCCAATCTTCTAATGCCCAATTTTGTCTGTGGAATTGTAACCTCAGTTTCCCGTTCTTAGCTGACAGGCTAAAACTGACCCTTGAACCCCAGTAACTCGACGCTTGTCAACATTGAGATTGTAACTGTTGTCAGCATAGACCTCTGTTGAATCCACAAGCGGAAAGGAGAGGCCCGTTGTCTAGAAACCGCACTTGATGATGAAGTGTTCACACAAAGCTGCTCAACCCTTGCTGCAGTCGTTTGCAAATGAAGAAAACCATGAATTCCATTAGGATTTTTTTAATAGCTTTCCAGCAGACTCCATGTGTGCAAAAGTCAATGCGCATTCACAGCTTTTAATTAAAGTCAGTGATTATGCCAAAGAATCAGCCAATACTGAAACATTTAGAAGCCTTTATTGGAAACCCGAAAGCTCCTAATGGAAGACTGGTCTCGGCAGAGCTTCCTCTTAAACACAGTCACACTTAAACAGCTTCGGTCTTCATGAACGTCCTCATAAAAGAGAAGTGTGTGACGCTCTGCAGCTCTGTTCTGCCTGAAAGGAGAGTAATAGAGCTCATTTTCTCAAATGGAAATTTCATGGTTTGATTTTGCGTTCGTTGGAGTGCTGGCCTTAACTCGGTGGTTGACATGGTTGAAGACAACAATTGGAATCATAGCTCAATTAAATCTAGTTCCAGCAGGGCTTTAACAGGTCTTTTAGGGACATAAAGTTGTAGAAACCTCTGTAGTTATTTTCAGTGGTTCATGATATTTTTGAAAGGAAGGAAGCTCAGAAGGAAGGAAGCTCAGAGGGGAAATCCCAGGCGTTAAATCTCACAGAAGAGAAGGTTAAATTGAGGAAGAAATTAAGGAAGTTCACAAGTAAGGGATTTTTGAGAGGAAAAATGTAACAATATTCAGAAGAAAGGAAAAGAAGAGAATTTTGAAGCAAGCTTAGAAAGAAAGACATTCTAGAAATAGTTCATAAGCAAGGAAGTTCATATGGAAGGAAGTTCAAAAGAAAAGAAGTACAGAAGGAAGGACTTTCGAAGGAGGAATGTCAGAGGGAAGGAAGTTCAGAAGGAAGGATGTTGAGAAGGAAGGAAGTTTAGAAGCAAGGATGTTCAGAAGGAAGTAAAGAGGTTCTAAAATTTGTTCAGGAGGAGTTTAGATGGAAGGACTTCAGAAAGAGGGATGTCAGGGAGAAGAAAGTTCAGAAGGAAGGAAGGACGTCAGAAGGAAGGGTCTTCAGAAGGAAATAAAAGTTTTTTTTTCGGAAAAAAGGAAGTTCAGAAAGAAGGAAGTCCAAAGAAAAGAAGTTTAGAAGGAGGGACGTCAGAGAAAAAAGGAAGTTCGGAAGGAAGGACATCAGAAAGAAAGCAGTTCAGAAAGAAAGAAGTTTGAAAGGAAGTTTGTTCAGGACAGAAGTTCAGAATAGATTAAAGAAACACTGGTGATAGTTCAGAAGAAAGGTATTTTGGAAGAAAGTAAGGATGGAGAGATGAAGAAAAGGGAGCGAAAGATTGAGGTATGGATTTTTGAGCAGGTGACCTTTAAATGGGCATAACAAAATTCCATTTCCATTATAACAACATGATGCAACAACTAGCCAACAACATTTGCTTCATTCATGCGTTAGAACCTTGCTTTCACACAAGATTCAAGCATTTGGAACGAATCAGAATTTCGTAAAGCATTCATTCTGTGGCATCCAGTGCTATAACCTGCTTTAAATCCCTCTTTCTAAGAGCTCTCAGCTGCTATATATACATTTATAGATGAAATAGTTTCCTGTAGATTGCACTCCTTTAATCTATGTCCTTTATTTGGCAGAGAACTGCAGAGCTTTCCTGCATTGTGTCGTATCTGAGAAGCCCCAGGTTTCCCATCAGACCTTCCCTTCAGCTCATCTCATCTCCCCCAGCAATGACTTACCTTCTGACACAAAGCAGAGTCAAGGCCAAGCATGAATTACTCCGGAGGTGATGGATGGATGAGCGTTTTGAGAATCACTCGCATGTTTTTCATGGTGAGGACAGAGTTTAGAACCCTTCTCCACACGCACAAGCGTAGTGTCATAGTGAACGACTGGTCAGGAAGCTTTAGAAGCATCTCTATAGCATTTGATAAATCTAGAACTTGATTTACTCAAGTCGCTCATTAAATGGATTTAATGTGTGGAAAAATTACTATGAATAGATAGATGCAGTTGTTTTTGTCAGCAGTATTTCAACCGTAACATCAGGAAAACATTTGTACAACTCTTGTGAATGTACACTTTCAGTCGCTGCATGCTTTAAGATGTAACCGAAATACAATCAAAAGGAAAGGGATACTCTGCAAAATATTTCAATATCTGAACTGAACTTGGATTTCAAACAGCTGCATTCTTGTGTTATTCACCCGGGAATTTTTAGCTATAGCTACTGCAATCCCAGCATTTCCTGGGACCTCATGTATCTTAATCGGGGCCTACAATAAACTAATTTCAGGAGGAGTTTTTTTGGATCAGCTTGAGGTGCAATCAGTTAAACCTATTAAAACACACTTATGTAACCTGACCAATAATGCTTCCCCTTCTTGCCGGACAAAAGCATGCTTGTAAACAGTGACGACTTAGGAATGTGTGTTTCTCCATGGCAGCTTCACTTCTGGCGTGTGTTACTTTCTGACAGTTTTTTTGTCCTTTGGCGGCTCCTATGGGTGATGAAGTGAAGCAGGAAGTGTATGTTCAGTTCCATTCACCCATTTTGTGCGCAATATAAAAAAAAAATCACTGGATGGAAAATTACGTTTGAAAATGGACATAAAAAAAACGGTGAGCGTAATTGAGTAGGATAACATTTTATACGCCATGAAAAAATGTGCCAAAAATATGATAGAAACTTATTTTCTGAATCAATACGCATGTAGCAAGATCATAATGTGTTTCGTCTACGTGTTCTATGTCTCAAACAAGTTTTCATATACGAAAAAGGCCTCCTAACACAGCAACTTCCATTTTCTTTTGATATTTATCACCAGTTTGTCAAGAATTGACGATTTTGCTCTCTTGGACTCGTTAAATGGAAACAATGCTTTGTTCGCAAATATTTGATGCAACCTTCCAGTTTTTCGCATGCGTTTCATTTGCATCTTTGTATGGAACATGTCTTACAGCTCTAGTACTGACCCAGGATCTGTGAACTAGAGCTATAAACATGTTTTTCACAGTGAAAGTGACATAGAGGAGAATTTGTCTGAGACAAAGGATAATCATGAGGAGGACCCCGATTACGAGGCATCCTCCTACGATGAGAATGAGGCCCTAGTGTTGACCCTCTGTTGACTTTCAACCACCAGCAAACACATCACCTTCCAAAAATGGGAGATTATTATGGTATTGCTCCCCACTTAAACGATAGGGTAGACTCAGTGCTACTACCCTAAATGGTTCCAGGGCCAGACAGATATGCAGTCAGTCATGTTCAAGTCATAAATTCAGCATTTCAATACAGAATCAATTTGAAATTCTATGCTCTATGAGGACAGCCTGATTGTGACTGATTTGAGAGCCTTTCAGAGTCTTGTAAAGTAGTCAAATGCTGGGTTTTTGGTCCCCGTCTAGCCCCATTAGTCAACTAATATTGATTGTGAGAATGGGCTAAATAATAATCTTAATTACTTTAAGTTCACTGTGATTCAGTACAAATGAATAGCATTCACCATTTGCGGAAGGAAAAATGAAATTGAAGTTTTATTTTGAATAGAACACAATTAAAACAATGTATTTGCACGTGCACCGAATGGGAAATAAAGAAAGAAATGAATAAACAGTTTTTTATGAGATGTTTCAGAAACACTGCTTTCATTATACTGCACAGGACTGCAGCATTATTTGACTCATCCTCTTTTTTCTTTTTTATTTTGTTCCATTTGCATTTAAATTCAGGCGTGCTGCTCTCAGCATCACATCTCATTCTTTTCATTTGATTCGATTTCTGCTAGAGATTGAGAAAACTTTCCTTCTAGCAGATCTCCCGGGGAAACCACTGAAACCTGTTCAAGACACGTCTATTTAAGACAAACATTTCATGCTAAATTATCAAAACAACACAATATTTTATTTCATTTAAAAAAAAAAGAATGAATTTGACTTCCCGCAGTCAAAACTTTGCACGTCTCAAAAGAAAGCTTGCAATTCTCTATTATCAGCCACTCGTTGAATGAAGTTAAAACCATGAGGAAAGCATCAGCGGCTCATTTGCTGAATTCAGCATGTCAGCAGCTCTCCCTTGGAGAAATGAAGATAAGATGTGCCACTCATGCCTAGCTGTCAATCATAATCCAGCAGAAAAATTACAGCCGCTCCTCCGTCGCTCTGTGAATGCAGAGCAGACTGTAATGCTCCGCTTACAAATAACAAGATGCTGAAACATCTTTTATTAATTAAAGCATCTTAAGCTTTTCAGACTACAATAAATGTTTTTGTTATTTTTATACATTTTCTTTTTAATTATTTATTAATAATTTTTTTTTCTCTCTAAAATGTATTTAATTGGCAGCATTAGCTTTACTCTTGAGGGACGATTTGTTTTGCTTTTTTTATTTGTATTTGATTATATGTTTATTTAATTGTTAGTTATTTAATTAGTAATTATTATTAGTCATAGCCAAATTAGTTCTTGGCATTTATGGCCAGGTTTAGTTATTGTCCTCCACATTTAATTTAATTGTATTTTTTTCCATTACTGCAATGCTTTTAGGAAAAAGTTTAGAATAATAGATTTTAGTGCTTTAGTGTTTTTAAGCTGTGAAAGTCTCTGTTTTTCAAATTGTGACTCTAAGAGTATTTCATCAGCCAGGAACAGTGAATGAGAAAGCTCTGGTGAGAAATTTACTGCCCCTCTGAGATGGCACCATTAGACACCCTTTTCTTGTGGGGATGCAGAACTGTAAGAGCTTGTAAAGGAAGGATGGTTTTGACTCATGTTTTAAACTTGACACAGGCTGCAGTGGGGAGCCAGTGGAGGGAGATCTGAATTCAATGGTTCCATGAAGATCCTTCCGGTCTCAGATTTGTTATCTGTATCACTAGATATACCAGAACTTGAACTAGAAGTTGAGTTGAATGCTCTGGCAGGAAGTGTCTGATCTTTGATATTGAAGAACGCAAACCTGTAGGAGTGAGTTGGGTCTCTCCAAGGGTCCAGAGTGGCGAAGAGGGGGATCTGGGAACGCCGGTTGTATGGGGAACCTATGCTAGATGTGTACAGGCCTTAGCAATGGTAAGACAAGCCATGTTTGTGGACAATAGAACCCAGGGAGTTGTTGTAGGTTGAGAAGTGCAGAGGACCGAGAACTGAACCTTGTGGGACTTCTGTGAGGATCTGATTGTACCAATGCGTTTGTTGCCAAATTGTGTTAATACGGCATGGAAGCTTATGCAACCTACGGGTTCCCCTTGATGAAACCTTAGATCAGTAGCAGTGTAAGACTGCTTTGGAGAAAAATGCCCTGCAGCCTATTTGTGTCGCTGTCTCAGAAAGTGGTCTGACTTTATAGGAAGCTCTGGGAGTTCGCTCGGAGGCTTTGCACATATGTGTCACAGCTAGTATCCACGTTTGTGTTTAGTATTAATGAAGATGGCCCCTCTTCCACAGAGCGCTCTGGAGCATGCTCTGCAGGCTGATCGTGGAATCGATTGTGACAGGGCTCTGTCTATGGGGGGATTACGAGCCTCGCTGCACAAGTGACTGTAATGCTGCTCTGTAATCTAGGCTTCATAACATTTGGAATGAAATGCAAAGTCCAACAGAAATGAAAGACAATCATTAATTACTCGCATCATGTTCATCAGAGCCCAGTTTCAATCAATTATGCTATGGCCCGTTCATCTGAGAAATCCACTTCTGCTTCAAAGCTGTGTAAAACACAATTAAATCAGTTTAAAATAAATCTGAATGTTTTTGATTCTCGAGACTAAAACAACACAACCTTGGTTATTTTTTTTTAAATCAGTCAGAAAAGCAGAATCAACTCACTGTGCTGCATTTTAACCTAAAGGTGTTAGTTTAGCATAAAATAATAAGGAGAATATATTATTTATTGTAATTAAATCTAACAAACTCAAAAGCCCCCTGATATTTTCAGCTCAAACTGCCCTCAAAACCATCTAATCTTGCCAAAGCAAAACCGGCTGTCTCTTTAAATGCATATGAGCTTGTGTCCCCCCCTCCTTTCCTAACTATCAGATTGTTAAGTTGACAGTTTCCACTTTATAAATGTCATTTTTTAACTTGACACTTACCTATATTACAACACATTATTGGTAATCTACACATAATCCTCCGCTTGAATTAAAACTGATTTAAAGCACTTTGGTGTGATGATCAAAGTTCTACCATTGTCTGTCAATGGGAGAGTGGAGAACCAGGACCCTGAAGAGCCGTGTGACGTCAGACTAAACAATCAGACACTTTCAGAGTCTTTTTACTGTTTTGGCAAAAACAGGTTTACCACAGTTACTTTATCGTGGTTTACAGCATGTACAGGATCACTTGCATATGTTTCCTATTTGATCAGCAAACATAGGTGCCAGTGTTTTTGCAAGTTCTATGTTGAATACTCATTTTCCTCCTCTGTATATATCTATATTACCATACTTCCAGATTAAAGAACCGCTAGCTTACTTTCAGAGACTCCACTGAGGGGAGCTTCAAATCCCAGAGAAAGCGAATAGCCTTCAAATGGCGACTTGATGTAAATCTTTACTGATTACTCCCAAGACCCAAAACTGTTCCTCCAATGCTATCGGTTTTATCTAAAAGAATAAAGCATCAGCTCAAACAATGGCATCCTGTGAATATTCATGAATTCAGAGTTTCCATCCTTGATGCAAAGATTTACAAGGACAGCTCAAGTTTAAACTCACACATACAAATATCACAATGAGGAGCGTTTAAAGTTTGGAGATGATTTTCGTTGATTTTCGTCATTTTTGACCGTGTCATGTTTTTCTTTTTAAAGTTTGTGTTTGAGGTAAGGGTCGTCATGTTTTTCATCTTGGGGTCTTGTTTCCTGTGAGCAGGTCAAAGGTTACTCATGTACACTGTCTGCTCCACAGAGCCTGACCTTTACTGAGGGCAGCTAACTGACTTCATCCACTTGACAATTAAAGGAGTGCGTATCAAGAAAAACATCTAGAGCTTGACCAAACCTCAAGATTAGAGCTGCTCAGATTTTTTCAATGAAAGATCTCAACCACTGAACTTTAATTAACGGAATGCCACAAATGGGCATCACTTTGATTGAAACCGCAGCCCAATCCAACCCAAATCTGATTTTTTTGATTGTCTGAACGGCTCAATTCCAATTTTTTCGAATGTGACCTTGGTCGCTTTCATATGTGGTCATAGACCGGATACGTATCCAGTTATTTAATCAATAGGGACCGGTGTCTCAACGGCCATGATGGTTGTATTTGACTTTTTCCATCATCAATCCCCATTCAGATCCTCTTTCCCATAGTCAAAGGCGCTAGAGAATATTAGCGTATTTAAAGAAATACAATGAAGATAGTACAACGACATTCTCCCATACATTTTCATTTTTTTCTTTGTTTCTTGGTCCCAAATTATTAGTAATGTGATAATAACAGATGTCGTTAAAATGGAATTTAGCATTAGGACCTAGAGTGTGAACCTAGCCTTAACCGTACATAAATTAACAAGTTTCAGGGGGAAATAAGATGATATATAATAATCTAATCACACCATGCTCATTACCTTATGTACTGGTTCCACTGATGCCAAATGCATAAACCCTCCACCACCACTTTAGCCCCTTTTAATTGAAACAACAAACAAAGGTACAATTGGGGGAAAAAGGTGCTGACACGAGACCACAGAAACTCGAGGCTGACATGTTCCTTTTAAAACCCATTAAAACCTAAGCTGAAGGACATGGAATAGACGTCGTGTGACGTTTTTACATGAGATGTTTTCTGTAGGTATTTTATTATATGTTGTATTTGTCTTTCATGACCTGACATGATCAAATTTGAACTGTTGCCACTTTATGACCCTTTGATATTAAATTCATCACTCATCATAAAGTGCTGCTGTAATCTGCTATTTTCAACTGAAATGAATGTCAGAAGGACCAAAGAGAAAATGTTTCTGAAATGTCAACCATTTCAAAACAACACAGGCAAGATGTTTTTCCTTGGAAATGTGCAGCTCGCCAAACTGTTGTGTAATGAAGTGTCATGCATCATCAGAACAATCCTTCTAACACTGGAGCTCCATCAGGAACCTTATGTTTCCAGTTTCCATTTAATTAGCCGAATGCGCTAGCAAAAGCTACTTCGTTCTGCATCAACTGCTGAGCTGACTGAGGGTCTCCAAGCGTTAACTTGTGCAAATCCTGCTGTTGATCACCCATTACAAACCCCGCTCTGTTTGTATTTCCATTTACCCAGCATCTGCGTGTTCCACACTATCAGCAATTGTGTATTATTCTCTTGCCGTTTTAAAGGCTCAAGTCACATCTGAATAAACATCACCGCAGCTGCCTGGTGAATTATCTTTGACATTTCATCGAGGGAAGAGTTTTAAATGTGGGGAGGTTTACTTCTAATACATAGTAGTAAAGAAAAGAGCCATGGCAAAATAGCTGTGTGTCTTGGATTCCATTGATTCCCATAAGAATTACCTGCAACAAATCACAACTCTAGTCCCTTCCCAGTCGTTCACTCACTTTTCTCACCTACTGACTCTCCGCGACCTGGATTCTTACCACTCCTGTTTACTTTCCTGGTCAAATTCCTTCCTCCGCTGTGTTTAAAGGGAACCTCGTCATCTACTCAGCGCTTCACCTATCTGCTTGTCATTCTCTCCAGTACCTACCTTCTTATCTCATCTCTCTCCTACTCTGGTCTCCACCTGGGATCACTTTAAGGAATTTCTGTCTTCAACGATTAAGGCTAGAAGGTCAGAATGAGCTCCCCAAGCTTGGGTATTAATGGTCCAGGTAAGGTTACGATTGGTTCCTGAGTGATTGCACCTACCTCAAGAAGAATGAATAGAGGACAATTTCATTTAACCCTAACCCTTAACCTCACCCCTAACCCTAATTTAACGTGTACCCCAACCCCAGCACTTCAATACTTGTCAGGGTCTCCTTCTGGACTCCAATGCCCTGGTGTATGGATTCTCCAAACACACCTAAACCAAAAACCCTTACCCTGACCCTAAATCCTACCACAACTCCTATGCTTTCCTTAACCTGTACCCCTAATCTTTTAACCCTAACCCCTGACTTCAGCACTTCAGTACCTAAGCATTTTTTCAGGGGTGCCTGGCCAAGCCAGCTAAGGGGCCTCCTGAGGCAGGGTGGGTCTGGGGGGGTTATGATCCTACATCAGTCGATGGCTTTCACTGGGTTTGACGCCTCCAATGCCCAGGGGAATGGATTCTTTAAGCACACCTAACCCAAAATCCTACCACTTACTCCAATCCTTACCTTAACCTTAAACCTTACTCCTTACCCCTAATCTCTTCACCAAAGCCCCCAAACCCTAACCCTAACTTGACTTCTTGACTTAAGTTCTTTTTCAGGGTTCAGGGGCTAGGATCCTACATCCATCAACGGCACTCACCAGGCACTACACTGTTCTCCAAAAAACCTAGACCTAAACCCCTACCACTGTGTCCTGACCCTGACTCATAATATCATAGCATATAGAACTTCCTCTACCCTGTCTTTACCCTGACCAATCCTACCCCAACCCTAACCCAAACCCAGGAGTTCTTTCAATTGGAATTAACCTCTTACTTAGCTGTTTCTTTTTCAGTTAGTGATCATACATGTGACATTGATGATTATTAGCAACTGTTTGGTATAGTTGGTTGGTCATACACCTGAATATAATTGTAGAAAATCCCTGACTTTGTGCAAGTTTACTATTTGACGCTGGTTTAAAGGCCGAAAAAGACCAGATTTTGATTTGATTTTGTATGATTTTGCAAACTAACAACAAACATCACCCATGACACCGGTAGGGTTGTTTTAACAATGTGAATTTTGCATTATACTTAAAATACCAGTGGTAGGATGCCAAGTGCTATTTATTGTATTGGGAGTTTTTGAAGCCTTGATGGCAATAGTTGGTAAATTTGGTTTCCAGTGTGACTCCCCAGTTTGGAATCATGCAGGTTGTTTAATGACCTCAGTTTAATATCTCATCAGATGGAATCGTCTTCTTATAATAGTGACCCTGTTAGTGTACTCGGGTGTACCTGCCCCACTTTCCACATTAACCTAGTTTTCTTGTATTGCAACTCTAGATTAATCAAAGGAGGGCTGAACCATAAACAGCCTCAGGGCTGCTAGACAGAGTGCTGTTGGAAATGCACATTTGGAGGGCAGTAAGCAGCAAGATCAAGACTCCCACATACAGGGTTTTGTATCATTAAACAGGAGCATGTCTATGGATCACTTACGGCTATTAAAATCAATGAGCAATCAACCCACAGGCTCTTCGTTGCAACAGCGGTGGTTATGAACTTAATGAATTTGTAGGAATGTTGCTGGACTGAGGAGAAATGTTGTGCGTGGACAGAATTTGGAGCTTCGTATAAACACAGAGCTGTCTGGTTAGCTTGGTTTAAGTGTGGATGTTTTTTTTTTATTTAGTTTCTTAGCTAAGCTTTAGGAAGACATTTTGGACATAAGTTTGTATTATATGTTAGTGTATTTAACCAATTAAAAACAAAATCACTTTTGGCTCACACCTTTGGTGCTCAAGCCTTAATATCTTAAAATGCCTCTGACTCTCTACTGCCCCCTCTTGGCAGTAGGCACCATAGGCACTTTGCCTATAATATCGGAAGTAGTCTGGAAAGATTATTTAGGTTTAAATTGCTGTATTTCGGAAGGTTACGCCTGTTTAAGGCTGTAAGGGTCTCAAAGGGGTCTCTAAAACTTACTTTGTTTGTTCTTGAAAACGTGTCTATAAACCGATTAACACCATGGATGAATACTTCTGACCTTTCAGACCTCTTAATTCACTTTGTGACAATAATTGATCACATAATTTCTAAAAGTGGAAAACTAAGCTCAATCTATGGCTGTAAGCCCAAGAAAGAGGCATTTAGGAGAAGGTTGTATTTAATTCCCTCGTGGGTCGGGAGATCTCTGACTAATCTTTGATTTAGCTTTCACTTCAGTTAATGACCGAACATGTTTCTGTCACTTACCGAGCCGTGTACAGATCCAATCACAATATTGCAGCCAACAGGAAGCTGTGGAAACGTTGAATTAATTCAGAACTGCTAAAAAGCCCCAACACAGGGACATAAAAATGAGGGATGTGAGCAGCAGATGGGTGTTTTACTGGCTGTCCAAGCACTCCATTTAAGTGCTCTTCAAATTTATTGGCTGCTGTAGCTGACCCCTGTAACCAATACTGTACCATAGATCAATGCCAAAGAAGAATGATCTTTCCCAGTAAACTCCAGAGAGATTCCTGTAAATCTCTGAGCTAGCTGCGCGTACTCAAAGTAGAGAAAAGTGAACCAAGATGTTTCTTTCACGTTTTAGAACTCAAGAAGTATGGGAATCCTACTAAAATGACATCTGTATTAACTTTAGAGTGTACAAAAGTATGGACGGGGTGTCTGTGGCCTCATCCAGAGGTTTCTTGGGCAACGGGTGCCCAGAAGCAGAATGTTACGTAGCAGACTTACCTTAATATAGCTTAAGGTCTCTACGCACCAATCCAAGTTTTTGATCCATGATTTCATTCGACACCGCAATTCTATCGATAAACATGGGCACCGACAGGAGCTCACATATCTCACCGAATGAGTTTGATTCATTTTTCATAAGGAGAATGACCAATGAAAACTGGCCGATGGTATAATTAGGACGTGAAAGAGTGGCTCATCCCACATTTTCATAGCAGCTTTGGACAGGAAACAAGAATTAGCGGCCCACAAATCCTCTCTTTTCTCCACATTTTGATCACACAGCTCCCTTGTGATCAGCCACCAACAGTAAAAGCCTCTCGATGTCCAGGATGAACTACAGATTCAGTCACTTACTGTTACGAGTCTAGAGGGAAAGTGGAAGTTTTACAGAAGATTGGTTTAACAGGCTCTTGATTTAAGTTGAGAGATCTTGAAACTATTCTTTATGATAGCATATATATATTTCTCATAAATAACCTTGTTATTGTTGTCATCTGAAGAGTGTTACAATACTTTTCATTCATAAAATCCATTGTATTTTATCTTTCATTTATTGTTCAGGTGTTTCATGATACGAGTGTGAGGATAATGATGGGCATGTTCCAGTTTACCCCTAAAGAACTTGCTTTTACATCTGTCTCGCTTTTGTGAAAACCAGGGCAATCTCAAAACCAAATTATTTCCACTTATTGTGTCCTTTTGAAAACATGTCTCCTTGGATGCATTGAACCAGTTCAAAAGGAAATAGCTTTTGTGCTGTGTACATCTCTCTATCTCGCGCGCACTCTCTCTCTCTCTCTCTCTCTCACTATTCTCATATTAGGTTCATAAGCTTGACTGTGTTTCATACATTCCAAATATTTTGCACTTTACCATGGGACTGAGAGATTTGAAGGAATAATTCACCTAAAATTTCCTCTCAGGTTGCAATATACGCCTATAATTGTTTTTCTTCTGTGCTGTTCAAGATGAAACATTTGTACTCTAGAGACTTGCAGAATCAAATTATTTGTATTTTTAGTTTGTATGGTAACTGGGTTGAAAGAGAATCACAATGAAGAAAAAAAATAAAAACTAACTTCGAACATACAACAATTCTTTTAACCATTATAAAATACATATGTTTGAAAATATCTGACAAAGAACATATCGAAAGCTTTTGTTAGCGGGGAACTATCCTTAAACCCACCCTCTAAATGGAGGGGTACTACTGTTACACCCAATCCAACCCCCAACCTCCACCACTGAATGACAAGTCTACCCTGTCATTCAAGAGGAGAGCGGGACCATAATAATCTTCCATTTTTGGAAGGCAAGGTTTTTGCTGGTGGTTGAGACTAGGGTCTAGGGTCTTTTGCGGGTGGTTGAGACTATAAGATGCAGAATAATACTCAGGAGTCACTGCTTTCTCAAGTATCATAGGCGGCCTTTTGAAGTATTGTCAAAAGCGTCAAGCTCTCTGGTGTTAGTTCAAATGCACAGTTGTCTTCACAGAAAGAAAAGCTGTACAACGTGTAGGAAACAGCATGAAGGTACACTCAGAAATGTAAAACTTACTCACCCATGTCTCACCTCCGGAGTCACCATGAGCTGTTTGATAGAATATGATAGGAATGCAAGAAATACAAAGTAAAGCAGATGCTGCAGTCCACAATGTATGCACCACTGGAGTAAGACTGAGGACAGAGGCAGATGGAACTCTGAAGTGAGCGTGTGCCAATTCTTCTGGCCATCTGCTGCTGTTTCCATGACCGTTTTTTTCTGGTCTTCAAATGAAAATAATAACAAGTCCATCTTGAAAAGATATAGGTGTCTTGGGGTGGATTGGTGACCTGATTAGTGTATCCCGGGGTACAGTAGAAAATTCTAGCAGACCCCCATAACAATAACTTGAATTGATTATTGTAAAAGATTTAGTTTTTTAAAAATATATAAATCCCATGTTTCCACCAGAATTGCCCTTTGTGAACCATTTTCTTCCACCCTTAATGTTAATATCCTTATCTAGATGCTTCCTTACAGACACACCGACTACACACTCAAGAGCCTTCACTCCTGTGCTGAGAGATTTGAGTAAAATAATCACAATCTTTCATAAACAGTGATTAATAGTAGGCTGTTTGCATTAAATCCATGATAGAACATTGACCATTGACACAGACCAGGTATTTGATAGCTAATTACCATGGTTACGTACTCAAGTGAACTCCAATTTCATAACATTAACCATTCAATAGCATGGAGCATATGCTAATCTTGTGGAAAATGTCTGGGGTCAGCTGCTAAACTGTTATTAGGCTTTATCTTAAGCACTTATTAATTGAATCTCTGGTATATAAAAGTAATTTTCTTTTATAAACAACAGCTGATACCTATTAAAGCTAATTTATAACATTTCTAAATAAAAAAAGCAAAAATCTGTAGAAAAGTAACACAAAACTTAATGAGGTAAAAGTGGCTTTTTAAATCTATAATAATACTTAATAAAAATACTGTGACTTTTATTAAAAAAAATTGCTTGTTTAAGGGTCGAATACAGAGGTGATTAAAGGAAGAGGAGGAGTCGTTAAGTACAGGGCGTTTTTAAACATTTTTACTACTTTATAATCAGTTTTTGCTTAGTACAACCAATGTTTTTTTTACTTACATTAGACAATAATTCCACAGCAAACCTGGATTTGTACAAAAAAATACTAAATTTGAACATTAAAAGTTATTTTATTTTGTTTTATAACAAAATCAAAAGTGTTGAGACGAAAATAAATCTGCAAATTCCCCCAAAAAGCAAAGACAAGGTTAAAACAAGATGGAAAAAAACAGGAAAACCTCTCCTAAACCCTATACACTGCTCCAAGCACCTTTTTGGTTGAACAACACTGTTTGGTTGATTTGAAACAAACTTACCGTTAGCCTTATGGGTTGATCGTTTCATGGTAGGAAAAGTTCAAAATCAGTTCAATTCACTCATCATTCCCCTTGGACTGATATATGCGCCTGCAAGGACACTTTCACGATATATTGCTGTTTCGATATATCATGCACAATCAATTTAAATCCTATGCTCACTTTATTACTGTGAGCACCTGCCACTTCTCTGCTTGGCACTGCGAGAGACAAGGTAAATGGAAGCGTTCACTTCTCTTCCAAACTCTTGGGACAAAAGAAGTCCCTTTCCGATGAGCTGCTGTATCTTCAAATCATCTTCTTCCCAGTTCAGTCATTGGCCAGCTTTCATCTTCACAAACCAAGCTTGAGATCGCTTTCAGCCTCACTCTCTCGATTCGCTGATTTATGCCTTAATTCAATTAGCCTCATTTTGGCTCATCGGTCAAAATGGCTTCTGAGATCCAACCTGCTGTCACATCTCCTCCTTCGCTAAGCGCTCAAAGAGAATCGCGTCTATATTGGTCTTATCTCTCACAGGAAACCTTGTGGCATTGAGCAGGTGGAAGATGTGCCAAGTGCATGCTTTAGATGTGTCCTGCGCAAATGGAAGGAAAACAGTAATCACTCAGGCTTTCAGCACAACATTTAAGGCAAATGTAAAGTAGTTCATATTCATGAGGTGCATTCCTGTGCACAGAGCTGCTGACTGAAGAAAGAGACGCAAATAAGCATTTAATGCCTGTCTTGTGTTTATGCATTTGACATATACTTTTATCCAAAGTGACTTGTTTTTCCATTCAGAGCACACATTATATGAGCGTATGCATAACAAATCCATGACCTTGACATTGAGAGCGATATGCTGATAGAGCTGCAGAAAAACTACGTTTAAAAGTTTAATCCAAGCCATCGTTTATTATCTCGTACGACAGTGTTTATGAAAAGAGGCTGATTAGATCTATAATTTGACCCTCCCCCAACTCCCAATCTCTCCAACAGTATCAGCCCTGTGACAGAGATTTATTATGTGCCCAGAATGTGCAATCATCAGAATTGTCTCTAATGATACCGAAAGGCAGATGAATAATACCTTTAGAGCTCCAAAGATGGTTACGTAAGTATCCTCCTCGTACGGTGTCAAGTATCTGAGAGGAATTTTAATTTTCTGCCTGCTATTTTGGTATTGTATGTAGAACGTAATAAGAAGAGTTTCATTATGTTTCTCACATTTATCATCTTTGTGGGAGATTTCAAGAGGTTAGTGGTGTATGTCTTGCTCATTTCCTCCTACATCAAGGCAGTGTCCCAACCTATCTTCCAAGTGTTTGACCTAGAGGTCAAAAAGGGGTTACTGCTGCAGTAGAGCGGGCCAGGATCCGAATTGAAAGCTGGTGTAGGAACTGTCAATAAATCCATGTGGGAGAGCATCCAAGAACATTGGGGTGAAAGGATCACTTTGGTACATTTATAGAAGTTGGTGGCAAAACGCTATACATCCATAAAAGTTTATTGAGGAAAAAAATATACTTTGTTATGGCAAAAAAGTCTTCTCAGATCAAGGAAATTTGACGTGGCAAGATTTCTTACAATTAGCTAAAATGTCTAGCTGACAACAAATGCGGATGGAGCCAAAACAAGGGTTTTCAGGCGATTTAGAAAGTAAACCTGAGAATATTTAAACTTTAACACAACCCTAGGTTTCTTTCACAGTAGTACACTATTAAAAACGGTTCTGAAAATCCCAGCCTACTGCAATACATGATCGTTTTGAACACAACGTTGGCAAAAAGTCAAAAACTTGTTTAGTTCAGAAAAACGAGACTTTAAGCATTAAGCTTAGATGCAATCAAAACAACTTTGGCACAACTTTTGGAACCTTTTGTTTCAAAGCTTGTCGCGTAGCAACACTGGAATTATTTGAACGCATTGTTTAAATTCATGAGCCATCTTTCAGATGTTCCCAAATGTTTTCAGGTAGTACATGCTATTTGTACAAGTACGGTAGCTTTCACATCTTTTGGGATTCTTCGACATCTGTGTGTGCATTCGAACAGACTCTTTTGAAATCAAAGCCTTTTTACTTGGTTTGGCACCAATCCATTGAAACGGAACATTCTGGAAACACTTTCCAATGTGAGGATTTTCACAAATGCTTGTGTTAAAAGCTAAACTTGACATTTTAGCTCTTGTGGAACTAGTATTTCACCTTTTTGTGGCTTTAGGGTGAGGATTGTATTGCCACCCGTTAGATTGGTAGGTTCTTTCGGTGAGTTCATGCAAGGTTTTAAGAAACAAGAGAATCTTCACGGCTCTTGGCACAGCCCTTTCTGTCCCCGAACACCCCCTAATTATCCCCTCAGTCCAACAAGATCTCAACATCTCTATTGAAAGCATCAGAGCTTTTAACATAAGGCATCGCATTCTGCTCACAGAAAGCATAAATCATTTTTATAACTGCCCCGAGACCCTTTAAAGAAACGGAAAATGGACTCTTCTCATTCCGGGCACATACAGTTCTGCTCTTCGGTTTCTGCAAATATGAAATATTGCTATCTCAATAACTTTGAGAGGCTTAAATAACAGCGGATGGCCTTCTAATCTCTGCCATACAGGCCGCCAGCCCATTTCTTTAAAGCCGCTATCAGGATCTTGTACATGAGGGCGATGCTGATTTCTCTTAACTCGGTAATAATTGCAAGCTGCCGGACACAGCTAATGAAAAGGTTGTGAAAATTGCTGTCATACTTTACAGAAGAGAGATGCTGCGGATAAAAAAAAAACACAATTCATTTCACACATAGCAGCTTTAAAGGATTTTTAGCGTTGGCCGTGTCCGTCAGAAAAGTGTTTTCATTCCTTTTATTAATGCAGAGAAACGTCTCAGACAGCACCTGAGCTTGAAAGGAAGTTCTGCACATCCAGAGTGGAAAAAGAGATTACATCTCTCAAGCATGAAATGTGAACTGAGAGGGGTTTCTAGGGCTGGACAGGATGCAGGGGGATTGGATTCGACGTGGCTATTTCCTCATTGACATTCATCACAGTTTATTGAGGGCTTAAGTATTGCTTATGTATTGATCAAAAATACTACAATTCTCTTGTAATTGTTTACCCAGACAATCAAGATCTAAGTCCATCTTCATTATTAAATAGCAGAGACACAAAACAGCTCCACGGAGCGTAGCCAACACCACTACCAGTGGTCAGATTTGCAGGTAAACACGAGAATCTAAGCAGCAATCAAAGCAAAGCAAACTTTTTCAAAACGAAAGAGTTATCCAAGTAAAGAGCGGATTTCTTACGTCTGGGCGAACGCCGTCCCATTTCACCTTGCGTTCTCTTTCCCCTAAATTCGCATCGTTACCATCCTTCAGGCCTCACACATCCCGTGATGCTGCTTTATTTTCAGCAGAATCAACACAAAATAGCGAGCAATGCAACATTTTTATTTAGGGACAGGGATTCTTTAAATGCTAGCGTTTTAAAACGTAATTTTATTTTAAAAACATGACGTTATTATGCTAACAATTAGCCACCTGAATGTGATGTGATCTGCATCCCTGGAGCAGTCCGGGGAGTTTATAACAGTGTGCAGTCAGAACCTTGCCATTTACCAATGGTGGATGCAGCCTTTGGAGACTGGAGCCAAAGACTGGGAAGCCTGTGTCCTTAGAAAGAGTCAGAACCCGGATTGGGACACAGCTTACGCTGTTGGTAGCGAGGGAGCTGATGAGCTGAGGTAGGGGCACCTAAAGATCTTTAACGTGAGAGGGGACAGAGATTTATGGGAAAGGAACTCAGAATGCATCCGGGTCATTCCACGATACCCTGGATGTAAACTTTTGCCGAATTTCTGAGATTTGCATAAGTTTATTGTGGGTCTCATGCTCACACGAAACTTCCTGATGAGGAAGGGGGGCCATGGTTTTAATCTGACTCACATAACAAGGCTCATCTCACACTCTGTTATAGACAACTGTTCTATACAACCTTATTTATAATCATTAAAAACAAGAATTTGAGAACGACTTCACAGAACTTGATCATTAGTGTAAATGACAGCTTTGTTCAGCTGTCAATCATATCTGTCAATCACATGGGCCCTCCTAGTTTTTGGGTTGATAAATGAGCTATCATGAGGAACACGAAAATTAACATAAAAAAGAAAATATTGAACTTCACTGTATAGATAACTAAATGAAAATCAATAAAAGCAAATGTAATTTCTGAGGAAATCATTTTTAAAGTTTGATTGCATATAGTTGTATTGGGGCAGAAATTCTGCAGCCAGCCACATGGGGGCGATAACCATGTGAAACACACTTGGGGTAAACTGGATCATCTATAAATGTAGTATGTAAAGTAATTAGGAAAATATGCTAACCACAGAATTTTAAAATGTACAGTTCCCACATTTTTCTAGGAATAAACTATAAAAGTTAATCCAAATCTACATCTTACTTGATCCGCAGAAGCACCCTGACATAGAGGAACACGTTTTCACAAGCTCTGTTTTCTGCAGCCAAGTCTGACAGAAATATCCACAGATTCCTAAACACCCCTCCGCTGAGAAGCACATTAGCTGCTCCGTCTGTGGCTTTGAGCGCTAATGCTCTGGGATCACATCGAACAGCACTTTTTATATGACAGAGTTTGAAAGAACACGATGACGGCTCTTCAGGAGCTGTCGAGTGGATTGGTCTTGCTGTCAGAACGTTTGCTTTGGCTTTTGTCTGGGAGCTTGAACGACTTTACAGGTCAACCTACAAATGACACGAGTTTAAAAATGTAGTTTTCAGGTGCTGAAATAAAACCACAAGTCTCCTAAAACAAAAAATAGTCTTCAAATGTTCTTAAAAAGCAATTGTAAATATTTTCAGATATAACCGAGTGATTACTTGTGAATTATGTATGCAGTGATATTGCCATCTGTCAATATTACAATGTTAAAACTTTGAAGTTATGTGCCCCAGAATACTGTTTTACAATTAAACAATCTGTTGACTATCATTAAATAATGTAGCAAGTAGTAGCCCTAGTAGCTCTTTATTCGATTGAGTTTCACAGCAATACAAACGTACCAATAACATCATAACGCGTCAATATTTAATCACTTAATTATGACGCATTCTGTGCAGCAACATGGTTGAAATTTGTGTAATGATGATAATTCTCACAATAAACACACAAGAACAAAGGAACACCTGGTATGGTGCCCCAACGGTTGGGAAGCCATTTGATGTTTGGATTATATTAAACGCTCTATTTTCTTGTGGCCACCTGGTGGCGCTATAACTGATAATGTAGGTTGCTATATCGTTGTCTTCAGGCATGGTATCTTAACACATGTGGCAAGTTTCATCCCGATCGGACATTGTCTAGCTGAGTTATTAACAACTTCCTGCTTCATAGCGAAACATCGAAATTCAGCTTTCGAAAACGCTTTAAACATCATTGCAAATTTTACATTTTTCAGTTACCTTTCTTCGGATTTCATGCCTACTTTCCACTCAAAACGTTTTGGCTTTTGCTCAGTCCAAGGTTTAGGTCATATTTTTTTCTTCCTCTTTTTAAAAATAATCTCGGACGCTTTGGCACGTTTCTTCTGTGACCGTGAGAGGATACATCCATTGCAACAGCACTTACAAAAAAAAGAAAGCGTTTAAACATGCAGCACTGCAAATCCTCGCACCTCTTGTACATCGAGAAACGTGCTGCACACAGAAAGGAGCTCTAAATAGAACAGACCACAATGGAAGATACGAATACAGACGAAACATCATGCCAGCTCTTCCAGTGACCTTCTTGAAAAAGATGGAATGTCACCGCTGTCATTTTATCTGATGTTCTGAACCTGCAGCATTTGAATTTTTATCAAAATAATCACCTTTTTGTGCATCCATCCAGCAGTTATCATCAGAATAAATGGCAAAGACGGCGAGATGTTAATGTCAGACAGTTTAATGCTGAAAATGGCTCCCGTGTTGTATGATAAACTGCAGATGTTTGCCTATGTTTAAGCCTATGTCCACTGATTTGGGTCCATAAATCTGCTGTTTTATATGCAATATTAGAGGTTAGATTGCTAATGTTGGTCAATATTTCTGCTTCTTTTGCAGAACCTCAAAGGAGAGCCCTAGAGCAACTTGTTTCTGCATTATCTGAAACGCCATGACGTGAATAGAATTATTAAACATTTTGGAGATCAACTTTTGAATGAACAAAAACTCAAAGCATCTCTTAGTGTGAAGTCTGATACACGCACGAGTCATCACATACAGAGCAGAAAAGAATCTGACAAAATGATTGACAGGGCTTGTTACTAAGCAACTCCATGAAGGAGAAAGCTACTCCATTTAAAAGCTCCACTCTCAAAGTCTCTTCACAAAGTGAATAAACGAGAGTAATTGGGAGGCAGCAATAAAAGAGAAGCTGACCAGGTCTGGGCTTTGTAGCCTTACTATTATTTACAAAAATTGACGATGCAACAGCGCCATGAATTTTTGCACTTTCTCTGGAACTAAAGGCAGTTTCGATGCAGCTTTTCATGAAAAGACTTTCTCACAAACAGAGCGTTTCCGAATCAAAGCGATGCAAATGAAGCGGAGTAAATTGCGAGACAGCGAATGCCACGTTAACTTCTGATCATTTGGTGCTGCGTTTCAAAGCACTGCGGATCTGCTTCAGCCGGAAAGTGTTTGCACCTGTCCTCTTTCACTTCTTCCATTTATATTTCACCATGACGCCACACTTAACATAAAACCTTTCACTGCTATTCGCATTCAGATCTCTCCCTCAACAAACCAGCTCTGTGTAAAAACATGTTCAACCTGGCTGCTCATCTTCTGCAAGTTCATTTTGTGCTTTCACGGTGAAAAACCACAAACTTGTCTGGCAAAAAGGACAGACAGCTCTTTAAACAAAGCCTCGTAGAACGAGGAACGACAGAAATGTGCATGTGCTGTGTTCTTTGGATATGTTTTCAGCAAGCGAGGGCATTAAATCATTCACAGGAATTCTTCGATCACCAGAGCTGTCTGCAATTTGCAAAAATAAAACTGCAAGCAGCTAACAAAGGGCCTTCACTCCTCGGGAAACTATGACCAATCATAATTTTCTAGATGTATTCAAGCGAAGGCTGGTAGAACCTCTGACCGGGGAAATTAAAACTAGAATATCAAAAGTCATTACCACTAGCTGGTGCTGAGACTGAGAATGAATATTGTTCTGCCTTTTTTTCTAACACATCAAAATTGGTGAAAAGAAGTAACTTTTCGATGTTAAATGCTCTATTTCCTGTAGCCACCTGGTGGCGCTATAACTGATCATGTGTAGGTTGCTATACTAATGTGTTCAGGTGTGGTATCTTAGTACTTGTAGCAAGTTTCATGCCGATCGGACATTGTCTAGCTGAGTATTAGCTACGAAGCAGGAAGTATTAACAACTTCCTGCTTCGTAGCAAAACTTTGAAATGACCGCCAGCTGTTGAACGCATTCGAAAACGCTTCATAATATAACATCCTTTAGGTGCGACTGCCAGAGTTTGATGTTGATCATTTTGGGGAACTTTGTTAAAAACCTTAGGTGTGAAGGTGTGAATGTTGCCGGGGTGAATGTTCCAGGGTGTACCCCCACCTCTCGCCCAATGTCCCCCATGCAGACCCCCGTGGTCCCAAAAAAGGCAATAATCGGGTTGGAAAATGAATGAATGAACGTTAAAATACAAAACTTGGAATTGTACTAAAAAAAAAGTCTAATTTTGTTATTTTAATATTTTCCAGTCAAAATGAATAACAAATATGACGAATTACAAATTGCCTGTAATTTTTGAGCAGATATTTATTTTCAATGTGTCTTTTTTTACAGCGTATCACTGTAACCCAGAATACATTATTGAAGCACACGTGTAACAAAGACATTGACTTGTTGCCAGAGAACTGCTTTGACCAAATCATTGAGCTTTATTGTGAATCAGATGATGGGGGGGGGGTCAAACTAAAGATAGAAGCAGTTTATGCAGTAGATTGCGCTGCTGAGGATCACTCGTAATGCTATATACACAGTACGTCACAGAGCTATGAGGTGCGTATTGCTCACTGATGCAGAAAATTACTATTAGCCATGCAAAACACATAATTCAAGCAACAGACCCCGTGGCTGTTTTATTAATTAGGTTTATGACGCTTTGAGTGTGTTTTGTCGTGACGCTGTTGAGCACTCATTTCTGGGAGCTGAGATTTATTTGACCTTTCGTTAATTTAGAATGTAGTTCCAATTAGATTATCAGCACAAACGTCAAAGATCGTCCGATGCTTATTTGTGTTGTTCATGAATCAAAGAAGGGGTTTGTTGCAGTGTCTATGTGCTACTTGAGCGACTTTTTAATTATGCGTTCAACAACAATGACAATTCCTTACATTTACAGGCCAGTTTTCTCCCTAGGCACATGTTTCAAGGAGGAGTGTCTCCTTATACTGGTTTACAGGAGGTAGATTGCTGCAGAGATTACTACTTTGTTTGGAAAGGAGTCACGACCAGTTCTTCTCCTTCGCTGTATTATGGCAGCGTGAGCACTGACCACTTCCCAAAACAACCTGGATTTTCTTTTTTATATTTATTTATATAATTGTATTTTGACTTTTGATAACTCGCAGGTGCGAGGAGGAGCAACTGTGATGTGATAGAACTGTCAATCATCTGCTCGTCACGAAAAAATGCCCTTAAATTGTGCCCAACTTTAAGGCTTAGTAAATCTTAAACCAACAGATTTTTGAAAACCCCCTCAGAGGTTTCATCTAGAGATTTAGCAAAACTATTGGAGCCAGGGGTGGAAATATTGTTTTTTTAGCTCCAAAGTTGCCAATTTTAACATGGCAGTGAATGAGAACCTGCTCTGTTTTGGAGCGTGTCTCTAGTGGCAGGTAGAGGAAATGCAGTTAAAGTCACTTCCTATTAGACTTCCTAGAAGCAGGAGGTTGTGACGACCCTCTCTGCAGACTGCAGATGGATTTAACCCCACCCACTGAATTTGAAACCCCACCCACTTAACTTGAAGCCCTGTCCATGTGTCATCTCATTGGTCGTTCTCCTTCATTCCAAACCTGTCCCAAATCCCTGTTTAGCTTGGTAGTGATGTCACGATTCAACATTCCATGGGTGGGGCTCCTCATTCAGTGGGTGGGGCTTATCCCATCTGCAGTCAATGGCACTTGACTAAGCTTACAAAGTCCTGGAACTCACCTGCTTTGGAAACCCAGTTTTCAGGTGTATCCGGCGAAAGGTGAGCGGCTGTTGATTGTGCTTCATTGTGGGATCTGGATTCCTGACAGTAACTTGATTTAAAGGATTGTGAATTCGTGTAGTAAAATTAATCCAAAAATCTATTTTTTGATGGAATTGATTAAGATTTACTCATCAGTCTCTTGCTTTAATTTGATCAAGTTTGATTCAGTTATCATATGTAATGCAAAGTCAACAAAATACATTTATAAATGACTAATTTGTCTAAAAATCAATGTACTATTTATTTATCCCTGCACATTTTAATAGAGAGAAAGCTTATCTGACAGAGGTGAATGGGGGATGGGGGGGAGCTATTAAATCTGTTGAATTAGGTTGAGGGTGTGTAGGATTTCTGCTGACTCGCAAGCTGCATTCTTGGTAATGTTTATTGAATAAACCATGCTTTGTCAGCATAAAGCTGCAAGGTAGTGGGTTCTCAACCTTTACGTGTCATTGAAATAATTTCATATCATTTTGTTCATTGAAATGTTTTACAAATATTGGAGCAAATCATTGTTGGAAGTCAAAACTTCCTGTTAAAAGTTAGGATGCAATGAAAAAATCATATTTAGTGTCTCAAAATACACTTTAGTGTCACCCGCAGATTTTTTTCTTGCATTCAAATCTGTGCAGGCCAATCAAGTTCACTCACTCAGGCATGTGAGGTGTCCTCTGGGTAAATATTACGCTGATGTTGAAACCATGTTTCCTTCAACCCCGATGAGATCCCCAGTAAGAAACATCCCCACAGCATTGCCCTCCCACCACCTTGTTTCACTCTTAGAATGGTATTCTTGGGGGTTCCAAACATAGCACACATTTCTATAGCCAGAAACTCACTTTTCCAAAGGGGTTCTTCGTTCTTCGTCCAAGTGAAGTCGTGGTCTGTCAAAAAGTCTTCAACTCTAGCTCCTTTTACGATTTTTATCCTACGCATGAAATATTTAGCATGCCCACATTTGACAGCAATTTAGCTATCTCTATCATTTTTATATCACACCTTGCAGTTGTCAGTTTACCTCCATCAGTCTGTTTCAGAAGCGTGCAGACTATCGTTATTTGCTCGCTTGCTCATTCTAAGCAGGTGCAGAGATGCCATATGGCTCCCTGTGAAAACATCAAACAAACGTCGTCTGATTTTCATTTCCGCAGCTCTTTGTGAATCAGACAAATTATTTTTGACGTATGAACAATCCAAAAATGATCTTAAAGTGCATCATCTGAGAGCAGCTGAGAGAAGTGCTATGAGTTCAGTTGAAGATGGTAAATCAGCTCAAGAGATGTTGAATGGCTTCCGCAGCAGATGTTTCTTTCCTTAGGTACAAGCTTTTTTTATGAACGGCTTGAAGATAAACATCAAGTTGTTTGCCTTGCTTTAAAGTAACATCAGTCTGGATTTAAATGAACACTTCCTTGAAAACTTCCTACAAATCCATTTGTATATTTGTTAAACGTGCAATGTACTTTCGAAAAAGTTTTTGCAAGGTTCCAATATCAGTTGCTACCCAACCAAAACACAGGTTTTGGTTCCTTCATCTCCTCTTCTCCTGGTTCACTAGTTTCCGGACTTCCAGGTTCTTTTCTCAGCCCACACACAACATTAACCGGAGGAGTTACGATTGCCATTCAATATCTATCCTCTCATCACTCAGCATATCCATCAATAATGTGTCTGTGGCTTGATAAATGTCCATTTTTAAGTATTTAAGTTGATGTTTGGAAGGATTTAATAAAATGGAAACCAATTGACTACAAACCAATATAGATTTTGGTGTGAAAGTACATTTTTGTTACTGAAAACCAACTTCAGACTCTTCAATGACTAGCACCATTTGGGTAGACACTGGTTCTTAAAGCGCAGTTTGATTTTTCGTAAACAAAAATCTAATTTTTGAAAATTTTCTAGACTAATAAAAGAGAATTCCCTGTTTTTGACTAGAGTTTGTTATTATCCCCAAAAATACACAAGGTTTCTTGACTTAATACGTCAACTTAACTGTGACCAAGCACGAAAATTGGACAGAAAAGTACTTTATTCCCGTTGCCTCCTGTAAAGCGTAGCCCCTTCCACCGCCTTCAGGCAGCTTGACATGTTTTTGAGAGACAGAAAGTCGACCTCATGATGATGTGACAACACTGAAATCCCCTGAAATGTGTTTGCAAGAACTCCTGCGGCAGGTTATGGGACTGTACATCCCATGCGCTATTATTGTAATATCTCCTAGACGACATCTGCTGCTTGTCACAAAATCCATCCCTTCATTGTTCTGCACATCCTTTCCCCATAGATTTCCCATCAAAATAAAATAGATGCAAGCTGAGAACACTCCCTTTTGTCATTAAGAAGCATAAATATAGATGTAATTTTATGAAAAACTTGTCTTATTAAAGGTTTTCTGCACTCAAAAACGATTAAATATAAAAATTAATCAATAACTATGTATAGTGCGTGTATAATAATCACATGACAATAAAGGAACCTGTCAGATCTCTGTCTTCCTACTTTCCTCTCTGTCTCCTGCAGCAACTCCTTTGGTACCTTTTTTGGTTGTTGGTTCTACGGCCCACAACCTGCTGACTCTCCTGTGTTTTTCGCAACCTGGATCCTCTGTTGCTCACCTGGCACTCAATTACACTCACCGACACGTACCTGGATTTCTTGACCTTCATCAATCCCCATTTCCTTCATGTCAGACCGCCGCACATTCGTATTTCCCTTGTGTATCCGAGAGGACTTCTGTGTTTGGAAGCTGCTTTTTATGTAGTACCTCTATGGTATTATTAACAGCTAATAAAACCTTTTGATCTCTAATTTTCACCTTAAAAATATCAAAGCAAATAAAATGTGCCCAGTACCGAATAAACTGCATTTCAGAGGATCAGTACATCGATTCTAATCTGAAATTTATATAACATAAATAAATGTTGTTAATTGTGGTCCAGTATTAGTCTTTTACTAAAACGGGTCTGGCTCTCATGAACCACGCCCACTTTCAGGCAGATGAGGGAATAGATACCATCAGCAGCTATAGTATCAGGTGGGGGTGGTAGCATTATATTTGCTTTTGTAAACTTTTAATTCATCATCCAGGAACTGATTTGTTACCTAACACATAAATCATTGACATTTACCACTTTTTTTCACTTAAAATACATTGCTATAAATAAAAAAATATATACAGTTGAAATGGTTCTAAATGTTATAATGTTATATATCTCTGCAAACATAAGTGGTTTATTGCTTTTCATACTTTTATATAGCTTTTTTAACTGTAAAATTATAGCGTGATTATACAGGGAAAAAATGGAATTTTGGAATTAATGGAATTCACCTGTAAAATAAAATTATTTATTTTATTTCTTTCTTTTTTTTTACACTGATTTAAGAAAAACTGCAATTGTGTGAAGGCCAAAGTAGTAGAGCCAGCACACGAACCCTGAGGAATGACCTCAATTTAATGATACTAAAGAGTTTTAGAGGAATTATTTTAATGTTTAAACCTTTTTTGGGGTTCCCCAGTCAGCCACCTGCAGCTAAAGAGAGCAATGTTTTGGCATAAGCAGAGGATTGTTCGCTTCTGAATGTAATAATATTAAATATGCCTCATAGGTTTATTAAAACATTTGTTCCCTAGTTTTTTACCCGGAAAAAAATAAATATTTTAATCAGCTGTTAATTTACTGCACAAATTTTTTTCATCACTTTGCTACTATTAAATAAATAGTTAATGATTTTGTACAAACATTAAACTTACCATGTTAACATTATAGGGAATAATTATTAACGCAATAGAACTATTTTTGTGAGTAATTGAGCTCTCACAACTATCGAAATAGTGGATATCACAGATTTAAAATGAAGCCTCCCCTTTGCTTTTAAAAATAAACACGACTAACTCAAAGCAAGGAAAGGTAAGATAAAACAACAAAAAAATGTAAGATATGCACAGTAAAATTCTGGGAAAAAGAGGCAAGTGTATATTAGTAATATTATTAACAATATTATTTGTACACAGTAAAATACATTTACAGTTTTTTGATAATACAATAAAGTTTCTTGCAAATGATATAAAAATCTTGCAACCATTTCATGTTACTAAAAAACCCCCAAAAATTATTTTTTCAAGATGTGATTTCCATGACATTCAAGGATTTTCAGCCTTTGTTTGTTTGATGCCGCTGCCTTGTTAAAGGATAATGCTACTGCCAGGGCTTTGCAAAATAAGGCCAAGGATGAGCAACTATGCAGTTTGTGTATTTTTGTGAATTTACCAAATGCAAAGTGACTGAACAAAAGACAAATCTAAATCAAATCAATATTTGGTGTCACTACGTTTTGTTTTCCAACCAGCGTCAATTCTTAAAGATACACTTGCACAAAATCAGGAAGCTTGTAAGATTATAGTGAAGTGTGTGATCAATCATTTACACCAAATATGTGCTAATCATCATCAATGTCATGAATAGGTTGAAACCAGCCAACTGGAACAGAAACAGCTGTGTAGGAGGCACAAAACTGGGAGAGGCCCGATTGAGACTTAAGGTAGTTATACTGCATCAACAAGATTTCTCCCAGACAAACATTTGAATGGACCATTGGGACGCACGAACACTTGGTACTGTCTAGAAAAGTCTGACCAGAAATGGTCTTCGTGGAAGAGTTGCGACCATACCTCCGAGTCCAAGCAACTCAAGTATGCACATAAACAGAGGAACTGGGTTTTTTTTTTTTTACAATTTTTTTACATATTTCCCTCTAGCAGAATGCAGATTTTTTTGTGGAAAGGGCTTAAGAGCAGCACAACAATGAGTGTCTGCAGCCATCAGTGATGCGTGGTGGAGGTTGGAGATGTAGCAAATGTAGGTGGATATTTGGTAACAATTAATGATGTTGAGAAAGATAATAGCCATAATACAAGAAATAAATGGCCACATTTATTCTTCAGTATGACAACGACCCAAAACACAAGTCACTAAGAACTACCTTCGGCTTAAAGAAGAACAAGAAGACGGTATGGCACCAAGTAGCAGTGATCTCAAAATCACAGAGTGTGTCTGGGGATACATGAAGATACATGAGAAAGCTACATCCACCAAAGATTTTTGGTTAGTTGTCCAAGATGTTTGGATCAACCTACCAGCTGTAGCTGTAAGGGTTTGATTTCATTTAGATTTATTTTATTAATTCACTGCATTTCGTTCATTTCCATAAATTATTATAGCATTATATAACATTCTTTGACATATGATTTTAGTTTTCATCAAGTCACAACATTGCCATTTCGTCATGCCTGGAGGTTTATATTGCATTTTCATTTGAATGGTAATCAACTGTAGCGAGAATATTCACAATAATTAAAATCGAAATTAAATAGGACAACTTAACCCTGACAACATTTCTATTTCCTCTATGTCACACAAATATATTATTTCGGTGCATAGCTAATTAAATTAAACAAATAAGACATTACGCCCCAGTACTTTCAATCCGGAAGACACGCCCACCTCAAACTTGTGCAACGGCGGAACGACGTGATTGGCCAAGCCGCGCTGTCAATCACGCTCTCTGCCATTCCTTCCGTTCTGCCAACGAGACTTTACACAGATGTGTTTCAGGCGCGAGCTGCTCAAGCCCAGGGATCCCGTCCGTTCTCGCAGTGGGATCAACTTCTTCCAGGGGATATACCGCGTCCTCCTCGGACACCTTGAGTTCAATGTAACAGGTAACAAACCCAGCGCAGCTCGAGGTGACCCAGGAGTTACTTTCTTGGACATTTTAACGGGGGGTTGAACGCATAAGAAAATGCCTGTAGCTTCTCTCCTGCCTTTCACGGCCACTCCGAATAGGAAGTCCGCCAGCCCGACCTCCTTCAGGCTTACGGAGAAATTCATCTTGCTTTTAGCGTTCAGCGCCTTCATCACTCTGTGTTTTGGAGCTATCTTCTTCTTACCGGATTCCTCTAAGCTGCTGAGCGGAGTTTTCTTCCGCTCATCCTCGGTGGAGGCAGAGACGCGCACAGGTACGGTGAGCGACACGAGCACCGGGACGGGCAAGGATGAGAAGATCTTGGCCAAAATCAGAAAAGACCACGAGAAAGCGCTACTGGAGGCCAAGGACACCCTCCAGAAACGTCCGGACGAGATAAAGGAGGACATCATCAGCGACAAGAGGAAATTTGAGCTAAACCGACAGGTGAAAGGTGACAGTTTGCCGGCCGTTGCGTACGTTAGACCTCCTGGAGCGACCGGGCACGAGCCCGCGGATCCGGAGGTTAAAGCGAAAAGAGCCAAGATTAAAGAGGTATTGTTGTTTTTAATAACGTTTAATAACTGTAGTTACTTTTTTATCCATTTTTTTTAACCAAAGAAGTCACGTTGGGTCTTAAAGTGAAAACTTTCTCATTGAAGTGTCGCAATATTACTGCGCTGTTTATAGTGCGTCAGTTTCAGGAAGTGGTTCGTCGGTGATCACTTAAGATAACGCACTGTTGTAATGCGTAAGAGCTTGACGTCTGGTGGAACCGGAATGCTCCGACGGGCGGGTTGATGGACGGGGGATGTCAGTCACCGGGAGCACGCGCTCATTCATTCTGTCGGTCATTCACCGAGGTGCGAGTAGCTCACAGTTTGTGTTTCTGTCTTATTTCCTTGCAGTCAATGATTAGTCACTATTAAAAGTGTCCTCTGCGTCTGCCAGTTTTATATCTTTTATTTTAGATATTTGAATTCGATATATTCCACAGCAAGTTGCAGCCAATTTGAAGTTTTTGCTCCTAAACTCTGTGTTAATCTCTAAGTTCAAGGTGTGTTCTTCCACAATAACAAATAACATAATAGATAAAAGTCTCCAAAGACATTAAAAAATCATTTTGGTTTAAAAAGTTGATGTTTTTTTCTTTCCACAAAATGATCGAAATCCGGGCTCTCTCATACAAATCAAACTTGACCCTTTTTAGGTCTCAAAATGTTTTAAATTACATTTTTTTCCAACGATGATTTGTTAGTTTAACAGTTTCAATAGCTGGTTAAAAATCGTGTTGTAAAATATCGCGATGCATATCGTATCGCAGACGTATCGTGAGCAGAGTGTAGCGTTACACGCCTAAGTTCAATGGTATTTTTCAAATTTTATACTTTCTATAATCCCATTCTTTAAAAAAAAAGTAGTGAATGGCAAAAAAAAAGAAAACAAATTTCATCTAAAACAGTGCTTTGTAGAATAGATTTGCAGGCCACCCCCCCACCCACATCCCCTGAAATTTGAAAATTACCCAAGTTGGCGCTGATGCTGTAAGATAAGTTTTAAATAAAGTTTTTCAAAAGAAATAAAGCATTTATTTCTTCTTAGAAAACTATTCCAAACCACCCCCTATTAGTAATTACATGAATTTAGGGAAATTCTATTTTTATCCCACTTTAAAGACCTTAGCCCAACTCCTGCAAGCCAGTATTACCTGTTTTTCTAGTTTCAAGACTCTGGTGTCTATACTTTATTAGTATAATTACGTAATTACCAGTATGTTTGAGCACCAGTGGTTCACATTCGGTAATATTGCTAATCATGTCCCACCAGTGATTATGCTGCCTGTTAGTAACCTGTAACATTCTGTTCAAATGTCCTGTTGGTTAATTGGTCCAGGTTATAAAAATATAGTTGTATCGCTTTACATTATCAGGATAGTTTTTGTTCACAGTGTAAATAATACGAGCGTACAGGAGAAGTTATCTGTGTCGTATTTCTGATTCGTTCCCAGCTATGAAAGGGGTTTTAGCTTATCTTGTTATGAGGAAATAGTAAGTTGCTAACATTAAATGATAAATCGTTATGATTATGAGCTAATGTGGAGAAGGAATCATTTTAAAGGGGCCATAAACCACTTTGTTATTCAGATGTACACTCACATGATTTAACCGTGCCCCTCTTTACGCAATCAAATAAAATAATCCTACACTGTTTTAAATATGTTATAAACAAATAAACGGAGTAATTTAAATCTTTTCATTCATGATTCATTTATTTCTTCATTTGTTCATCTGTCCATTCATATGTACATTTATTACGCATCCATGTCCTTCCGTTTGTTTTTACATTCCTATATCTATCCATACATCCATTCCTTTATTTTTAGGGATGTCCCGAGCCGATCGTAAAGATCGGTATCGGGGCCGATCGAGGCATTTTTTAACTGATCGGAATCGGCTCTATGTATCGGACCGATCGAATGTTTACGTCACGCACGTGTCGCAAACTCGTATGTTAAACTCGCATGTTGTTTACTACTTGCAATACGGTGCTAAGATGTCTGCAGTGTGTAAGTATTTTAAGTTGGAAAGTGATTCTAGTCTGGTAGCTACATGCAACGTTTGCAATGCGAGCATTTCACGCGGTGGTACTAGCAAAGCAGTTTTTAATACTACCAACTTGATAAGGCATCTTAAAACGAAACACGACAGAATATTGCAACTTCACTGAGCGAACGCAGGAAAAGGCTAAACCATTTTATTGATGCACTGCTGAGCTATTTGGTTGTCAAGAGTACACACTGGATTGATTTAATAACCTGCATGCACTTAAAGTGTGCAATTAGCACAAGGAAAAGACAAGTATCGGATCGGGACTCGTTATGGGTCGATACTTAAAATTAAATGACTCGGATCGGATCGGGGGCTCAAAAAACCTGATCGGGACATCCCTATTTATTTTTATGATCGTCCATCCATTCCTTCGTTAGTTTGTCTGTCTCTCCATTTGTTTGTCTGTTCCTCCATCCGTTCCTTTGTTCATTCATCCATCCATCAATTCCTTCGTTTGTACGTCCGTCCATTGACATGCTTGTTCATTTGTCCCTACGTTTGGATATTCCTTCCTTCGTTTATCTATTCATCCATTCCTATATTCATTCATTCGTCTGTCCATCCATTCTTTTATTCATTCGTCCGTCCATCCAGATTTTCGTTGTTTCTTCATTCATTCAATCATTTATCCGTTAATTCGTTTCTTCATTTTCAGGGTAAAGTGGTTCTCCATCCCACTCTGGGCGAAAGCCAGGGTACACCCTGAACTGGTCTCAACAAACGCAGTTTGTACATTTAGAAAATTAATTTAACATGACGCATGTTTTTGGTCTGGTGGAGTAAACTGAAGCAAGCTTACCTCAGACAATATTACAAGTATCAAGAACAACACCATTTATGTGAATTAACCTAAAAACATTGAAGCAATTTTATGTTATTTTGTGGGGCACATGTGTCTAGGGGTGTATTAACATATAGTAGCAAAATATATTGCGATACAAAATTATTTATGGTGGAGTTTATGGGAGAAAAAGCAAGAGGAACAGCAGTAAAAGCAGTTTTTGGGTCCTGTCAGGATGGACTTTTTAGAGTCTGTCAGTCCAGTCTTCTATCCCTTTTTGGTCCAATGTAGACTTTTTTCTGGCTTGACTAAATTAAATTTGCTATTGACTCAGAGTTGGCTTCTCCCATTCGAATCACTCTGTCCAAAGTAAAGAGGTAGATGAAAACTGACAGCTAGTGAAAATCACCTTTCAGTTTTACTGACCTTGTGTCCTGTTTTCATTTAAGCAGTAGCAGGTTCCTGGAATCCTTGCTTATGCTACACAATGAGTCATCAATTCACCATGTTTCAGTAATTTGCATAAGATAATGGTGCATACGTCCCTGATGTGACCTCCCCATTTGCATGGTGTAACTTTCTAACGTTCAACTCTGAAATTATAGTTTCTTGGTTCACGCTAAGATCATTTAAAATGATTGTACATCTAGTGTATTCTTGGATTGAGGGGTATTACGTGTATTTATGAATGCATCCCAGTTTATTTGCAGTATGGATAGTTGCACTTATTACACGTAGTACAAGAGCTGAGTGTGCTTTAGAACCAGGGTTTAGTGTTTCATAGTTAAGCTCATTAGAAGCATCCTTTTCTCTCTTAGAGCAGATCTGTCAGACCCTCGTCTCGCCTGCTTAATACAGTGGCTCAACATGAGAACAGTGATAATTCACCCTTTGAATAGAAGGATTTCAGCCATTGATCGCTGACAGGAGGGACACAAACAGTCTCAGCTGGACCTGGTGGGGTCTCGCCGGTCAGACGCGGCTAAGGCTGGCCTGTCTCGCAGCACCAGACTCTGACCTTTAAACAGAAGAATGGCCTTAGAAATGAAATTGATCTTAGGGTTGTGATATAAAAAAATACAGCTGTAGGAATTTTCCAACTAAAACAGGCAGGCCACTGACATTTACAAGACTGTTTGGAATGTTAAGTTAAGTTTGAAATAAAAATTAGGATTGAAGCTGCTTATATTAAAACAGTCAACACTGTTCTATTATCATTTTTAAATGCATCGTAATTCCATAAAAACGTACATACTGCTCCTTTAATGGCACATTACGATCTGTTCTAGAAACACTCTCATTCCCAACTCCTTTATCATATAAGCAAAGCATAATTTTTTCTTTTCCTGTTTTGTTTTTGAACCCAAATGTGAAATGCTGCTGATGACTTATGAATTACACCACTTTACTTTAGGGCAGGGGGGTTGGTTTAAACATGAATTCTTCACAAAAGTTCTTTTATTTAAGGGTTCTGACCTCGACCTGAAGTGCTCTCAGAGCTGCAGGACACACTCGAAGGCTACATCACACACTCCTCTCATTCATTATGAATGTGTGAGCGCCCCTCTCACACACACTCGTTTCTCTATTTATTAATTATGCAGAGTTCAAGCTAATAAGAGAAATTAATTCTCATTGAGATGTTGTTGCTGAACAGTCTGCGGAGCCATGAAGTAAAAACATCTTTTGTACTTCACACTTTGGGTTACTTTAAAAAAACTCGAGAGGTGTTTGGTTCACAGGGTTGCAAGGAGTGCTTATCTTTGTAATACGAGTGATTTCTCTCGCTGTAAATGTAGATGTCCTCACACATTGGTTTTCACATACAGTACAACATCCTGCTGTCACAATTACGCGCAACAGTCTGAAACCACAAGTTCACCTCCCCCTACAGGAGTCAGTGTGGTGCAGATGGATCATCTTTATCTTCCAACAACTGATGGTTTAATCAATGACATTTTTATTTGTTCAAAAGGGTCCCAGTGACCAATCCACCTAAGATCCCAGCACATGGTTGGGCAATAGTTCCAATTATCTCCCAAACCAGGAAAAAAGTGAAGGCAACCTACTGCAAAGCATTTCTTTCCCTGCATTGGAAATAAGTTGAGAATGGGAAATGCGTAGAGTGTAGAGTGTTTTTTAAACTGTGACCGTTGGTTGCTTTGTTTCCCTTATTGAAAGTCATTTTGGCAACTCATCAGCAGTTTATCGTTATTCTTTTTTATGCATATCAAGTTGATCTTGTACTGCAGAGCATGTTAGTACGCACTGTGGGTTTTAACCACGGTCTTCGGTTTGGTTCCTTTCTGATGGCTAAGTTATATACATTTCAAATGTTGACTTTTGCCTGATTGCATCTGATAAAAACTGCTGGCACACTGTGTTATTTTTGGTAACCATTCTTTTTCCATATTAGTTGTCAGCAAAGCCAAACTGTCTTGAAACCACAGATTTAAAACATGAGAATTCCAACCTGAGAACTCTCCTCTAACTTTAGCGCTCACTGATTGGATATTCAAACAAAGAGCAGTTCATTGATTGGATATTTGTTCGAAGATGTGCGTTTCATTCCCTGACATCTACCTTTTTACATGTGTAACCTAGTGATAATACATACATGAGTTATTCAAATGAGAAAACCGAGTATTGTTGCATCCCTATTGCAATCAGGTCAATACTAGACACTAACCTTCTGCTGCAGCATACACTAAAACCTTCACTTCCTGTCAATGATTTATACAGTTACTCACATTTACCAAAGTCAACCAATCCCCCTCTTTGCCATCTACAAAGATCTGTTTATTACCATGCAGTAAAAATCAAATGAGCAATAAAAGAGCAGATCTATTACGATTTAGTTATCGAAACCATGAGACCTTCATCTACGATTTTACCACATTGTCCTGAGAGATTATTTTCACATAAATATTCCATGTTTTACTGCTCTTGCTCCTCCTGTAAAATCAGTGATTGATGCCACTCATGTGTTGCAACGTAGGAGACAAAAAAATCAATTACCCTTTCACAAAGTCTTCATTACGCTGCAACATGTCAGACGAGGAGGGTCAAGCCTGGATGCTCTTTTTTCATCACTAATCAAAAGGCCATGCCAATATGTGTCATGCCGCCTTTGTATCATTTTTGTTGTGGTGAGGGAGGATTTTTAGATCTATTACCGGGATAGTTAACATATAGGAATCTGTCATTTATGGAGATGTATTACTAAGCGTATCAGGAAACCATTAGGGAAGGGCTGGGCAGAATGGCCAACATTTTATTTTACAGATACAATATCGTTCACAATATATTTCTAAAAGTAAAGAATACAGTGGCCTTGTTGAGCTCCTGGACATTTATACTGATCTTCCGTTTTGGTTGAAATCCATTTCGTGTAACTTTGTGTGCCAACTGTGTGTGCATTAATCCAGCAGAGAGGCTTTTTGGACCAAGAAATGTGTTTTTCCACTTGCAACACTCAGCCCCGTTTGGAGAGCATCCCCAGACAGCACACTTCTGTTCAGACATAAATTTGTCCATTCACACCACAATTTGAGAAAGTTTCACTGGAAGTCATTGAATAGCCCAGAACCGGAGGAGGATGCACCTCTTGGCATGGCGTTGGCCGACCGCCACCAATGTACTTTCATTTGGAGAGCCAGCAAATGGCTGAAATGTAACTCTGCCTGCCTGTTTTCAGCTGCGGGACAGGGTTGTCTCTGGAGAGTGGGGTTTGGCAGGGGATCAATGGCTCTGTGTCTCTGAGAAGTTGATGTAGAGCATGTGTGCTAGCGTACGCCAGGCTTGCCATTGCACCGGTGCCAGTGAGACACATGTCCAGGCACTTGAGCCGCATCTGTTCACCTAGGTTCTTCCCATGCATCCTGGTGTGAGCTGATACTGTTTTACTGCTGAACTTTGTTTCGTCCTGGTCAGCTGGTTTAGAGGGTGATTAACCTACTGCTTCACTTGGCAAGAAGTGATTAGACATTGGCTGTCACTTGTGTTTGGCGTAGAACCTCAGTTCACAGAGAAAGGCAAAGTGTACCTCAACCTTCTTGAATAGAAGCAGCAGTCACTTTCACCAAGCCATTGAGGGACCTGAAGATTCACTCATCTGAAATCCTCATTTCCCCAGCAGTTGTCTGATGGGGTTTGGTGTAAGGTGGAGTTGGCTTGCATCGTAGTTGCCTCAGGACAAAGCAATCTGAGGAAACAAATGATAACAGGTGGCTCTCTTAAATTCATTTGCTTGCCATATTGCATGTGTATCAAATGGTTGTTTTGTATAATAATGCTTTCTCAATATTAGTTCAAATAATCGTAGAGGTAACCAGTTACAACTCGAATGCTTCCGGGTAGACCTCCCCTTAGAGTGGCGAAGGGGAATGATTGTGGGGCAAGTTTCTGGTTCGGACTGCGTTGGTTTAGAGAACAGTTTGATTTGCTTAAAAATATGAGCGATATGGGGTAACTGAGAGGGCGGCACATATTGTATTTAGGGGTGTGACGGTACGCTAAAATCGTATTCGGTTCGGTACAGTGTCTTGGAGAGTTCGGTTCGGTTCATTCGGTTCGGTACAAAACAATTAGAACTTACAAAATCTTTATTTTGAAAAGCTGCCAATACACAATATAATTCTTGCATAAAATAAATAAAAGTGACACATTTGGGTGATATTTTAAATAAATTGCATTCTATAAAGAAATACACATTTTTAAAATAAAAAAATTAAATACTGCAACTAGTTAGGACCTGAAAACTTCTAACACTAGCAACAGCTTCAGCTTATATATCAACAAAACTAACTATTTAAGTTTTAGGCTAAAAAGATTAACCTATCCACATTTTCTGAAGAGAGCATAGATCTGGTTGCAGTGACAATATCTCCAGCAGTAGAAAATGTTAGATGTGTTGCCTGCCCGATCTCCGTGGAACAATGTCGGCATACAACTTTAAATTTATCCACTCGTCTATCCCCGTTATGTATTTTAACAGAGAAGTGTTCCCAAACAGGAGACCGTAGTGAGGTGGGAGGGTCTTCAAGCTCTGGCTTCTCTTTCGCTGTTGCCATTTCTCACAGCTACCCGTGCAGCGCTACTGTGCTTCACTCAATAGCGTCCGTGCGGAAACTCGCCTAGGAACATTGTTCTGCTGTGCTTAATATCGAGCTAATAATAAATTTATATAATTTAATAAAAAAATATACCGAAACGGTACGCAAGTGTACCGAACCGAACAGGCCGCACCGAAACGGTTCAATACATCCCCGTGAACCGTTACACCCCTAATTGTATGTAACTCCATCAGTCTTATCTTAGTGTAAATTGGATGTTAAATTGCGAACCTTTTTTGATTTTGTTAAACTGTGCATATGGTGGCCATCGTAACATGAAATTCTTAGGAAAGTATATTACAAATCTGATTGGGATCAAGATTGCTATGTATGTCTAAACACATCTCTATAGAAACCTATAGTATCAGGTATGGCGCCACCAAGTGGCCATAGGAAATACATCATTTAACATTGACAAGGTGCTTGATAAGAATATTATCCAATACAATTATAGAACAACGTTCATTCTCATGCCTTTTATTATAAATACATAGAATGGAAAGCTCTTATTATTGTATTTCAATAATTATTTAAACTAATTAAAATTATACATTTTTTCAGGTTAAAAATTAGCCAAACCTCTTTTGCATGATGTTTTTCGAATATCTTTTTGTTTTAATGTAAATGTTTTCTGAGTAAGTGCAGTTTTGCAAACATATCATGGCAAATTTATATCAAGATAAAGTTGCATAATTCTAAAGTATTGGCATCTGCAAAACCGTCCGATCAGTACTGGCCGGAAAAAAAAAATCCATCCACAGAAGACTTCTGCAACTATTTTCATATCTAACTATATTTTATAGTTCTATAGGTTTTTTCTAAGCTGACGTTGCACTTTTTTTTTTTTAGTGATTGCCATTGGAAATATTGTTTTGTTTTGATTGTTTTGAGGCATCTGGTGACTTACTTGGTGGACTTTACTTTTATTTTCACACCAGCAGACTGAGAGACATATCAAGCTCCTGTCTTCCGTGCCTCCCAGGCTTGTCAGGGGAGCATCTCATCTTCAGTTTCACTCCAGCTTGACTGTCATTTTAGAAACAGCCGTTATGTCAATGACTATATTTTCACCCTGAAACCAACACCCTGCAATGTTTGCATAATTGCCTTCTCACATGTTAAAGATAGACAGCGCGGGTGGCATTTGAGTAGATTGATGTTTTCATTTCCTGTTAAGATGCTGAGAGAGGTAGTGAAATTGCATGGCAGATTTGAAATCAGTGTTCTGTCAGTGTTGAAATCAGAGCCCCACCCATCTGGTCATATAAAGCAGTGGTCCCAATTTCTATCAGTGCCTTATTTTGGTATGCTTCACAACCAGCTCTAGAATGAGTCGATTCTACTCCAGTGTAGATGGTTTTTCTTGAGTTTTTTTTATCTTCACTCTTTTTGTGTTATATGGATTAGTGTGGCTTCCTGTTGAAGGTTCTGTGTGCAAGTGCATGAATCCAGTTCATACCGTGTCATCATGTTTGTTGGTTTTACTGAGCCTTTAGTCAACGCTGGCCTGCTTTTCATGTTTGATCCTTTCGGCAAACATAAGCCGCTGCTGTAAAGGTCATGGATTAAAGACAAAGTATTAAATCGTTCACAGATCAAATCAAGCATTGGACAAATGATCTGGTTTAATGTGATAATTCAAATTTTGGATACATCCTAACACAAAAGTCACCAAATCTTTGTCTTATTTGGCCAAAGTGTATAAAATAAGCAAACTAACAAATGGACAAACAAACAGAATTCTAAGAATTACTGTGTTTGTTTTATTCGGTTCTTGGACTAATAATGACTAAAGATAGATAGCACGGTGGAGTAGCATCAGATAAACTGTTTAATTCCATTATATTCTGCTTTACACTGGGATTTTCTGCCTTTCTGAGAAGGCTTGTAGAAGTTGTGTAGAGTTGAAGGAACTAGTGAAAGTAGGGGGGAGAGGATCCTGCTGCTATTCTGTAAGCAAATATCAAACTGTTCTATTGACTTAACATGGGGTCAAACACTGTGCAAAAGTATTTGAACCCCCGGGCTCTAGAAGGGGTTAAAATGTGCCAATGACATACAATGGCCTTAAAAATAAATGGGAAACGGCAACAAAAATATCTTTAAAATGAAACCTTTAAAATGATATCTTTAAAAATCATATGGGGGTTTGTTTATGTGTTAAGTGCGAGGAAAGCACGGGGGTCCCAGTTGCAAGTTCACAGACAGTTAACTCCAGAGCAGCTGTAGCCAAAAGGCTCTGTTGCCTTAATAACTCAGTTTAGGATTCGGTCTTCCTCGGAGGTAGCGTAGCACTGAGAACTAGCAGCCAGGAGATAGCAGGCAGTAGAGAGCCTCCCAGTTCCAACAACCACCGTATCCAGAAGGAAAAGCACCTTAAAATGGCCTGTCACATACGTCGTCATGGTGCGTCGTCTTATTAAATAAATGCAATCATTAATTAATACTGAATTATAAAACTATCTAAAAGTTTTTGAAAATTGTCTGAAAATTCTGTTTACTTAAAAGTTATTTTATTCGCTGGTTTATCTCAGCTTCCATTGACCAGTGCAGTATGTGGACGTCACATACTAAGATGGCGGCCAACGGACAGCCCCATTTCACGAGGTATCTACATATAGATATCTATGGAAGGTAGAGACATGACACAATGAAAAAGCACAGACAGGAACCTAAAGTTATGCTAGTAACAAATTACATTTTGTATGACATCACTGATGAGTACCTAGCAACCTAATTGTTTACCCTAGCAACCTAATTTTCTGAATGCTAACTCAGCTTTGGTAAGCAGGAGGTGCGTTATTAAATGCAGCTCTTTGTGTTGACTGAAGGTGCTTATCCCGTCCTTCCTTCTGCCTGAACACTCTGGTGCTGACTCGGATGTTATAGACAGTCTTATCAAATTTGCATCGTCATCAATTTATGAGAGCTCTCAGCTGAATACCAAATCTGAACACCCACTCACCTTGACTCCGTTGCAGAAATCCCTCTCAGTAAAAATGACTGGTTCTGTCTGATAATGAACTTTGTGGTTAGTATTAATAGCAGAACAATTCGAATAAATAAAAAAAAATCACAATATTTCTCCCAAACATTTGGCAAAAGTCTAAATATTGTCCACATTCATTCCTCTTGATCAGAGCGAGTAAAAGAGGTCATTTTGAAATCTGAATCACATTCTGGTCCGATGACGCATACAATATACAACAGGTGATAACAGAAGATCTGGGGAGAGTTTGTAATCATTTTTTCAGGTTTTTTATCATCAATAATTCAACTGTTTATCTGATATTATCGATTTGTGTTTTTTTTTTTCCCAAATAGTGCATATACATCGCTCTGGCTTGTTTGATGATACCCACCAGGTGATGAATGGAAACCCGTCGCATTGTTTATTGATTTACATCATCAAGCTGCCACCGCCATCCATGGGTTTCAAATTGAGCACCACCAAAGCAGCAAACAATGAGTTGTAAATGAGAGCAAAGAGGCGTGCCTGCTGGGAACAGATTGTGCGTGTTGAGAGAAGGGATGAAGATCTTAGCGAGCGATAAGCTGGTGAAGAATCTACGTCTGTGAGAATGTTTGACTGGGAAGAGGAGGAGACAGACTCTAGTTCCTAATCCTAATTCTCTTTGTTGCAGACATGAAATCCCTCTGCTACTCTCGCTTGTGACCGTAATGGTCGTAATTAAGTTACCAAACCAATGTGGAGGCTTGTTTGTAGGGCTTGAAGCCTTATCTGCTATCAATGAGGTAGTTTTGGTTATTATGGATGACAATCCTTTGAATAATTCTGAGCTGAGAGGCTTGATACGGCTGTGTTTTCACTTGAAAGCAAATGCTATTGAGTTGTTTGTGAAGGGGATGGTGAATTTGCTGCAATTACTGACGCATCCATCCTCGGTACACACCAGAAGTTAAAAAGGGCGAGATTATCGTTCGATCTCATTGGGCGATTGTGTTCAGGATACAGGAACATTAATAATATGTTTACTACCAATAAAACTGTTTACCCTAGCAACCAACTACATCTCTATTTAAGCTTAGAAAAATAATTGAGGCATTATATGATGTCACTAACCCATCCGTAGCAACCATACTGTTTACCATAGCAACCAATCTGCCATATTTCTATCTCAGCATTGGAAAGTCATAGAGACATGGGGGTTTGTTTATATTACATAAGAATATTTAAAAAATATTTTTAAACTGCACTTTGACTAGCTAACATCAAAGTTTGTGTACAAACCTCAGCAATCTATATGGAATTACGACTCGATTAAAAGTTGATTATTGATGTGAATTGGTCCAAGAAGTGATAATTAATCCTGGCTTAACTTGGATTAAAATAATTAAAAAAAATGTCATATGTGGTAAGTTATACCTACTAATTACACGAAATTCGTTATGATGCACATTTAACAATAAATACAACGATTCATAAATTAAAATGGTGCACATTATTACTGAAATAATTAAAAACAACTGATTTATTTACTTTGATTACATTTATTAAACAGATGAAGCAAAATAGACCTTTAATGGGCTCTTTTACAAACGAAACTCATTTAATTTAATAATTATAACACTACAAAATAAAAGTCCCTACTTTTATTTTGACAAATCAAATTTTATTTCACATTCCGATTATCAATTATTCACTTTCACTAAACCCATTCAGAATTGGCCGGGGCTGCACTGCAATGCTGATTGTACTTTTTTTCACCAGTCCTAGCCCATATTGCCTGGATTATATTAATAACATTATAGTATAAATTAATATAATATATCAAACTAGACCTTGGCATTCTTTGCTTCACAGTCTTAATTTTTTTTAATCTAATATTTCCAGTGACAGTTTAAACATTAAAAATAGTTTCAGTAAAATACTTCTGTAAAGATTTTACAATATCCTGATGTTATTGATCCTTGATATTAAGATGTGCCGTACCAGTGTGTATTGTAGCGATGTTTAATTCGTTATTCATTGTGTATAATTAGTTAAAACATTTAATGATTCTTAAATTCTTGTCAAATAGTTTATTGCAGCTGTAATTATACTTTCACTGTTGAGCTTTGAAAGGATGAATGCGTTAACAATTGAGTGAAAATATCATTTTTAAAACTTTGAATTGGACGTTTTAAATACAGGACGATACTCGGTGAGTGAGTATAGAGTTAATAATTTTTATGCTGATCTGTTTTGCTGGGAGGAATTGTTCATCCCAGGCTTGATGCCCAGGTGGCTCTGATTAGATTTTTATGCTAAACGGGTTTACCCAACATGCTTGGTGGGTTTGCGTCTACGGACATTTGAGGAAGACAGATGCCTTGTTGTCAGCTTCTGTAATGAGACAGCATTTGTCATAATGACATCTGCACATAGCGCTTTCACAAACTCGGGGAGGAAATTGCCTATTTTGGAAGGCTGTCAATTAAAAGCTTAAATTGAACTCAGCCTCAGAAACATCCACCGAGCCAAAGACGCCCAAAAGACGATTGAGAGTTTCATTAATTTGCTTAATTATAAATGATTTCATCTTTCTGTATAGAAGAATCTCACATGCATGTGAAACATTTCCCTGTGTTTCAACTGGTTATTGTGTCTGAGATCTTATGCGTTCCTTGATTATACACACATTGTAAACCACAAAACAGTACTTTTGTGGAAACGCGTTTTAAAAACGTGTAATTTTCGTCTCTTTTGCTTAAAAAAATAAGGTGAATATAAATAATAGAAATGATAGCTGAGTTTTAGTGAGCGTCTTTTTTAGTTATTTAAGTTTATTGTTTCACAGTAAGAAATAATACCTTTCACTGAGGTACAACACAATTTCTTTGAGACATTTGTAAACAGGCCTTTTTATAATTTCTAGTCCTAGATACAGTGATCCATGATGATATCACAAATCCGGTGATGAAGTTGTTTCATCAAAACTTGTTTCGGATTACCGTGTTTTGAAGAGTTTGGCTTCAGAACACGGTAATCAGCAATTTAAAAAAGTTAAGTTACTACCAAAATAAACACTTCACTTTTGGCTTGAGTTTTGTCATTGTTTTTGTTTCGTCTCTGGAGCAACCGTTCAATTCTTTCATGTGGTTAATATTTAACATTTTTAACTGCACTTTTGGCCTTCTAATTGGTCTTCTAATGGAGACTTATTTAGTTGATGATGTGCAAATTTTGTATTTTTTGTTACTTTTAACCATAACATTTATTTGATTCATTTATGGCATTTTGGGAAGGAACAGGTCA